>CAJQZJ010004953.1:4521911-4547566 GCA_907164525.1 Lophiomys imhausi | reverse complement strand
TAGATAGATAGATAGATAGATAGATAGATAGATAGATAGATAGATAGATAGATGGTAGACTGGCAGTTTCATATAACCCAGTGTATGTGCCAGGACCAGCAACAAGAGTTTCCATTGGGGTTCTGTTTAAAGAACCATGGTCAAAATCAGCTGCAAAGGACTTGAGGTACTTGGTTGTTGCAAGCTGACAATTAAAACTGTCACAGGAAACTATGCCACAATGGGAGGAGGGTATAGCTCTGCATGTACACTGCTTTCAACGCTACGCAGTTCATTTTTTGGCAAAACAGTAAGAGTCATGCCAGGCATCAGGGCCTGTGCCAGGATGCCTGAGTCACAGGCAAAGCACTTCAGATATCAGGAGAGGGTGTCTCTGAGATCATGCTTAGGAGAATCTTGTCACCACATCTGCAGAGGAAGCAGTAAGTATTCTAGTTTCTCTAAGTGGCACAGAACTGTCAGTGGATTTGTGTGGCTAAATGTGATGGTCACAAACGCACTCACTGGCTGCTTGCCTCCCACCCCTCCCAATGCCCAGATCCCAGCAGATGGTGAGCAAACCAAGTTGTGTACGTCTGCATTTTCAAGACAGGCATGAGGAATCATTTGTTTTGACCTTTTCAAAGAACACATATAGAAATGATGGGGAGATGCAGTGAGTGGCATCTCTATTTAAGGATGTCTAAACTGGGAAGCAGAATTCAATTCCGTTTGCTGTTTTCTCTCCAGTGTCTTCTGAATTGCTTTCCACAGAAGAGGCCTGGGCATCTAAACTCCAGTTTCCTGTTCCCTTGAGCACTGACATTCTAGGACAGGCATGAGTTGGAAGGACTTCTCTATCCTTGTTTTCTCTTGTCTTATGTTTGACCATCTCCATGTATGAGGGAAGGCGTGTCACCTTGGCACCAGACAGCCACCTCTTTAAATATTATAGCCCCCCACACACACCATGTCTCCAGGCAAACAGTAAAATAAGGTCCACAGGAATCAAAGGAGTTCCAAAAAGCTAAAAATAACCTACCTGTTAACATTTGAAGTTTGGTTAAAAATAATACCCAAGGGCTACCCTGTCTTTCCTGAGTCACAAGGAAGACGCCGAGAGCTGGATTTGACCCCAGGCCTCTGCTGATTTTACTTTCCCATGCTGCTGAGGAGAAGCCTGGACCGTGTTCCTAGAGAATCTTAACTCATTTCAGGAACTTCTGTGAGTCTTTTGTTCTGAGACTTCTTATGTGTGGTAAACTTGACTCGGTTTCCCCGGTTCATCCAGTAAACACCCCATACAGCAGAAGGTATCAGACCGTGAGTTTAATGATGTTGCTGGTACTTAGTGCTGGTATTGCCAGTGGTATGACACAGGCATGTTCCAAACAGAGGTGAAATTCCCAAAGATGGTTGATCTTATCAATTGATTGGTTCAGAAATCACCTGGGAGATGGGTAAGGCACAACTCTGGTGTGCTAGAGATTAGATTGTGAGTTTTCTGACCTGTGGAATGGCTGATCCTTTGGTGGATTCATAATATGATGGCATTACTTAGAAGTTGTAGAAAAAAAGATCTGGCCTGGCTGGAGGAAGTAGGGTGCTGGGGACATGTCCTTGTTACTGCTGTGCTTCCTGTCCACCCTGAGGTGAGCTGTCCTGCCACCCCTCCCCACCGCAATAGACTGATGAGCTAGAGTAATCTTCTCCTTACATCATTTTGGTCAACCATAGTGACAAAAAGCTAAATGTATAGCCCTTAACCAGATTTCTAGAGGGCACGTGCACTGAAGACCCAGCCCAGGCTATTCCAGAAGGCTAGGTGGTTCTCATACAACCAATAAATCCACCCCTAAGGCTGTCTATAGTGGTAGGGAGGGTCTTTGCCTCCTGTGGGGGTTAGCATGGGGTAGAGATTCAAGCTGTTTTGAGAATGGTCCTATCCTCAGCTCAGCATCTGGCAGAAAGGAAGGCCTTCATTCATCCTCAAAACTGTAGGGCTGGGTTAAGGTGCTGATGAATCCCATTTTTTTTTTTTTTTACTGTACTTCCAAATTAGAGCCCCCACACAAATGCCAGGTAACTGAAGACCAAGCTGTAAGCTTCCACACCAGTGGTCATGATTAACAAGTGTTGAGTCTGTAGCTAGATGAAGTTGCTAATGCCTTACACTGTGATTGGATTGACTGCCCTGGTCAGCCTCAGGTGGGGAAATGGTGGACCACATCCACCCAAGCAGTGTCCGCTCCAGGAAACTTTGACCCAATGGAAAGGGGCGGGGGAGAAGGAAAAGAAGGAAGAAAAGGAACAGTAGAGGAAATGAGAGAAAGAGACATGGAGAGAGCACCATTCTGGGAACTGCATCACCAGCCAAGCCCTGAAGTGGATGGGACAGCAGAGACATCATCTGACTCTAGCTCAAAGTACTTTTACTCAGTTAAAAGAAACTTCATAATGGATGTTTTTAGGGCAGAATTACAGTTTGGTAAGTGATGTGAGCTGACTTTCATTCCCATTTGACCCCTTGGCTGATTCTGGGGCTCTGGGAAAGGGCCTGGAGGTAGGAATACCCAAGCCTGTCCACTCATCCACCTGAGCCTGGGTCACTGGTGATCCTGAGCAGGCCTGCTCTTCTCTGCCAGTCAGCTGCTATACACGGCATATGTGGAGAGATTTTCTGAGTCGAGAACACCTCAAGTTCACCGTTGAGTAAGAGAAGAGTCTAATTGCTGTCAGAAAGTCCGGCCTGCCCAGTGCCCCTCCTGACAGACAGTAGGGACCTTTAAGTTCTCACTAATGACTTCCTTGGTTGTGGAAGGTGGCAAACGAGCTGTACTTGTCATCTGGACTTAGCATCCTGGACTCTAGCAAGACAGGAACTTGGGAGGTAACATCTCCATCCTGCCGACCAGATGCCAAGACAGAGCAGCCCCAGCCCTGCCAGCAGCAGGTGTTAGAGAAGATGATGAGGTTGCCTGGTATCCACTGGATGACAAGAACAGTGGCTTCAAAGGACACATGTTTAAAATACCATTTGTTTATGAGGTGCTTTAAAAAAAATAGGAAATGTATTGATACAAGCGAACAATTAGTGTCCTGCTAATAAGTTGCACAGTGGCATGGGGACGTAATTACAAAAAAAAAAAGAAGAAGAAAAAGCTGCCTGGAATGAGACATCCAAATTCCTCACTTTGGCTTCTCTATTCTCTGTGAAAGCCAAGAGGGGGAGAAGGAGCAGATGTGCAGTGTCGGGAGCCAATGCAGGATTTTAGCCACCCAGGCATAGCACCACAGCTATCATTGCCTCTCATGGGCGTACAGAAGTCTGACGTTACAGAGACATGGTGAATCTGCCTACAAACAACCCTAAACTCTAGGGGTACTGTAACATGGCTCAGCAGGTGAAGATAATAACTGCCAAGCCTAAGGACTGACTTGAGTTAGAGTGCTGAAATCCACATGGTAAAAGAGGAGAACCAACTGAACCCTCCAAGTTGTCCTCTGATGTCCATACCTGTGAACTCACTCAATACATAATAAACAAGATGTGATAAGCTGTAATCTGGCACTTGAATGTGAACTTGGGCATGGCTGTCTCTGGGATGCTCAGATAGATCTTCCCCAGATCTCAGATGCTCTCTGAGACGATAGGGAGGAAAGGATGGCTCCTTTTCTCCCTATTGCCTATGTGCTCTAGTAAGAGTTAGCCCACACCAGACGACACTCCCACCATCTTTCCCATAGTGGCCTCCAGGCACCATTGTAGCTCCTGACTTCAAAGGCAGGGAGAAGCCCTCACCCACGTGCAGTCCTCACCTAGCACCCTCTCAGCTGCTTGGTGCTTACAGAAACCACCCAGTGTGTGTGCCACAGAGGAGGTGATGAGGTGCTGTTACGCATTCTAAATGTTGATTTCCTGTTTGCTATCTGTTGCTTACTTTGGCTCTGATTGGTTAAATAAATGCTGAGGCCTGGAGATTGGGCAAAGATGGAGGTAGGCAGGACTAAGGTGTGCAGGTTTTTTGAGAGAGAGAGAGAGAGAGAACATCTTGGGAAGAAGAAGCCTCAGGGAGGAGAAGCCAGGAGCAAACAAGGAGGACACACCATGGGATAGATTAAAGAAGATCCTTCCATGTGGCCTGGAACATCGGCTTAGTGTGGAGAATAATAGTCCAAAGGGATGTATGTATATATGGGGTTATATTTGGGTAATAGAATTATGAGCTAGCTTAGATGGGCTACGATTGCACAACCCAGGCCTAGGCTTATTAAGATCCACATGGTGTCTGTGTATATTCATTTATAAGGGCATGTTGAGGATTAACACTGCTGAACCAATTAAAGATAATATAAATACTGGTTAAATCATTTAATTAGCCAATATTTTTTTCTAAAGGAGGCATTTGGTAAACTCTGCTAGAAGACAGCAGCCTCTCTTAGACTGGTTGGCTTTGTACTGAATGCCCTTCCAAGTGCAATGCCATCTGGAAAGGTAGGGCTTCTGATGAAATGCCCACAAAGGCTGCCTCCGTACCAGACATTGCAAGTGCATCCCTGATGGTGGTTCCTAAACATGCTTTGACATAGAGTCATTGTTCCCATATGACACAGAGGGAAGAAGAACTCTAGGGAGGATATTGATGGCCCAAGTTCCTATAATCATGGGCTGGGGCAAGGAAAGTGGAACCCATGTCCAGGTCAGCGTGAGACAAAGAAACTGTCGCTGCAAACAGGATCTGGTATTGGTTCAGAACAAGGCAGGTTGCCAGGCTTTGAAGACTAGATGCTTAAAGCTGCCATTTTGGGGAGCTCTGGGTGAGGAGCCCAACTGGTCAGAGCAGTGAAACCAAGTTCTCCTAGTCCCTTTAAAAGATGACCAGCTACGTGATACTTTGGGGAGGCCAGTTTGTGGGGAAGGACTGACTGCTGAGTCCCATGTTGGTGCTTTTCTGTCATTCTCTGACACACTGCGTCCACGAAAGGGAGGACTTCTGAAGCTAGTAGGATACAGAAGCAACTGTCTTGTGTGAACCCCAAGCCTGGGCTATTTGTCTTCACTCTTGCTCTAGGTGAAGCCAACTGCTGTGTTATAAACATGCTACAGTAGCATTATAGAGCATTCCATATGGTAGGGAACAGAGGTCACTGACCAATAGCCAACATTCTTCCCCAGGAATTCAGGCTGAGTTGGATACAGATCACCTCGCCCGAGTTAAAACTGAAGATAACATTAGCTCACAGATATTCAGTCTGCTTACTTGCAAAACAAAAAAAACAAATTGAGAACCAGAAAGACATACCTCAGCAGCTTCTAAATTACTGATTTCTAAGCCCCAGATACCATTTGCAATTGTAGCTGTATGTTCTTGCTTTAAAGCGCCAAACATGGGCTACCTTGTTACGCAGCAACAGGAAACAATTACACATATGCTACCCTCTCTACTAAAATCTCATTCATGCCTCTGTGGCCCTTCCAGAACTGCTGGAATCCTCCCCACCTTCTGAGCAGCCTTCCCAGCCTCCCTCTACTGGATGGAGCCCTCCCCCTTCATTGTCCCACCTTTATCCTTTATCCTTTATCGTCCTGCTAAGTAATTGCCACCAGGAAATCAACATGTCCCTTCCAGTCCTCATCTTCAGCTGAGAAAGCCTGTGATGTATTCATCTTTAATGCACTTTCAGAATGAGGACGACATGTCAGAAGGTTAAGGGATGCTTGTAAAGCCGAGGCTGTTTCAAGGCAGATCTAACTGGAAAACTGGGATCTTAAAGGGGATTTAGAGGCAGCTTCGACCACAGAATGTTCTTAATCTTACTCTCAAGTTTGAAGACTGAGAGCTGGGAGCTTATTTGGAAGAGAATCTGAGAATCAAGGAACAATTCCAAAGAAAATCAGAAGGCTTGAGTGGGTTAGATTATCAGTCTAATGTCACCTGCCTGTGTTTAGGTGGCCTAATTTTGTCTAAGAGTACATACTTAGACACTCCTTTTTAAAAACTTGGCCACCACAAGCAATGTGATCTAATTATGCATGTATGTGTATGCATGTGATGTATGTGGTTGCACATGTACATGTGTGCATATGTATGTGGATACCTGAGATCTATGTAAGGCAGTGGTTCTCAACTTGCGGATCAGATATCCTACATATCAGATATTTATCACAATTCATAATGGTCACAAAGTTATCATGAAGTAGCAACAAAATCATTTTATGGTTGGGGATCACCACGACATGAGGAACTGTGTTACAGGGTCGCAGCATTAGGAGGGTTGAGAAGCACTGTTGTAAGGGGTCACCACACGTGAGGAACTGTGTCACAGGGCTGCAGCATTAGGAGGGTCACTGTTGTAAGGGGTCACCACACGTGAGGAACTGTGTCACAGGGCTGCAGCATTAGGAGGGTCACTGTTGTAAGGGGTCAATACTTATTCTTTGATATGGTATCTCATTGGGTGTGGAGCGTATCCACTCACTTAGACTAGCCAGTGGACCCCATAGATCTGCCTGTGTGCTCGCCTCGCCCTATACGCCCAGCACTGAGCTTAAGATGCAGGCTACCATGCCAGACTCTTATGTGAATGGCAGAAATCCAGCCTCAGGTCCTCACCCTTGTATGACAGGCACTTTCCCACTGGGCTGTCTCATGAGCCCTTATATTTTAAACGGTGCTTTCCTTAGTAAAAAGGAATAAGTCCATTGGATAAATAGGGAATCTTCTATGCCTGGTCAGCACACTCCTTCCAGTGACTCTGGTTCCATAACTAACTGTGGTCTTGTACAGAGAAGTGAAGGGAGGGTCTGGAAATCAGAGATGGGCACACACACACACACATTTGCAAGTACACACACACGAGACAGAGAGATACATACAGAGATACATACATGCACAGAGCGACATACAGAGAGAGACATACATACACACAGAGACATACTCACACGCAGAAAGAGAGAGACATACACACATGGCTCGGAGAGAGAGACAACCCACACAGAGAAAGACATAGAGAGAAAGACATATACACACAGAGACATACACAGAGAAAGATATGCATTCACACAGATACATACACACACACACACACACACACACACACACACAGCATGTGTATGCAATATTTCACAGCATGGGTCATCCCTAAGATGGATAGTAGGATACCTCCTCAACCTTGTAGAAGTCTCTATTCCCACACAGACAAAGATTTCTTAGACTCTGCAGTTGCTGCCTTGGGTCCTCTTCTGACCACAAGAGAGACTCAGTGTGTACAGGAAACTAATGCCCAACCTTTGAGAGCTGAAGTTTATAGATAAATTTGAATTCTTCTCCCATGTAGAGGACAACTGTGAGATGCATTCTGCTGGGACTCCTAGAGGACAGGAGGTACCTCCCAAATAAGCCATTTGTTCCCAAATCTTTGCCTTGGTAGAATAAAAGGAAAGAAAGAGAGGCTAGCTGCATCTACCACCCCACCCCCCCATCCTCTCAGGTGTCTGACAACCCCAGACCTGAGGTACCACACAGGGGCAACAAGATCTCCCAAGTGACACACATGCTTTACCAAGCTGTAAGTGGGTCCAGCCCTGAAGCAGAAGTGTGTAGAGGTCATGGCAACTCTGTGCACACATGTGGACGTTTGCTTATCTCTGTGGGTAGGTGGAGTCTCTACCTTCCCTTTTCCTGTCTTTTAAAGCCAAGATCCCAGAATTCCTACAATCTACCTGCTCCTGCCTCACACCTCATCTCTCCCTCAGATGGGCTATCTGATCCTATATCCTACAGACCCTGTAGTCAGACATGACAGTGGACATCTAGTTCCTAGTGCAGCAGGAAGGCTGGTGTGGAAATGACTGTGTACAGCGATCATGTGTGGGACCAGAGACATGTAGCCATGAAGTAAATAACTAAGAGGGCTGGGAAGTATCCAGGCCTGGGATGACTTGAGCTGAAGATTTAAGCCAGCGATCCTCAAAGTCCATCTGAAAAGGGCCAGGTAGTGCCTACTTTGGGCTTGGTGGCCCACAGACTCTCTGTGTGAACTATCCAGTGTTGATATCGTGGCACAAAAGCTGAATGTGTGTGGCTGTGTTTCTGTAAGACTTCACTTTGACAGTGAGTTGTGGGATAGCTTTGGCTCTTTGGTTAAACTTTGAAGACCAGGGCTTAGAGGGTGAGAAGAAGTCTTAAAGAAAGAAAGAAAAACATGCAAAGTTGAGGATCAGAAAATCAGAATGTAGCCAACACAGGGCTGGGGAGATAGATGACTCAGTAAGTTGCTTGCTGCACATGCAAGAGGACCTGAGTTTGAAGCCCAGAACTCATAAATCCAGGCACAGAGGTGGCTGCCTGTAATCCAAGCACAGGGAGGAAGGGACAGGATGATCTCCAGGATTTACCTGGCCAGCCAGCCAGCCAGCCAAATCACTGCAAGACACTGCTTCAAAGACTAGTAAGGTAAAGAGTCATATAGAAAGATACTAGGCAACCACCCCTGCCTTTTACATGTCCATCGACCCCACACAAGCAAATATAAATACAAATATAACCAACTTGGTGTATTGAAAAATTCTTTTTCAAGAATTATGGTGGTACATGCCTATAATCTCAGCACTCTGGAAATGGAGGCAGGAGGATTGTGAGTTAGAAGTCACTCTGGAAGACTGTGAGTTAGAGGTCAGGTTGGACTACAAAGTAAGAGCATGTGTCAAAATTAAAAGTCTTTGGCAGTGCCAATAGATGATGATGATGATGATGATGATGATGATGATGATGGTGGTGATGAAGTAGTTTTCAATGAAGATTTATTGTAAGCCAGACATTGAGCTAAACGTTTTCCATGGATTACCATCACTCAGTTCCTACCCCAAGCTTCAGGGACCCTGCTTTCTTCTTGCTACACATGAGGAGGCAAAGCTGAGAGAGAGAGAGAGAGAGAAGAAAAGTTGGTCAAGGCCATGCTACTGGAAGGTGGACAACAGGCAGGACCCTGGGTACAGATGGGAGCTTATCTAGCAGAGTGTCTCCCCGAGGTCTGTCGTGAACTTCACCATAATGAACTTCTTAGAGTGCACAACTGGCTTTGTTTCACTGGTGGGATTTAATTTCTTGGCTTGGTATAGGAGCTGTGCTGAGAGATGGCCGAGATGTGTCTGATGAGCTTCTCTGGGGACTTTTCTGGAAGAAACAAAAGAAAATGAGTGTGATATTTAAATTCTTCAGGGATATTGGTTTAGAAAAGATAAAGTAGGGAGCTCGTTTTATTCTTATTAGAGGGAATAGTTGGCTATGTGCAGTTGTTTGCTCTCTGAGATGGAGAGAGAACACAGCACCAATCTTACAATGTGAAAAATGGATTTAGATGACATTTTTGAAGAAACTGATAAACACACTGTTCTGCAATTGGACTTAACCTGCCTATGAAAATCCTTATGTGGACCATAAATGATACAGTACGCTTTAAAATTATAGAGATAAGTGAGCCAAATCTAATGGAATATTAAAAATACACAACACAACCAGAAAAAAAATTTTTCCTTCTACAAAAGTTTTCATTTCTCAAAATGCTATCAGGAAACTGGAGGTAACTTGACAGGTAACAGACATGTAGGAAGAAGGAAGTGTTAGCAGTGGGCGTGGCTTCCTATCTGGAACTCATCCATAGAGAGAAGAGGTCGAGGAGGACCAGAGACTGAGGGCCTCAGTCTCAGCTCATGTGTGGACTTTAATCCACTTACTTCTCTTCAGAACCAGAATACTCATCCCAAATCACCTGCTTTCTTACATCCACTTATGCAGATGACTAGTTTGGAAAAGTGTGTGTGTGTGTGTGTGTGTGTGTGTGTGTGTGTGTGTGTGTCCACCTGCATATATGTACATATATGTATGAATATTTCTTTTTGGTAGCTTTTTAAAATTTTATTTTTATTTATTCAAGTTACATCTCAATCATAGTCCCCCCTCCTTCCCTCCCAGTCCCACTCTCCCATCCTATTCCCCCTCTCCCTCTCCTCCTCCTCCTCGGGTGAGGGCCCCCCCCACCCTGCACATAGCAACCCCGCTGCTCAGTTCATCAGTCATATGAGGGCTAAGAGCTTCCTCTTGCACTGGGACCTGACATGGAAGCTCAGGTGTTCCACTAACAGGCAACAGAGTCCATGACAGAGACTCCCCCCCCACATATACTTGCTAAGGGTTCTGTATGAAGACCAAGTGGTCTTTTCTGTGTGCACAAATGTGCATTTGTATATGTGAACATGTGCATGTGCATATGTGTTGTGCATGCGTGCATGTGGGTGCGTGCGTGCGTGTGTGTGTGTGTGTGTGTGTTGTGTGTGTGTGTGTGTGTGTGTGTGTGTGTGTGTGTGTGTGTGTACTGATGTTGGAATGAGGGTCCTAAGCAAGACAAATATGAAGAACAGACATAACAACAGTTACACATGTTAAATGCTGGAGTCCATAATATGAGTCGATGTTGCCAGAAATTGAAATCTCATGCAAGATTCTCCCTTGAGAATTTTGGGACCTTGGAAGCCTAGAACATTTCAGTAAGGGCATTTGCAAAAGACCCACCAGCATTGTTACTATCCTATCATCACCTTCTCCTGAGACAAAAGGGCTGTTCCCACTCTCACATGCACACACAGCCACGTAGAAGCAGACAGGACAGAATGTCTGAGTGAGCAAGACTGAGCAAGTCTGTCTGCATAAGCAAGTTTATTTTGTTTGTGTCTTTAGAGAGCAGCAAGAATCTCCATTCAGAGCGATGCTCAGGCAGGAGACAGAGGTAAAGGACCACGGTTGGCCAGGGGGACCTAATGAAGAAGCCAAGGAAATGAAAAATAAAAGTGGAGCAGAAGTAATGGTTTAGCTTTATGATGTTCAGTAAGAAATAAGCCCTGGGGCTCTTCATTGTGAAGCACTGGCTGCACTTGCAGGGGACCTGGGTTCAGTTCCTGGTACCCATATGACAGCTCACAACCACCCATAACTCCAATTCCATAGGCTCGGAGACCTTCTTCTGACCTCCACAGATACAAGGTACGTAAGAGGCACACAGACATGCAGGCAAGCAAAACATCTGTACACATAAAATAAATAAGTCTAAAAATATGCCCAACACACAGGCTGAGAGATCCATCACTGACCCAGAATCGTGGTCCAGGCAAGCTGTGTAGCCTTTTAGACCTTCAAAGGTGGCTCATAGCCCAATTACTGCATGAATCCATTTCCTGGTGAGTAGTTCCAGTGTGTGGTAGACCTTAGTAAGCATTAACTATGAACACTGGACACTATGTCTAAAACAGAGGCTGGTGACAGAGCTCAGCAGTTAAGAGCACTTGCTGTCTTGCAAAGGACTGGAGGTTTGTTTCTGGCATCCACACAGTGGCTCACAACTATCTGTTACTGCAGTTCCAAAGGATCTGACACCCTCTTTTGGCCTCCACAGGCACCTGTAGGCATATACCCACACACAGACACATACACATAAATTTAGATAGATAGATAAGTAGATAGATAGATAAAAGAGTGCTTGGGGAAAGAGTGTGGGAACATCCCTAGGGCCTTGGATCTAGACCAGGGGTTTCCCAATGTAAGCCAGAGGCAGCTGCACTGCCCTGAAGCCAGTTTCAAAGCAAGTTCTCAGGTGCCACTCATTCTGAGTCAGGGCCTTAGGGGTGAAGTCCTCCAGCCTGCTTTCAGCACACCCCCAGTTGATGCCTATCCATATGGTAGAATGTGAGACTCTCCTCCACAAAGAAATGTAAGTTTATGGTCCCACTCAGTAGCCAGCTCCCTACTTGGAGTCATGTAGATCAGACAAGATAAAATATAGGTGTGAAACTTACACAAGTCAGCTATGCCCTATGTTTGGGAAACCTCCATCTATCTATCTAGTTATCTGTCTCCCTCTCTCCCTCTATCTGTTCTCCCCTCTGTAGTCCTCCCTCCCCCATCAAGATCCTTCAAGACCAAATTCATTCATGTTATGCATGAATACTATCACTCCTGTTCTTTTACTTAAGCTACTCCTCTTAATGAAGCTTCTGTCTGGATTTTAAAGGAAAGCCACTTTCCTTTTAAGCCATTCTCATGCTGCCTCCAGTAAGATATATTGTCCCCACTAATGCTTTCCTACCTCAAGGCTTAACCATGACATGATCCCTGTACCCACCCACTGTGGTCACGATCCCTCTCTTCTAGGGTCTCTGATCTCTCAGTTTTCTTCTCCATGAACCCACTGAGCTTGCCTGTTTTTGTCCTATACAGTGAATTTCTTGTTATTCAGTAAGTCCTGACATTGTAGAAAGACACAAATATGTATGTTTCTGACATAGCGTGTGGACAACGTCCCTTATCAGTTAACCTCACATACCTCTACAGACTCTCACATCTCCCAAGATCACTTGCAGCAGGGTTAGGAGGCAGGTGGAATAACCGCTGTAATCCAGGTGAGAGCACCATGAGCCTCCTCCCCACTTCTGCCAGGGAGTGTCAATAGCTCCACTGACCACCATTACCATAAATCATTGTCTCAGTCTGCTCATTTGTTGTCATGGATACCACTGGGCTAAGACTATCTTAAGGTAATGTGATGGGATGATCACATTACACCCCAGGAAAAAGCCACCCTGCAACTATATCTCAGGTACCCGATCTCATCACAGAAACAGGGTTAACATATAAGGACCAGGGCCCTTCAAAAGCCATAGCCTTTGGCTGACTTCATAAAGGAATAAAACACCCAGGAAAGCTTCACTATTGTTGTTGATTAATAAAATTGTAAACTGCTTGTGATGCTGGCCCATGTGCTCATGAGCAGCAAAAGCTCCCCTGCGTATGTTTATAATGAAACAGAGAAATTAGAGAGGGGAAGGAAATGAGAAGCCGTGTTTAGGTGAAATGGCATCTTGTTACCCATGTTCTATCAAGCACATAAGTTCCTTTAATTCCTGCTTCAACCCAGAAAGTTAATTCAAAATTAATGCTTGGTGGTTTTGCCAGAAACGTGCTTGAGCGTGTCCCTGTTCAAGAGTGCAAGGTGGGTTCTTGACTTCTGCCATGAAGGTTGTAATGAGTCTACGCAGAGGCGCACAGAAAGTTTCCTCTAAGAAGTTTGCACTGTTTGAAATCTTTCTTGGAAGTGACACAGAGCAGAAAGCCAGGATGGTTGGCCTCTGAGCCTGCAGAGGTCTGCTCCACTCTGAGGTTCCCTTTGCAGAGTGAGGACTGCTCTCGCTCTAGTCCCTGACCAAGCTGGCATTTCATTTTGGGAATACTGCGCTGCTTCAAGCCTGGAAGAATAATGACAGTGGGGCTGCGGAAAGACTCAGTCAGTTAAGATCCTGCTGTGCAAACATGAGGGTCTGAGTTCTAATCTCCAGAACCCACAGAAGTCAGGCATGGCAGCATGTTTCTGTAATCTCAGCACAGAGAAGTGCAGGGGAGACAAGAGGTCCTTGCAGTTTACAGGTTTGCCAGTGTAACCTACACAGTGAGCACTGGGTCTCAAAAGATGAGATGAGAAAAGCATCCAATGTCAACCCGTGGCCTCCTATCCATGCACACATATGCACACACATATACACATACAGAGACAGTTATGCCTATGGAGTATTCTATGCCACACTCCTCCCAGAAAACATAGTAAAAGAAGGTAACTAAGAGATTGTGAGATCCAGGTGTAGGGGGGGGATGTAGCAAAATAGTGTCTTCTGGACATGGCAAGGCCATTGCACTCAGGAATTCACAGCAATTGTGGTTGCCTCTTTAGAGATCAAACCAGCCTAGAGTCCAGCATAGAAAAGGGAGGGGCTCGTGAGGCCCTCCTACCAGAGGAGGGGCTGTTGGTAAGTGAAGGATGCTGGGACAGTCAGTTTTTCATCTGCGGTGTGGACCCTCAGGTTGCCCATGCCCGAGTGAATGGCCCCATCCCTATGCACATACAGGCAGCATTAGTTGGACTCAGTGGGGTGGAGGAGGAGGAAATAAAGTTGGGAGGGGTATTGTGGAGTCTGGAAGGGCTGGATGATATGACCCAATTGAGTTGTGCAGTACATGAAATTCCCAAAGAGCAGATACAATCTATTTTTTAAAATAGTGCCAATATTACAGCAAGCTAGTGCATATGGAAAAACCAAGAACCTGAGGATGTGATATTATTTTGCATTTTGAAACAAAACTAAACCTGCAGAGAGGAGTTGTGGGAAACAACCCCCAACCCTACACACAGTGTGAGCTATGAACTCTCTCAGAAGAGAGGCAGCTCCTGCACTATTCTGTGCTCCTATGGGAGCACTCCCTTACCTGTGCCAAAGAGAGTGGTTCTTGGGGGTTTGGATGTGAAGTGTCCCTCATAGGCTCATGTGTTTGTACATTTGACTGCCAGCTAATGGCACTGTATTGGGAAGCTGTGGGTCCTTTAAAGAGGAGGGGCTTAGCAGGAAGAAGTGGGTCACAAAGAGGGCCTTGCTGTTTCGATTCCATCCCTGCTCCCAGCCCTTATTCTGATCCTGATCATCCCAAATGTGAGCAAGCTCCCACCACCATAGCTGCAACCCCTCCTGCTGCCTTCCCTTCCCCAAGCCAGGATGGCTTGTGTCCCCCTAAACTGAGAGCCAGAATAGGTCTCCCTTCCCTTCAGTGGCTTTAGTCAGGTATTTTGTCACAGCAACAAGAAAAATGACTAATGCAGGAGCTGTCGGAATTGTTCTCTCTCTCATTTATGAAAGCATCAATCAGGAGAAAGCTGTTAAGCGTCTATGCCCTCCTGGGCATGGCATTTGAAAATGAGGGTACGGTGGTAAATCAGCCAGCTGCAACTGTCACTGTGGAAGTCATACCTTCTCGGAGAAAACAGTAAGGAAGATTGCATGAGTCGGTCCTGTTACCTTGGGCAAGTCTGGATGGAGAGTAGAGCCCAGAGAATGTTGAGAACAATCAGAAGAGTCTTCGTGGAGGAGCTGACATTTACCTCAGGTCTTGAAGACGGCTCATTCTTGAGAGGAGATGAAGGGGAGTTAACAAGACCAAGAACATTGTGGGCAGTGAGTGTGAGGAGGCTCAAAAGGAGAGATTTACTGAGGTTCAATAACATGGCTGAGAATGAAGCAAGATACGGATGCAGGAAATAGTCAGTTCACCCTAAATCTAGGTTTCCAGAGTCAGACACTCCACTTTACCCCTGCCTTTCAGCCATGGCCTAGAAGCTTAGGCTCTGGAGGGGCAGTATCTTAATGCCCCTTTCTGTTGCTATGTTAAAATACTTTGACCAAGGCAACTTACAAGAGAAAGCATTTAACTTGGAGCTTATGGTTCCAGAGGGTTAGGTTCCATGACCATCATGTCAGAAAGCATGGCACCAGGCAAGCAGACATGGCACTGGTACAGTAGCTGGGATATAATATGTAAGCATGAGGCAGAGAGAACTAACTATAGGCTATTGAAACTTCAAATCCTACCCCCAGTGACACACCTCTTCAAGCAAGGCCATGCCTCCTAGTCCTTCCTAAACAGTTCCACAAATGGGGTACCAAGTATGCAAACATACCACAGATGGAAAATGATGTTTTTGAAGGCCTAGGACATGCTGGAAGTCTGAGGTCTTTTGTATATGCTAGAGAAAAGTTGCTGCATAAGGGTGGAAGGAGAAACAGCAGGAGGCTTGCCTCCACCCAGCAAGTGTAGAAAATAATGTGATCCGAGATGTCGGTTTCCTCAGTGTAGTGAGAAAACAAGCCTAAGATAACTGAGGCTTTTGCAAGGCAAGTTGCAGCATGCAAATCTAAAACAGCCTCTACTTGGTGCCTACGGACAGATGGCTGAGTGGCCTCAGTTACACATTAAACACAGGGAAAGTGCTAATCCTTCGGAAAACAGAAGTGTACAAGTAAAGGCCTTCATATCACATTTTTACATTCATCATTTGAAGGACTTTGAGAAGCTAACAGGGAAAGAATTATCCACTTTAGCTGTAATACCTTGGATAATAGACTAATCCAGTTAAAAGTTTATAGGCCCTTTGATCAGAAGCCAGAGAAGTTGCCTAGGAAATGAATCAAAGCTGATTCTAAAAGGTCCAAAAATAGTCATTTAAAAGAATCCTTTTTTCTCGTACCTGAAATATTCCAGGAGAGAAATGAAGGCTGACCTAGGGCTGTGGTCCAGTGCACTATAGACTGTAGACATACAGTCCTCCAAACCTGAGGGAAAGGGGGAGAGATAAGTAGCTTTAAAAGATGCACGGAATATGGGATTTCATTTTTAGGGAATTTGAACCAAGAACAGAGGAAGGAGTGCAGGTTGTCTAATGGAGATAGGAAGCCTCTGCCACCCATGTTAAGTCTGAAAATATGTGAAAAGAACTCAGGTAAGAGTAAGATGTGTCTCTCAGAGCCAAAATAAAAGGTTGACAATAATAAGAGATGTCATGGATATAGAACAACTGAGTCTTACATTTTGCAGATAAGTGTGTGTAGTAAGTCTCTTTGGACATATCTACTAAGATCCATATGTCATTCATCCTATGACCTGGTACTTCAACTCTGCATGTACCCAAGACAACTGTTCCAGATAGCTTCAGCTGGAGTCACCTAGAGTCACCTGAGAAGGGGATTGCCCAGATCAGACTGGCCTGTGGGCATGACTTCGGGGAACTGCCTTCACTGTTAATTGATAGACAAGGACCCATCCCACTGTGGGCAGCATAATTCCCAAGGCAGGTGGTCCTGGGCTAAATAGGAAAGCTAGTGAAGCCCAGGTCTGCGATTGAGCCAGCACGCACCATTCCTTCATGATTTCTGCTTCAAGTTCCTCTTTGAGTTTCTGCTCTAACTTCCATAATGGACTTTGACCAGGAAGTGTAGGCCAAATAAACTTTTTCTTCCCCTAGGTTTGTTTTTTTTTTCTTTTGTTATAGTCAGAGTGTTTCTAATTACAGCAACAGACAGGAAACTAGGAAGCAACCAAATACATATGCCTAGAGATGCACACATAGATATTTTCAACAGTCGTTTTTCACAATAGCTCCAAACTGAAAAAATATGTGTCTATAATGGTAAAATAAATTGGTAAACTATGGCAGACATTAATAAACTGAGGCTGTAATGAAGAGGAATGCACTGTTGTTACATGCAGCATAAGAAACACCCCCAGTCTCCATGGTGGTCCCAAAGAGTTTGTCCTATCTCCATCTTCATATAGTTCAATGCTGATTTCTTTAGATACAGGTCAAGGTGGTGACTGCCTGGAAGTGACAGAATTACAGTTTATGTTGGAAAGTCCCCTGGGATATGTTCACTGGTATATGAGAAGGTTCAGTATCTTAATCCAGGGTATAGAGCTTAGAATACACAATCAGCTCTTAATGACCTGAGTTCCACATCTACAGATTCAGCCAGATGCATGTTGAAAGTATTTAGGGGGAAATATGTATACACTACTTGTACACCACCCATATTAGGTCTGGAAAAAAGTATACTATATTCACAAAGACAGAAGAAGCCTAAACATTACACTAAACCCATCATTTGCATAACATTTGCACAGCATTTGATATTGTAAGTGATACAGAGGTAGTTGGAAGTATAACATAGGACATGTGTGGCTCAAGCAGACACCATACCATGTTATTGAAAGGTATGAGCATCTGCTGACTTTATCCTCAAGGCATCCTTGAACCATCCTGGGGAAGGTACTTAAGTTTAGATACCCTAAATAATATGCTTGCAATGTGTATCTCAGGGCTGGAGAGAGGGCTTGGTGGTTAACAGCACATACTGCTCTTTCAGAGGACCAAGTTCTGTTACCAGTACCCACACTGGATGGGTCACCACCTCCTTTAACTCCAGCTCTAAGGGATCCAATGCCTTCTCTAGGCTCCATATGCACTTATGTGCACACAACCACACACAGACACAAGCATACACATGTAATCAAAAATAAAAGAGATTCTTTAATAATACATAATCTTTAGGTAACTGTCATTACACATATCTATGGCTGGTGTAAGGGCCGAACTTATTTGCATATTTTCAGATGTTTATGGTTTCCACTCAGCTATTGATTTTGAGTACAGCTTCATGTCCTACAGGGGTTTAAAGGGCCCCTTATGTGAACACATTGTTAGAACAAGTATGAGGCTTAGCTAGCTTATCAGTGGACCTGACCAGTCTAGGAAAACACTAAGGACCACCAGCCAGGGTCAGGCACGGGACCTGCCATGGAGTTCTGGCCTCAGCCTTGCCCTACCCATCCCTAAGGCTTTCTCTTGGTCAAATTAGTCCTTCAAAGGGAGAAAGGGGATTGAGGAGATGGTTTAGTCTTAAGTTGTTTGCCTCCCATGCATGAGGAGCTGAGTGTGATCCCCGTGCCTATATAAACAACCAGGCATGGTGCTGAGCACTTGAAATCCCAGAACCAGGAAGATGGAAACTGGAGGATTCCTGTCTAGCCTAACCAGTGAGCTTCAGGCCAATGAGAGACCTGTCTCAGTCAAAGGTGGACAGTGTTCCTAAGGGACAACTCCTGAGGCTGTCATCAGGTCTCACAACCAGATACATATGAGTAAGTGGAAATTTTATTAACCTACATTTATTAATACCTAATAAATGCCTAATACCTGAGAACACCTAAGCAGTCCCACCCTAACTCTTTTGAAAGGATACCAGACCATGGGTCCTTTTTTTGTGCAACTTGGTCAGCCTTCTATCAGCTGGCACACCTCAGGCAGCATTCACTATCTGGTTCTGAGAGTCAAGGCAATCTTAT
The DNA here is from genome assembly GCA_907164525.1 of Lophiomys imhausi. NCBI lineage: Eukaryota > Metazoa > Chordata > Mammalia > Rodentia > Muridae > Lophiomys > Lophiomys imhausi. The sequence continues at coordinate 4,528,820 of CAJQZJ010004953.1, read as the reverse complement.
CTTCATTTTCACACCCATTCAGCTAGGGGCCAGTTTCAGTCAGACATGGTGCAGATACTGTGCCACACAGCCTGGTCTGTCCATGAGCACCTCAGGCTGCTGTTTAAACTAGCTAAGTCCCTCAGGGTAGCTGCTACTCTGTCTGACTTAGTCTTTAGCTTTGTGGCCTTGTCTTGACTCCAAGGCCTATAGCAGGTCCCTCAACAGGGCTCTATCTCTGCAGTCTCCTCAGAGCCGTGCAAGTCTCACGCCTCACTAGAGTACCTTAGGCCACTCTGCTTCCACTGCCATCCTTCATGACCTTCTTGCGCTAGCTTGTGACCAGAGTCCCTCTCGAAGGCTTTTTCTGTCAGCAAGCCCTCAGTGAAATCAGCTGGAGTATGTGTTCACACCCATGTCTCTTTTTTGGCTCATTGTCTATTTTGTGGTGATTAGCTACTTCTCTCTCCTCTCTCAGGGCAGGGGGGCTTCATGTGGAGCTCTCTGGCTTAAATAGGGCATGGTCTTGAGGTCTTTCACGATCTCACCCTTTTTTACTCTATTTGGTGGCTCCCGTGACCTCTCGTGGTTTCTGACAGATCCTGCTGCTTCTGTGGCTTTGCAGCCATGCTCGTTAACCTAGCACCATCCACAGGCATCAAAAACAAGGCTCTTCAGAGACACCCCTCAACAAAGCACCATCCATGTCTCTCACAAAGCTGTAGTTTCAATTGGGCTCCACCCACTTCTGCTCAAATCTTTCTAGTGTCCAAGCAATGCCAACCTATAAGCTCCTTTTAGTTTCCCGGACTTTCACAGTGCCTTCTCAATGATTGACCAGAACTATGTGCTGCCAGGTGCCAGTCTGATCTGTGTGCCCCATAAGAGTCCTTACTAATTCACTAAAGAAAACTAATTCCCTTAGACGTACAGGTACGTGTGCACCTGTACACAGATGTGCACACATGCACACATGCATTCATCATTAAAGGATAAAGGAAAGCCTTCAGCATTCAACCAAGGAGAAATTTCATGGAGTGTGTCTCTCTGTACTTCAACTATCATCTCCCTAACACCACGTGTTATAAACTTCTCTCTCATATTTTCTCTACCACAGATAGTGCCTGTTCTAATAGGTCATATGCTTTTCTAAGGGTCACAGTGTCTATATTTCATTCACCCTATTTCAGAATCACCATGTTCCCACTGATGGGGGCGTGTCTTGCCGCCACATATTAAATTTAGATTGCAGAACACGCTGCCTCTTATCGTCCTTTCAGTAATTATTTCAGTAATTTCTCATCCTCCTAGGCTTGTCCTGCTTTAAAGCTTCCTGGATTTAAATTATAGAGTTTTCAGATGTCTTTTGTGACTGTGAGGTTTTTTTTTTTTTTCAGGGAAGAGGCCCCCTTTTCTCTTTGAAGTTTGGGGCAAGGAGGAGTGGGTGCAGAAAAGAATAGTGTTTTGGTGGCAAAAGCTCCCAGAATTCCTGTGCCAATGTTAGCAGTCAGAGAGAGCCAAGTGAGCATCACTCTTGTCTCAGCAGAAACCCACTGTTAATGGCAACAATAAAATACAGGGTAAGGACAGCTTAGCCTGTGGTCTGCTGGGAGAATTGGATGGCAATATTGTCCATGTCTCTTGCGAGGCGTGAAGAGATGTAAACAGCTTATAAATATTGATGCAGCCTTCCGCTGCTGCAGCTGAATACTGTAGAAATCGATCTAAATTGCTTGTGGCACCCAGCCACCTGCAGGAAAAAAAATGTAAATAGGAAATTCTTGGAGTTATTTGTTTTTCCATAGGACTAGATGGGGGAGAAGGGACAACAGTAGATCCAGAGTGAAAGGGGCCTTGTTTGGGCTGATTCTCTCACTGACCTTAGTCTGAACCCCCTTGAGAAAGGAATGTCACTACTTATATCTTTATAAGTCTTTAGCCCAAGTTACCAGCACCATGCTCTGAGGCCAGTGTGGCAAGCATTTGAGTGTGCTAGCTTTCCAAGTGACTCTCTGGGACCTGGGTGGTCTGTGTGGCTGGCGCAGACATATCCTTCAGCCCTCACAACCCTGCATGTAGTTGGTAGGACACCTTCCTTCCTGTTATCCTCACCATAGAGACTGCTGGTCCAGCCCCCTCCTTCTGGGCAACACAGAGGGGAGAGTCTGCTCTGGCCACGCCTTCAGCCTGTGCCCTGCTCCCTGCCCTTTGGCCTTCACATCTTCATTGGATCTTTCTGAAAAAAAAAAATCATTGAGGTTGCCTCAGATCTATGGGTCCCCTCAGAATATCCTAGAAGCTTTTCAAAATGCACGTACACCCACACATCCATCTTGTGTCAACACATGTTACGGACTGTCAAGAGTTAAGATGAAGATGTATAGTGAAGTAGATGGGGGCAACAAGACTACCTTTTCTAATTTTAAAAATCCAAACCTGGAAAACCTGGTCTCAGTTCTCAGTTATAGCCTTGGAGTGGCTGGTAACTTTACCTTTGTAAATGTAATATTTATTATTCATTTATTATTCTCAGGAAAACACACACACACACACACACACACACACACACACACACAGGTCTATGCCCAATAAACATCTGATCTTAGCCAGTTCTATAAAAGAACATTGTAAAAATACAGGGTAGCAGTGTTCTGGGTCATCAACATCTGTGGAGAGGCTTGTTGCCAGCAGGTGGCGACACAGAGTTTACCACAGCTGGACTCTGTCCCTGTCTCACCTCCTCCAAATTCAGGTGGTGACAAAGAGCACCAGGCTGGCCCTTCCCGCCCACCCATCTCCCTGTGGCACCCGCTCTGATATTCTGCTCTCAATAGGAACATTCCCTTGTGCACCTATCACTGCAGTTAGGAATGAAAATGCAACAGCAGGCTCCCCACCCGTGTGCACTGAGTTCAGGATCCATGTTGGCTGTGCTCCAGCACCTACCACTGGGCTGGCCTGCCTGCAGCAGGCCTTCTGATAGTTATCTGGCTGAGGGAGGAAGGCAGGGCTAGGAGGAGGTCGAGGCTGGCTGTTGATGGCATCCATTCTCCTGAGCAGTTACGTGTTGACTGTAAGGGCTGAACATCTTAAGTTTTCTAAATCCAGTCCCCAGTCTGATCATGTCCACTGCTCCTTCCATTTCCCTTCAGTAGAGACCTAGAGTCCACTGAGGGTGGCTGTCACAAACCAGCACTGTTCCCATGCTAGGGCTGCCAAGTCCTTCCCATACCACATTCTGTCAGTCTCCCAGATTCCATGTTGGACTTTTGCGGTCAGTCAACCCCCTGTACCCAGGCCAAGTTCTGGCTGCCACTACCCTGGAAGCTGGCTTGGGTTCCCCTAGCTCTCAGATCCCACCTCTGTGACCACATCTGGTGGTACATCCAAGATCCTGACTGTTTGTTTCACTCTGTGGAATTGCTGTAAGGCACACCGCAATCGGGCGATGGAGACAAGGGTGAGAGCCACGGGCTGGAGCAATGACTCAACAGTTAAGGACATTTCCTGCTCCTTCAGAGGAACTGAGTTCCGAGGCCAGCACCCTTGTCAGGAGGCTTGATACCACATATAACTCCAGTTTTGAGTGACTCAATGTCCTTTTCCGGCCTCACTGGACACCGCATTCACATGCATAAACTCACACACAGACCCAGAGACATACACATTTGTTTTTTGTTTTCTAAGCAAACCAATCGTGTTCCCAACACTCCAGTCCTGTGCCACGGTTCCTAGAGCTACCATTCTTTCAAGGAAGCCAAAACAGCCAGAGCCCATGTCTGTGAGGACCCAAGAATAGAGAATCACTTTCTCATCCTAACTGGCTGGGCCACCAAAGGCAGTGGGGTGACTGGCACTTTGCAGCTAAAATCCTCAGATCGCTCCTCTTAATCACTCCCCTGTAGTTCACCCACAAGAAATAGACATTATTTCAGTTGTGACAGCTAATGAAACAGACCCAAAGTTGAAATGTCACTACATCTGTCTTGACCTTATCATCCCACGGGTACATTTTGACCAAGAAGCATCTAGATTTGCATAATGCGGATGAATAATGCATTATTAAAAAGAATAAATCAGCATGTGATCTACATGAGTAATGTCTTTGTGCCAGGTGGATGAAGGCAGGGGCACTCATTTATTTGGTGCATTTATCCTGAAATAGACTTAAGGATGCATAGCCATGTTACTGTAAGTCCTTTATGGTTACAGAGGTCAAAAGTTCCCATGAGACTTCTGGCGAATGCAGTGAGTGGACTGAAGAGGTCAAAGGTCCCATGTTAGGACGAGTGCTCTTGGCAAAACAGCAGCCTTCAGAAGATCAAAGTGTCTCCACCACAAGATTGCAGACACCATCTAAAGTAGAAAAGCCCTGATGGCTAGGTGAGGAAACACAGACAGTGGAGCCTGAGGGACTAGGAAGATTCTGTTCATGGGTAGACAAGGGATTCCATTGAGAGGTCTAGCTGTCAGCCTAGACCAACCATACTTGATGTTGAAAGGCCCTGGCTTTTTCACATGTATGAGTATGGAGGACTTAAAACGCAGTCCAGCAACACAGAAAGCATTCAGCTCAGTGGCTATCTCATTAGTCTGCATTTTGTATAATTTTGTTCTGTTTCTCCTGATATTTCAACTCCAAACTGGGAGTGAACAGTGGCTAGAACTCCTCTGGTGCCTTAAGACTGCTGGTGTTCACACATAACTTCAGAGCATCCCTAGTACTATTTGATGTCCACCTTACAGGTAAAACCAGAGTGATTGAGCCACTAAGGCCAGGTCACAGAGCCATCAGATGACAGCATTAGGACCCGGAATCTGTCAGTCATGTAAAAGCCAAGAAGACCTTTTAAAAAGCGCTTCCAACCTGGATCTCCACACATTGCTTATCTTGATATTTTGTCTCCAAGCAAGCAAGCAAGCAGAGGGAAGGGGAACTGAGAGACAACTGGAGTATTGTGTGTCTCAGCTTCAGTACTGTTCAGTGTGGGGCTTCATCTTGACTGTCCGCATGGTTGGACTGAGATTACTCACTTGAGGGTATTTCCAGGGATAATTAACCAAGGGGGAAATCCACCCTGAATGTGGACAGCACCTTCCCAAAGGCCAAGGACCAAATGGAATAACAGCAGATGGGGAAGCCTGCTATCCCGAGCATGCGCTTCCTCTCTGTTTCCTGTTAGCTGAGAAGTAAGCACCCTCTGCTGACTGGTCATGCTGCTGTGAAGTTCATCTTGAACTCAAAGCCATGGAGCCAGCCAATCACAGTCTGAAACCATGAGCCAAAATAAGCCCTTCCTCTTTTCAATTGTTTCCTCAGCTGTTTGTCAGTGGTGAAAGATGGGCTCACTTGGGAACTTGTGAATGTTTTTTGCATCATCTAACGTTGTAGATAGATTAGGGAAACTGAGGCATTTCCCTTGTTTATAGGAGGAGGATAATGGATTCACCTGGTATCTTAGTTTCTTCTCCCTAACTGTGATAAAGTCCCTCCCTGACCAAAAGCAATTTAGGGAAGAAAGGAAATAATTAGTTTACATTTCCAGATTACAGTCCACCATTTTGGGGAAGTCAAGGCAGGATCTTAAAGCATCATGGCCATAGTTAAGAGCAGAAAGAGAACAAATGCATGGATCCTTCCTTGGTCCCTCTCAGCCAGCTTTCTTCTTTCTTATACTGTTCAAGATCCCCCTCCAACTAGGGAATGGTGCTGCCCCCCACAGTGGGATGGGTCCTTCCACATGAATTAACAATAAAGATAGTTCCCCAGAGTCCATCCTGATCTACATCGCTCCCCATTGAAATTCTCTTTACAGGTAACCTCATGTTGTATCAAGCTGACAATTAAAACTAACCATCATACCTGGCTCAAAGATTATGAATTCCCATGAACTAAGGCTGAGGCCACACCCATTCTACAGCTTGGCACCAGTGAGAAACCAAAAGACATTAGTTCCTGTTGCCATTAGAAAGATAGAATCATGACACTAAATGTCATTGAGGTTGCTGGAATTCATATCAGACTGTGAAATGGAAATCATCCCTACTTTTTTTCACTACTCAGTTCATATTAATTTATTATGTAAGTTCCAAGGAAACCTCCCTTAATATCAGAACCAGAAGAAATCTTACAGATCCCCACACCCACAACAAGTTCAGTGACTTTCTCAAGGGCCCACAGGTAGTTTCTAGGGAAAAGCAGGACTGGCCTCAACAGTTTCCATCAAAGCTTTTCATTGAAAGCACCCAAGACAAGCCACAAGTACCCCACCATCTCAACACGCAGGCACCCCCGGGCAGCTCTCTCATAGTTAGCTTTTCTGTTTCTACGATAAAACCAGTACCAAAAGTAACTTGGAGAGGAAATGGTTTATTTCATCTTAAACTTCTCGGTAACAGTCCATCACTGAGGACAGTCAGGATGGGAACCCGAGGCAAGAGCTTGGAGGCAGGAACTGAAGCAGAACCATGGGGGCACTGTGGGCTGGAACATCCTACATCAATCAACAATTATGAAAATGCCACATCGGTGTGCCTATGGGCCATTCTGATGGAGGCAATTTTTCAACTGAAATTTGCCCCTCTCGGGTGACTCTAGTTTGTTTCAGACTGCCAAAAACTACTCAACACAAGCTCCGTCTCTAAATCCCAGACTCACACAAGTCCCCAGTGGCCTCACAGGTAGCTATGATAGCCAAATGTGTTCCATTTTCTAGCAGCTTCACGCCTGCCTTCTCCCTTAAATCTCAATAATGCCCAGGATGCTCTTTCAAAAGCCGTGTTATAACTGGCTATTTGCCATCATAAAGATGGCAGGAATTTGGATTAAATCACATTTTAATGGGGGGAGTGTATTTAAAGAGATTTCAAATTGCAAAATTAAACACACACACACACACACACACACACACACACACACACACACACACA
>CAJQZJ010004953.1:4504346-4519365 GCA_907164525.1 Lophiomys imhausi | reverse complement strand
CACACACACACACACACACACACACACACACACACACACACACACACGATAGAGAGAGAGAGAGAGAGGCAGACATGCAGATAGACAGACAGAGAGGAGGTCTAGTTATGTAGGAGAGGGAATGGCTGGATAGAAGTCATTCTGTAGATATGGAAAAGGTGGGGAGCTCTACCTAAGGGGCCATCAGAGCCTCGTGGGTCCTGGGTCCTGATGTTGCTTGGCCAGGAAGCATCTTCTCTCAATGCTGGCATCTGTTCTCCATCCCACCTACAGGTCTGCCTGTGTGTTCCTGCTGAACCTTGAGGAGGTTCACATATTTGAAATGAGCACTTAGGGGTTGTTCACCTCAGCGCCACGCGTGGTCATTTGTAGCAAGCAGATTAAACACTTTTCAATTAAAGCTAAAGATGGGGATTTCTCAGCTTGAGCTAATCAAGTGACTCAAACAAGGGTCTCCATGGGTCTCCATTGCTTCCTTTTTATGGCACAGCTGACAAGCTGACCTTGTGCTAGGTTATCTGATTCTGTCAGACACCTTCTTTACCATTTAGATGATGTTTCCATCTGTGCAGGAAATCAATGGTCTTTGAAGGGGAACCTTGGGATAGCCAGATTTCAGCTGTTTGTTTCTCTCTCCTTGATGACCCGAGTCTGGCCGCATGAGGCTGGTGACAAGTAGTTTTCATGTTACTCTTCACTCTGTCCTCAGTTGCTGGACCTCTGCCTTCACCTTGCCTCTCTCCAGCATATGTTCAGGGTGAGGCTTTTAAACTTCCCATAACCACATGTACACCAGAGGGTGGTGGAGTTCAGAGCCCAGAGTACATGTTATACAGATCACATCCTTGGTCTCCTCCAGGCTTAGAGGGTCTAAAGAGGGGCAGTGACTGTTCCAAGTCACTCAATTGGTCAGGACAAAGTTGGTTGAATGGCCGGGTCTTTAGACTTTGGAATGAGTTTTCCTAGCCATCCAAACTGCCACTCCCCACTTCCATATTGAAATGTCACCTGCTGGTAAGTGGTCCCTTGAAGCAGGGAATAATCCTGAAAGGGAGGTGGCCTGTGTAAGGTATATAGAGCACAGCTGTGTGTTCACAGACTGAGTTCCAGTACCACTCACTACATGAACACATTGTCTGTGTGTTCATGTGGGTATGTGGTATGTGTGCATGCACGTGTATGTTCATGTGTACTGATGCATGCCCCACACATGTGGACACCAGAGAACACCTCTGTTACTGGTCAATTGAATGCCTTCTACTTTCCATTTGAAATAAGGTTTGACATTGGCTTGGAGCTTCACCACAGAGGCCAGGCTCTCTGGCTCACCGACTTCCAGGGATCTCCCTGTCTCTCCTCCCTAGTGCTGGGATTACAGGAGTTCACCACCATGCCTGGTTCTGGGAATCTGCTCAGGTACCCACAAGATGGGAAGCATGTACTTTAGCAACTGAGCCATTTCCTCAGCCCAAGTCCCTTCATCCTTTAGCTCTGTGACCTCAACTTGATTCTTTAGCCTCTCTGTGCCTTGCTTTCCCCTCCTATGAAATTGGAGTGTGGATAGTGTATGCTCATGGGGCAGCTGCCGGAATTCATGGTGCTCCTCTGGAGAAGTGCTCAGCACCACCCCTGGCGACTAGCTTGCAGTCAGGCATTATGCTTGTTCCTGACATGGAGCTGCCTGACCCTGGGTGTCATTGTGCCAAGGAAACATACACAGCTTGAGCCTGAAGTCATGTCAGTTGTCCTGGCTTTTCTACTAACATGTCACTAGAACTCCACATCTACTCAGTCCTCCAGACTCAGTTTCTCCTGAGGGCCTGCCTGGCCTGGAGGCAGCTCAGTGTAAAAATAGAATAAAATTTAAAGAAACACATGGCGGGCTGGAGAGATGGCTCAGAGGTTAAGAGCACTGGCTGCTCTTCCAGAGGTCCTGAGTTCAATTCCCAGCAACCACATGGTGGCTCATAACCATCTATAATGGGATCTTGTGCCCTCTGCTGGCCTGCAGGCATACATGCAGACAGAACACTCTATATATAATAAATAAAATATTAAAAAAAAAAAAAGAAAAGAAACACATGGCAATTCAGACTGAAAAATGGCATCCACACCTTCCTCCCAGGAGCCTGTGTCTATGTTCCCTGACCCAGTGGCAGAGACTCTGCAGATGAAATTCTTGAAATAAAAAAAGGCCTGTGGATTGTCCAGGTTGACCTTAAATGTTGGACAAATGTCCTTTTAAGGGATGGGCGGGGCTGATTTGACTCAGAGGAACATTATTTAACATAACAACAGGCCAAGGCATGAGGACAATTTAGAAAAAGATGAGAAATGGAGTCTCCCGGGAGCCCCTGAAGGGAGGGTGGCCCTGGTGCCACCGTAATTTTCACTCAGTGAGACAGATTCTGGGTCTCCCATAGCTGCAAGAGAATAAATCTGTACTGCTTCAAGCCAAAGGGCTCTCAGTAATTGAGTGTAGCAGCCAGCAAAGGCTGATGTAGATCCCCGTGCCCCACCCCAAGGTTAGAAGAGGTTCCCCATTCTATGTGCACCTGGCGTACTTCATACTGTCAGTTCAGTGCCCGGCACCTCCTGCAGTGCCTGACACGTGTAGCCCTTAGAAACATGTCACTGGGTAAGCATTTGTCTCTCTGGAGGCAAAGACCTTCTGTTACCCACATCCAGCTGTTTACCACTGTGTGCAGGGTCTCAGCTCAGCACTGGTGTGTGGTCACCGCTGAATGAGCAAGTGACGGTGGGTGACACATGTGTCTTCATGTGGACTGAGAGCTCCTCGTTCACCATGGCTCTGTCTTTGAGGTACTCAGTACAGCCTTCTCATGTTAGATGTTCCACAAGCACACAGGTGGCCATCTGTCCCAAAGCCAAGTCAGTCTTAAAATGTACTGGCCATCACTTTTCTCTCTTTTTTTTTCTTTTTCTCGATTTTTTTGAGACAGGGTTTCTCCATGTAGCCCCAGCTGTCCTCTCGCTATAGACCAGGCTGGCCTCAAACTCACAGAGATCTGCAGGAAGGAAGGAAGGAAGGAAGGAAGGAAGGAAGGAAGGAAGGAAGGAAGGAAGGAAGGAAGGAAAGGTGCATCTGGACTCACAGCTGGAGGTTGCAGTCCCTCATGGTGGGAAAGTAGTAGTGACAGGCTTCTGGTCACATGGCATCCACCACAGTCAAGAAGCAGAGAGATGAATTCTGGTGTTCAACTCGATTTCTCCTTTTTATTTAGTCTGAGACCCCAGCCCTTGGGATAGTGCCACCCACCCATCTTCTCTTTTCAGTTAAGCCTTTCTGTAGTTGTATTTCCAGGGTGATTCTAAATCCTGTCAAGTTGACAGTGAGGATGATCCACCACCCCCATCGTACACTGTGGAAAGTTCTGGCAGAGGGAAGTCAGCTATGGCGTGGACAGAGCCCGCAGACTCCTGGCTCTGACCAGTGTGGCTTGTTAGCCCCCATCCTTCAGTCCTTCAGCCACTGCTGTTTCTAACACAAACTATGCTGACAGGGCTCTCTGGAGGAGAGAGGCTAACGCCAACATGCAGGGTCTCAGGCATTGCTAAAAGGGCCAGGTTACAGCTCTGCGCTGCCTGTTCCTGTTGCTGTCTATCCTGTGTCAGCTCTTATTTCAGAAGAGGGGAGAAGGACGCTTGACTGTTTTGATAACTTTTAGGCAGAGAACGGCAGATGACGGCCATTTCTGTCACACTGGAAAAGACAAGGGGATGCTACCTTCCCTGTGACATTGTGTATCGTTCTGGTAACACTCCATTCAGACAAGCTCAGGTGAGCTTGGTTCTGTATGACTTCCCTCCTTATCACAGAGCTGATGGTTGAGACAAGTCTTTTCTCTAGGGTGTCCCCAGAGTCTAGCTAGCCAGGGTCTCATGCTCTCATGCTGCTGCTGCTGGCATGGCAGGGACCCAATCCACAGTGAGCAGACAGGACATCGAGTGTGCAGAGCAAGGGCTGGCAGGTTTTCCACGACTCACAAGGACCCTTGGGCATCAGAGGAAAGTCTCCAACTTGAGAAGGGGTAGAGAGCTGCAGGAAGTGCGAGTTACCAGTAGAGAAATAATTGTGTTTGATTTTTTTTTTTGATCGAAGTAGGGACACTCTACTCTGGAGGAGTGGGATGGAAGGGAGAGGGGGTAGAGGGTGGGAGGACAGGACTGAGAGGGGTGGAAAGAGGGCACTGTAATAGAGACGTGACCTGAAGTAATAAATAAACATTTAAAAAAATAAAGTAAAATTCATATAGTATAAAAATTAACCAGTTTATTGGTTTTGCTTGTTTGTTAGTGCTACTGAGGAGCAAACTCCTAAATGAACCTTCTTAAAATAAACAGCTTTGGGACATTTGGGGCACTGATAATCTTGTGTAAATTCCCATTTTCTGCATCTTATCACCCCAAAAGAAAAGCCTATATCCATTGAGTAGTTGAGCTCTGTACTGATTACTCTTCTTGTGACTGTGACAAAATCCCTAAGAGCAGTAAGTCACAGGAAGAAAGGTTTATTCTGGCTCACAGTTTGAGAGATCCTGTTCTTCAGGGAAGGGAAGGGTGTAGTGGCTAGGGTCACAAGAGTGGCTGAGACCATGGTCGCAGGAGCTTGTGGCTTGAGCTGCTTTATTGACATGAATCAGGAAACAGAAACTTGGCTAGAATCAGAGCCACTGTAGAGCCCTCAGCACACCCACCTCCTGGTGACTAGCTTCTAGCCTGTCTCCCATCTCTTGAAGGTTCCATAATGCCCACAATAGTGTTGCCTGCTAGGGTTAAGTGTTCAGACACATGTGCTCAAGGGAGATATCTCACATCCAAGTCACAGCATGCTTCATTGCCCCTCTCGGATGCAACTCTTGGTGATCAGAATTCACTTGCTGTTTGCATGGACTCCTTAGATGAGTCATTCCATTTAATCAGAATGATAGAACATGTGGCCTTTGTAACTATCACTTAACATTATAGTGTTTACTGACATATGTTGTCATGGCTGTCCTTTCTATGAGTATACAACATTTTGTCTAGATTGTTCAGCTCAACACTGTCTGTGGTCAGCAGCCAAGTCAAGATCTTTTAATCCAATCACTTCTTCCAAGTCCCTTGGCCATGTGCAATAACACTCACAGATCCCAGGGATCATGGAGTCCTGAACACTCTTAGGGTTGGTGTTCAGTCCAGCACATACAGAGAGAGCTGGGGGTCAGTTAGGAGTCAGATGTGAGACCTGAGACTCAAGGGTGCTTCAGCAGAAGACACGGTGCATACAAAGAGCCCAAGGCAAGCAGTCCCCATCCTGGGATGGAAAGAGATGCTTTGCTTTTGTTGGTCAAACGAAAACTTTACATGAGTCTTTAAAGGACGATGACAAGTCACTGAAGAGTCTGGGAAATGGGGCACTGTCTAGAGGGCATTCTTGAAGTGTCTGTGTTCACTAAGTAGGTCAGCAAAGAACAGGAACCTGCTGTTGAGTGTGCTGGCAAGAGGCAGCCAATGTGATGGTCAGTGTGTAAAAAAAGGAAGTGGACAGACTCAGAAAAGCACCCGAGGATCCATGGCTTTTTGTGTATGTCTGTAGCACCCCAAAGCCACCTGATCTCACCTGTTCTCAAAGCTAAGCAGGGTCAGGCCTGGTTAGTACTTGGAAGTGAGGACCTGTCATTTAGGCTGTACCAGCTCTACTACTGCATTCTTTCCCTGCACTCCACAAATATCTCTAGCCCACTGCACCTTATGCTAAGAACATGATGCTGAGCCACCTGGGCGAGCATAGACTTGCAAACAAAGAGCCAGGCCTCAGTTGCCCCACCCAGAAAATGAAGATAATGGCCATCACTCACAGTGCTTCGAGGATGGAGGGGGTATATTTCTTGTCACTGAGGATACTTGGAGCAGCTGAGAAACAAGCACACTGCTACTGGCTCTGCCCAGTCCTCTAAAGAGTGACCAGAGGCAGGAGTTTATCAAGCAGGGCACTTGGAAAGAGCCAGGGGTGGTGTGCAGCATCTGACACTGTAAATACTGAGTATATGGGAGGAATTAATATTACGATTATTGCTACGGAGGAAAAACAACAACAACAACAACCTGGAGTTCTCAGTCCAGTGTGGGGCACCAACATGAGTCATGAGCAAACAAACTAAAGCAACAGAAGGTTTTGGTGGGCCCAGGAAGATCAGCTAAGCACTTTCTGGATGAGTATGGGGTCTGAAGTTCTGATCCCCAGAAACCACATAAAGCATTGTATGGGTTAGAAACGGGATCCCCAAAGTAAGCTGACTAGTAAGACAGGCCATATCAGTGAGCTCTGGGTTTGATTGAGAGACCCTGACTCAATGAATAAGATGGAAAAACAATGGGAGATGATTCAGTCTCAGGTTTACACACATTTATATACACCTGCACATTTTACACACGTGTCCCCATACATGCAGTCCCCATACATGCAAAAATATGCATATGTATGCATATATATCACACATTTGAAAAATAAATATAAAATGAAAAAGAGATCCAGTGTGAAGATGAACTGACTGCCAAGGAAGTCATGGATGACCCATTGGATGAGTAAGGAGGATGAGCTGGGCTGACCTAGGATTAACTGGGCTAGCAGGGCTAGAAAAAGCACTTTGAGAAGAGAGAGGAGCTTCAGCAAAGGATCCTGTGGCCATTGTGAGGACCGTGGAGGAAAGAGGGATGGGCAGGAGGCCCACAGGGCAGGCAAAAGAACCTGGGGAACATCTAAGGCTGGAGACAGGCTGGGGCTCAACCCTGTATAAACCCGTGGACTGCAGTGACTGATTGTATGTTTCTAATACAAACAGGAAGCCCTTACAAGTGTGTCCAGCCTGCAGCCGATGGCACAGCTGCCTGCAGCCATGAGTGTGGCCTGATAGAATTGCAAATCTTCCAAAAGAAATGGGTTACTTGCTTGTTTGTGTGTTGCATTTTCTTGTTTAATTACATTTACTTAGTGGGGGACATACATGCCATAGCATGGGTATGGAGGTGAAAGGACACCTAGCAGAGATTGGCTCCTCCTTCTAACACATGGAACCTGGAATCTCCAAGCTTGGCAGCAAGCACCTTTACCCACTGTGCCATCTTGCCAGCCCTGCAATTCATTTCTGTAACTCAGCTGTGTGGTTCTCGAGTGTGAAGTCTGCAGATGACAACATCTGTTGCAGCATGTAGAGGCTGATGGGTGGGTGCCTGTACATGCTCTGAGTGACGGGAGAAACCTCCACAGCTGCATTTAAGGAATATCCCTCTGGTTTGAATGTGGGGCGGGGGGGGGGGGGGAAGAGAGAAGAGAAGGAAGAAGGACAGCAGCTGAGAGGCTGCCAAGTCAGTCTCAAGAAAAAGTGATGGATGACCCAGGTCTCTGACCTCACAGCAGGGACCTAGGGAAGATACAGCCTCAAGGCTGTTTGGGAAGGGAAATCCTCAGTACTCACAATAGGCAAAGCATCATGGATGACAGTGGGACAGCTAGCTGGGGTGACACTTGAATTCTTGAGTGCTGCAATATGAATTTGAGATGGGGGTGGGGACTACAGGTGACTAAGGCCCCTAACCTTCCTGGTTGAGTGGTTGCCTGTTTTATTGGCTAAAAAGAAAAGGAGGGGAGGGGAGTAGTGGGGAGAAAGAATGAGACTTTAGGCTGCGCAAACCGTGAACGACAGCATGCAGGCTCAAGTAACAAAACCGTTCACAGCTGTAATGACTCAGTACAACCAGATGGACATTCTGAAAACCACAGCTGGGGAGCAGGCATTCCATCGAGCCTCGGTCCAGGGGGCCCAGCAGTGCTCCCCATCTGCAAGGCTCAAATTTAACAAGTATTTGTCAAAGCAAGTGGATAAAACTCTGTGGTAATTTCACAGGACTTTCCCATGCCAACAGACATAAATTTCCTCATTTATACAAGACGATGGGCCCTGTTGATTCGTCCAGTGGAAATCTGTGAGCCGAACTTCAGGCTGGGGACTAAAAAGCAAAGAACATCACACTTGCTGTGAATAACTTACTTCAGCTTTTCCTTCCTCTGAGGGTCTGACTGTCTGGTCTGCTTTAGTAACATAATTTGGAAGATAAACGGTTCGTTCTTAGCTGTAAGAAGATGATATGGCATAGCCAGGATTGGAAGATGGACCATTTAGCTACTGCAGAGAATGTGCATAAGACTTCTACACTGCAGAACTTCTCCAAGCCTTTATATTTTAACATTCAAAACTACAGGAAAGAGAGCAAGTAGCTGGGGTCATTGGGGTGGCTCAGCAGGTAAATGCCTTGCAGCAAAGCCTGATGACCTGAGTTCGATTCCCCAAGACCCACATGGTGGAAGGAGAGAACCGACTCTATCAGGTTGCCCTCTGATTCCACCTGTGCACAGTGAAAAGAAAGAAGTCAGGAATAGGTACCTGTAACTGTTACTAATCTAGTGGCGTTTTAGGGGAGGAATAACTCCACAGTAGAAAATTGCTTTGACTTTCATCATACCAAGTGTTAACCCAGTAGAAAGGACTGTATCTCCAGAGAATATCTTTGGAATACTTGATCAGGCCATTAGACCATCCTCCCCATGTTCTCTAGCATATTTCTAAAAGGTTATTATTTTATACCATAACTATATCCAAGGTTCTGCCTACTTCTATATTGCCTTCCTAGGAATTCAATTCTGTTGTCTAGATGGAGGAAGTGAGCTTTCTCTCTCAGTTATTGGCCAAATAATAAATGTTGATGCAATAAAAATATGCCCTCTATAAATTGCCTTGCTCGTCATTAAGATGTTTCCTAAACAAGGTGGCTACACACTATGTTTTTGTCAGACACTCGCAGAAATCTTAAATTACCTGCTGTGTCTATACATATTCAGTGAGCCATAACAATAGTGTGCCAAGTGGCTTGGGAGAAAATCATTTATACAGATTAGAGGGGACCTGGGAGGCCCCGGCGCTTAGAGCTGGGGCTGTGCACAAGTGAGTTTGTTTCTGGTTATCTTCTTGTTATCGCTCTTTGGGTTCATCCCAGTCCTCACCGATTCCCAGTGGTCTGTCATTAGTGTCACTCAGGACTAGCCCCACTCCTCTCATGTATGTGGGTGGAGACTATAGTGACCAACCTCCTGTGGATCTGATAGAGGAAGAAATATAGGGTGTCTTCTGAAGGGGCTTTCCAGAGTGTCCAGCCCCAGCATACTGAACAGGAACTTATATTCAAAGCATAGCGAGAAAGCTTGAGGGGCTACTTTAAAGGGGAGGAATTGTCAGAGCAGCCGAAGTGGGAGCACTGCAGGGGAAAGCAGCGCTTTGGCTTGGCATCCTTTAGTAACAGTTTGTATCTATGACATGGGTTACAGGTGTCGTAGGAAGGAAGGGTGGACATCTTGGTGACAGAACAAGACAGAAAGGGAGACCCTGCTCAGCTAGGATGAGCAGTGTGTCACTAAGACACGCTGAGCTGGAGTGGCCCATGTAAAAGCATGTACTCAGCTACAGACCGAAGAGTGAGACTCTTAGCTGAAGGCGGAGGCAGTCACCATCCCAAGTATCGTGCCAGCTTACCTTCCAGCGAACAGGGCACACACTGGAACTAACATACCAGGTTAGTTGATTTCACTCCTTTTCTCTTCACTATGACAAAATGCCCGATGAAAGCGATTCAAGGAAGAAGGATTTATTTTGGTTCACAGCGCAGTCCATCACAGCGGTGAAGGCACGGGAGCAGGAGGGTGGGACAGCTGGTCACACTGTGCGCAGTCAGGAAGCAGGGAGAGACGAGTGCTTCCGCTCAGCTCCCTGTCTCCTTTCATGCAGTCCAGGACTCCCGCCCGTGGGATGGTGCTCCCCACATTCAGTGTGTGGCTTCCATCTTCAGTTAAATCAGTGGTTTTCAACCTGTGGGTCACATATCAGATAGCCTGCTTATCAGATATTTACATTATATTAAGATTCATAACAGTTGCAAAATTACAGCTATGAAGTAGCAATGAAATAATTTTATGGTTGGGGGCAACCACGACATGACGAACTGTCTTAAAAAGGGTTGCAGCATTAGGAAGGTTGAGAACCACTGAGTTAAACCTTTTTAGAGACATTTTCATAGACATGCTCAAGGGTGTGTCTCCTAGGCATGTCTAAAGTCCAGCCAAGTTGGCAGTGAAGATGATCCATCACAGTGGTATGTTCTGAGGACTTTTCTGAACTTCCGTTACACTTTGACACATTGCAAAGCTCTGACACGGTCATCTGGTATACAGGGACTCTCCTACATTTTGTTCTTCGAGGACACTGACATCTTGAGATCTAGGATCCTGAGAACACCTTTTAGGGGATGCTTATGCAGATGAAGGTGGGAGCCCAGAATCTCGCAGAAGAGAGAAGCAAGCTAAAGAGAGAAACCTGCTGGAGAAGGACAGAGCAGGCCTGAGAGCTGCCTTCACGGCATGGCTGGCCAGATGGCAATTGCCATCACTCTGTCACTAGCTCCATAGTGTTGTCTAAGGGTCATGCCTTCATCTGGTCCTCAAGGGTGCTCAGGAAGGCTGTGCTGTCATTGTTCCCAGAATGCAAATGACAGGTGTGCACCACAGCCTGGGGCCACTGCCTGTGGTGGCTACGCTTCTTCCTTCCCTGGGTACCAGGGAGAGGTGCTTCCAGAGGGACAGAGTTTAGGTCAACATTCGATAAGAACTCTCACAGCCAGAAATTGGGTTAGAGACACCTGGAGAGAGAATGCTTGCACAGTTTGTGTCCCCCGACACAACTCCTTGACTTCTCCTCCAAACTCTCATTTTTGAACGCTGGACACAATTCTCTTAAACATTAGGGGACAAGACCTCTTGGGAAACACTTTATGTCACTCTCAAACAGAGATACAAATTTGTTTAGCAGAGGCACCGGCAGGGGATGCAGAAACGGGACCAGCACCCTCCTGACCTTCCCTAGGTGACCCCCTTTCTGTTCTCTCCTGCTCTGTCCCAGGCCAGTCTCCTATAGGATTCTAAGCCCAGATGCTGGCTCCTGCTGGGTACTGGCTCACACTAGCGTTGAGCTGTAACCAAGGATGGCAATCATGAATCCAGATATATCAACCTCAGTTGCTTGCTGAGCCTCGGGGAGTTGCCCAGAACTCTCTCTTAGAAACATTCAGCCATTCTACTGGAATGTTGAAGCTCTGGGAGAGGAGCAATGGTGTTTTCATAAGGGGAGTGATACTGGAGACACTGTGGGGATGCTGTTTGTCATCTTTTCCCAAATGTTCATTGTTCGTTCTGGGTACACCTCACCTTCTCAGAACTCCCCTGCCTCCTCCACTTGGCTGGCTTTACTCATCCTTTAAAACATGAGTTTGAAGCGGTGTGTTCACAAAACTCTTAGCCATAGAGCTGGACATCCTCACTCACCCAGGGCCATGTCATAGAGAATGGGTGGGGTTAGATGTCATTAGACCACTCCTTGTCTCTCCAGGCTCTCCATTCATCCACCAGATGAACAGAAAGGACTGCAGGGCCTAGAGGAAGCCCAAACATAATGTCAAGGCATGTACCCCCAGCCACTAGGGGAGTGAGAGTAGACCTGTGATACAGGTTAAATGGTGGTTTGCTTGTTCCTATAGCTAGTGTTACCCTGCCTCAGGTGAGACTTTACCCCACCATGTTCTGGGTCTTTAAAATAAGACCTGGATCTATGAGATGGGCACAGCCCCAAGGCAAGGCTTCTACTGGGAGCTCAGCAGCAGGTGCTTGCCTTTTTATCTGTCATTTGTTACAGCAAATCTTTGGTTGGTTGGAATGGAGAGATCATTCAGTCATTAAAGCACTCGTCTTGCAAGCATTGGGATCTGAGTTTGATCTCAAAACTCATATAAGAAATGCCTAGCATGGGGCCATATCTGTCTTCACAGCATGGGGGGAGCAGAGGCAGGACGATCCCTGGGGCTCACTGGCCAGCCAGCAGGGCCTGCTTTTCAAGTCTCAGGCTGATGAGAGACCCTGTCTGAAAAAACAAGGTGGGAAGCGCCTAAGAAAGACACCCGAGGTTATCCTCTGCTTCTGCATGCATACACACATACACGCATGTGCAAGTGCATGTACATACACATACATAGAGAGAGAAAGAGAGAGAGGGAGAGAGTAGTGCGTGGTCATAATTCATTATATAAGGTAATCCTGATGTTGGTCTCAGAACACCATTTTAAGAAACAGTGCTTTACTCTGTATCAGACAGGAGCCCATGGGAATGATGTTTATATCTCAGCAAATGCTATCCAGACTCCATCTAGTGTGTGGCTCAGCACACAGTAGGTTTTCCATAACTATAGGTTGGAATCATTAATATTCTTTCTATACAGACACTTAAAACTTCAAGTTTCTCTTGATACTGCCAAAGACTTATTCTGCAACATTTCATATAGCAAGCAATCCATACATGTTGGGTGACTGAACATAGCTGTCATTCCTTATTAACATTTTTAAAAAAAACTTCCTAGGTCCTCAAATTTTTATTCCACCTTCTGGAACCAAATGGCAGGATGCTTATTAAATGACACAGCTCCTTTAATGGGAAATTAACAATCTACAAAACACCGAGGGTTCAGTAGCAGGAGTCTGATGAGCTAACAGGCCATAGTAATTTGTTGATTGCCCTGCCTTGATTCCCCAGTGAGAGCCCATCTGTATTCAGTAGGAACTGCAAAACATTCCAGGAAGATTAGAGCTCTGCCTTTGAATTCTAGAAACCTCTAGCCTTGTCTGGAGCTTCATAAATCACTGTCCTATTTCACCCAAGTCAGTGGTTCTCCGCAGAGGGTAACCAAACTCCCTGGAGGATATGGCTCTGTCTGGAAACTCAGCTAGGGGTAGGAGGAGAAAGTATGATTGGCATCCAGTGGGAAGGATCTTGGAGTGCCACCCAGCATCCTGTGGTATATAGAACAGCCCACCCATCCCCACAGATATCAGGAAAAACCCAGACCTCTGCAAAGATTACATGGCCATGCTAAGCAAGAACATGGAGTCCAAAGTGCCTCATCATCACTGTCTGACTGCTGTGGCCAAAAAACCTGGGAGAACAATGAAATGTCATTCCCTACCTGGCTGCTGGCAGCCAAGAATTGGTCCCAGGTTTACACCGTGACCTCTGAAGCCGTGTATGCCCATGTGGAAAATGAGCCATGTCCTTTAATATACATGGAGTAAGTTCTGTGCTGGCTTTACACAGTCTCCTCCCGAAGTCACAGAAGTAGGTGCCACGACGGTTCCCATGCTGCAGATGAGGCCAGCTTTCCTGCTGAGCTGAGCTATTGGTCCGCCATTTCACTGTGACAGTTCACTCCTGAAGTCCTAATGGAATGTGGTCCACAGAACTCCAAGCCTGCAGTTATATCCCAGGCTCCTCAGCTCTCAGCTCTACTGTTTACCAGTTGCATGGTCTAGGGCAATGGATTTAACTTTTCACTGTCTGGTTCTTCTGCCAGAGGAGGGTTAATGACATTACAGAGGGTTTCTACTGGTATTATAAGACCAGATAAACCCCTTTCCCCGTCTCTGGCCACAAGCATCAACTCAGTAAGCCTGGATCTGTCTCCCCATTACCAACCATTATACACACAGGTATCAAGGAAGAGAAATTACCAAGTGTGGCGTGTAATTCTCTTAGTTGATGTGACTTCCCTTAAACTAACTAGAAGATCCCATTTACTGGAAACAGACTTAATGATGAAGCTTTTTATTCTGTTCACCTCCTTCAGGGAGTACTTAAAAATAACTCCAAGATTCACAGTTAGAAGCCCATGTTCTTTACCCAATCGGGACTTAATTAGTCCTTCAGCAACTTCTCCCTTCTCAGAAGCTACTCGGTGTTAAATCCCTCATGACCCTTGGGTGGGGAGATATGGAAGTCTCGAGCAATGGTTCAACGCACTCAGCAGACGAAATAGGCTTTACCGTAAGTTAAGGCTTCTTAACAATTTTTTTTTTTGGTTAGCAATGAAGAATTTAAAAAATACATATTTTTGTAGATGTGCTAAAATAGAAATTTACAAATTATATTCCAGTCTCCAAAGAAAAGTACATGACCAGATTCAGTCTGTTTTATTCTTCTGGGCCACTAGTGGAGGTTGTGTGGGGTAGTGACATGACTCTCTTCGTCTCTTTCTCAAGTGTCTGTACACAATGTCTAGATAAGGAAAGTTATTGTCTATAGAAGCACTCTTATGTAGCTTAGGTTAGCATTCACAGGATTTCTGCACCCCAGCACCCCACATAGATTTCACATACAGTCGGCAGATGCAGAAGATGGCTCAGGCAACCTGATTTAATTTGACTGGAAGTTTATTTTCTCTGTACCAACTAGACTCCTCACCTCTGGTCTATCCTGTTTTGCCATGTTGTCACAAGGATGACCATGATGGCCTGGTAATAAAGAGGCAGATTTTTTAGGACAATAGGTCACTGGCAACGTCTGTCCTGTCATCCCTCTGAACACTTACCTAGGGTCTTCATCTTGCCCCTCCAAGTTTATCAATGGTATGTAAGTGTTTATGCCCACACAATTCCCTCCTCCCCTGCCACCCTCTGTCTTTACAGCAGGACAGTTCCATCTTGTACTGGAAGACCCACTTCAAACATGGCTACCTCTCTGCAACATTCTTCCACCTTCCCAGGGAGAACGGGCCTCCCTGTGTTTTCATTCATTCACTCATTGACTGTGGCATCAGCTGCTGCTGTGGTTATGGGGCTGTGAGAGTAGACAAGACAGAGCTGAGTTCTTGCCAGGGACCCAATACAAAGTAAAACAAACAGCGTTGGCATTCAGAGAGTTCTGGGTGTCTTGAAGATGATACTGTAGAGGAATGACTGAAAGAGGACTGTAGGGACAGAGATTGTCAATAAAGTTCCCAGGGGGAGCTCTTCTGGAGTGAGTTCCAGGGTGAATCATGTATACGCATGTGTGTGTGTGTGTGTGTGTGTGTGTGTGTGTGTGTGTGTGTGTGT
>CAJQZJ010004953.1:4476553-4504336 GCA_907164525.1 Lophiomys imhausi | reverse complement strand
GTGTGTGTGTGTGTGTGTGTGTGTGTGTGTGTGTGTGTGTGTGTGTGCAACTGTGAGCAACCTGACATGGGTGCTGGGAGTTGAATTTGTGTCCTCTGCAAGAGCAGTGTGTGGTCTTCACCACCGCCCATCCCTCCAGTCCCCTGGTATAGAGTCATAATAAGGACTTGGAAGTGTCCACCCTTGAGAGAGAACTTGGCTGCCCCTTGCTTAGTTTTGACTTTCTCTTCCTGTGGATCAAAATTCTTGTTTTCCTTATGTTGACTTCCCCAGGATTGTAGCATCTTCAGACTTCACACAGACTCTGTGTGCAGTAGGTGGCTGCAGGGAATTGCTGGGAAGCCTTGAGCTAATATAGATGAAAACTTTGTTTCCCACTGTATTGCTTTTTTCATTTATTGGACATGCTGTTGACTTCTTTTCCTCTAAGTCTAAGAGGAAAACTGTTGTTCCTTACGACTCTGCTTTGGTGATATCCTGGAAACAAACATTAGGAAATCCACATGGGAAATGCAGTATAAACACCATGTGGCGTCCTGGGAATGGTGCCTTGCATAACACTGAAGGGGTCTGTGTTGAACTCATGTCTGATGCTATGACTCTTGGTGTTTGTGCAAAGAAATTCACAACTCACACTTGAGGGCGGCTGAGTCAGGGAGACACCGACACTGAGAGAGAAGGGTAGCCTGGCTCTCAGTCTCCACCTCAGGGGGCTGAGGCTCTGGATGCTTCAGCAATACATTGTGTGATGTTCACTGGACTATTTTCACTGTGTTATCTGCCACTTGAGACATCTTACCGAATCACCACAGCCCTGTGCCAGTCTGCAGGGGCCACATGTCTGGTACTCTGGAAATACTAACAAGCCGTGGCTTCTGTGAATCAAAGTCACAGAAGCCACAAGGAAAGGAACCCTGTCTGGTCCTGAAAATTCATGACTTCAAGTTAAGGAACTAAGGTAGACTGGAATCTTTAAAAACTTATTTGTTTATTTTATGTCTGTGTGTTTTGTCTGCATGTAAGTCTGTCTACTAGATTCATACAGTGCCCATGAGGCCAGAAGAAAGCAATGGATACCCTGGAACTGTAGTTACTGTAGTCATGAGCCACCATGTGGGTTCTTGGGCTCGAGCCCAGGTCCTCTATAAGAGCAGCTGATATTCTTAACTGCTGAGCCATCTCTCCAGCCCCAACTGACTTGAATCTTGAATCAGGTCATGTCTGTCTTTCTCCATCCTCCCCACACTGTGGTAGATAGAGGGGCGGGTGTTGGGCTGGGCTGGGACCTACATAACATGACCTTACAACCTGTGGCGCTCAGAGTCTGAACAGGGTTTCATCACAAGGTGATGCTGAGAGACATGAAATTTGGATAAAAGCTAGGAAAGAATAATGTTGACCCACTGAGAACTGGAATCTGGGACCCGGGGGTGGCTGGGGAGCCTGGGCCTGGAGAAGCAGCTTGTATGCTTGCCCTAAATACTGAGGCAGGTCACATGGAGGAGGAGGGAGGACAAGACACAAAGAGCTTTCCTGGGATCCCAGGCTAAGTGGAGAATAGTGGATTGGACAAGAGGGCAAAGCCAATCACACGGCATAGTCTATTCTAACACAGTTAGCAATCTTTACCTACACCTGCCACCCCCCCAGAGCACTGGGCCACCCGCAAAGAGTTTACGTGGGACAGAGTAGATTTTAGAATTAATTCTATCTGGAAGAAGGGTTAAAACAGACAGGGGTTAGGATAGATTCCAGAAAGAAGGAAGGGATCATTGTCCAGGTGACAGGATGACCACTGAGCCCTGGAGGTGGGGATGTTCTGACAGGTATGCAGAATCAGGAGACCTCAGATAGCAGGCTCAGCAGGCTCCCCACAGGGAGCTACTAAAGATTAGGGGTCCTCAGCCAGGGGTGATCCTACCCCAACTCCCCAGAGGACATAGAATAGCTGGGGAGTTTTGGTACTGACAACTGAATGGAGGCCAACGGGTGCTTCTGGAGTCCAGGGTGTTGCTAGTATCCTCCAAGGAACAGGCAGCCCCTCCCCTACAGTAAAGACTTTCCCAGGCACCAGTATAGATGCACTAAGGTTGACAGGCCAGGCTTAAGGGGAAAAAGAAAGGGATCACAATTCAAGATAACTACTGGGTGACTATCCTGCTCACAGATGACAAGACATGCTCTCTGTCATCTGGGACCCCAGAGATATACTTCTGCCTTAGGAGATGGAGGTGTGAACTGAATGAAGACCATAGGATTCATTTCTGGGCATTCAGGGACACGCAAGTAGAATGATGTCTCCTTTTTCCTTCCAAATCATCACCAGCCCTGGGGAAAGAACCTTCATTTCTCTGTGAAGGTCTTCTCTAGACTACTCTGGATGTTTATTTCCCCACTTGCTACCTTCCACTATCCCACCTCCTTTCTCCTGCCCTTAAGAGAAAGCTCAGGGTCTTTTGCAATCAAAGGGCTTTGCAAAGGTGACAGGATGATTAGATAGCCTTCACTTCTGAGTCCTGTGTTTGCCTCCTCCTGAGTCATCATCTCCTCAAGGAAACGATGGAGGAAGTGTGGTTTCTGTCCCCTTATTTACATAATACCCTTCCCCATCTAGATCTGTGCTCATCAGCATGCCTGCAGATCAAGAACACCTTGAACACTCTAAGGAGCCAAGTGACCCGTGAGAGCCAAGCTTACCCTCTGTTCATCTGTCACTAACTGTATCTTTCCTGACAGTTGTGATAGAAACCTTGGGTACAGCTGAGAGAGAGCCAGGGTGCACCTGTCAGTCTGTCCCCAGAAACATCTCCCTGCCCTGTCATCTTCATTCACCCCCCTCATCATCTCCTTCCATTGGGTAAAGCACCTGTTTGGAAATCAAATCTCAGCTAGAGAGGAAAGGCCTCTCCAAGCCAAGCACCCTGTCATTGTTTTAAAGAGATTATGTTGTATGGAAGCTGGGTGGCCTGCAGCAAGGGGAACACCGGGAAGTGTCAGCCCTCTCCCGGCGGCAGAAGACCACCCACCACATACTCTACCAGTTTGCAGCTCCAACTGTCTCCAACTGGCTTGTGATGATATGATGATATTCCAAGTCCCAATCCTCCAGTACAGTGGCCACAGCTTCACTTCTTAAGTCACATTTGTTCACACTACAGAGAGACGGAGACACAGAGAGGAGAGAGAGGTTCAGAGAAACCTGTCACCTAAAGGAAGAGGCATTCTTCAAAGTGTTCCAAGAAACAGAACAAGAGGAGTGACGTGAGACAGGTTCCTATAATCAAAGAATTTGTAACCTGTGGGTGACACTGGGAAAAAGAGAGAATTAGAGGGGGAGGGCATCAGCTGATTGGAACTGTGTCTGTGGGGGCCTTTTCTGCTTACTCTACTATTGTCACGTGGATGCTAATAGAGAAAGAAGATAAGATTTGTCCTGACTAGATGGGCACTCGGGGTAGGACTAGGACATGCCTTTACCTCCAAGTACCAGAGGTCACCATGACAACTACTTAAGAGCCAACCTTAGCCCATGGGTGCATCCACTCTCCTGGGAGCTATGTTCTGCAAAATGACCCCAGGTGACTGTCTCACATGCCCAAACACTGGCTAAGCCCCGAATGTTTGATAGAGACAAACACAAAGGCCTGTGGAACCCCTCCAGCAGCAGCTTACAGCAAGGCCAACTGGGAACACTTCAAGCCTGAGAAAAGCCCCCTTTGGCCCGAGGTGCTAGTGGAAGCTTCCAGAACCTATGACAAAAGCTTAGAGCACCTGCTTTGATATCTTCATTCTCCTGCTTGGAATAAAGGCTGATGAACGAGAGTATATGGCCCAGAGCTGTAGGTGGTATTCGGTGATTGAAGGCTGCTGACAGTCGTATCCTGACGACAGACATGGTTGATTGATAGATCAGTAGTCATGCTGTGAATCAGACGACAGATTCTGCCCCTCATGGAGGAGCTGGTCTGTGTGTATATGCAAACTGGTATGGCAGGGAGAGTCCCAGGGACTCTACTGTGGGTTCCTGGCAACAAAGAAAGATAACATTTCCCCCCTTGAACACCTAGCAGTGCTTTTTATGAAAAGTATCATTAGGACAGGGACCATGTCTGTCTAGCTAACTGCTGTGTCCTGAGTGGCCAACAACACAGTGAAGGTTCAGTGAACTTTCACTGAATGAATAAAGTAATGAATGAACTGAAAGCAATGTTGTTCAGTCCCTTTTGGGAAGTTGTCATACTTCCTCTCCTGCTCCGTCCCCACCAATTCCCTTCAACCCCAGGAGCTCAGCTCTGCCTGACATCTCCTCCAGAACTAACCAGCCCCTCCTGCAGGGGCTGATGGAGACACTCTCTAGGCATCAAGCCCCCTAACTCCCTCTGACATAATTCCACCATGTTAGAACCCAGATTCAAAGCAACGAGTCAAACCAGTGATTTGACCATGAGAAGCAATGTCAGGCCATTGTGCCTGCCTCCTTACTACCTCCCCGACTAGTGTCCTGATTGCTGTTCAGTCAGGGAACCTCAGGTTCCAGGTATACAGAATGTGCTTACCTATGGGACCTGGTGGGGCACATTCCCTTGGTCTTGAGTATTCTACCCCTCTGCAGGGAACAGTTTTGGAGGTGGCAGTCATTTGAGGCCCTCTAGGAGTAAGAACCAGTTGCATATGCTGACTCCATTGTCTGACCAGGAAATGCAGAGGCAGATGTTGAAGAGATGTCCAGATGTGGGCAATCAATGACTACAACAGTCCATCATCAGTTCCCTCCCAAAGTCCTCTCTACCTGGTACAGCCTTCTGTCTCCTGGCCAGGCTTTAAAATAGGGCAAATGCACCATATTGATGCTGCAGAATGCAGAAGAGACACACAGAAAGGTTCGAAGGACCTCTTTGCAGGCAGCAGACTGTACATCACTCTGAGAAGCTGCCTAATTATCGGTAATTATATCCGAAAATAGTCTGGCTAACAGGTTGAAGAATCACATCTTAAAGGAATTCGCCACTAGAGAAAGAATGTTGAAATGTAGTCAAAGAGATGGGGATATGGAAGGAAGACAGCACCCAGATTCTGGCTCTGGAAGCCTGTGGTCATGCATGGTCACGTTTGCTGAGGGAGTCTATTATAGCAGCATAGCAAATGGCTCAGCTTTGTTGCCCATTCTGCCCCACCACCATCCCTGTCACAGGAAACAGTTCTGGCAAGTCACAGGCAATGGAGAGACACAGGAAATATTTCTGCCACTCAGAAAAGTATCCCAGACTAAATCCTGCCCTGCCTATGATCCCTCATTTAGCAGAGGAACAATCTTGTTACAGGATTCTTCACGCCTCCTACCACATTCAAGCAGGAAGAAAATAGGCCCAATGTCAGCTGATGCAGGGGACTGCTCAGAAAGGGACATGTCCAGGAGTCTCCTGGCCTGAGTTTGTTCTTGGCCTCTGCCACCACCCACCACCATCCAGTGTACAGTTGTCCACAAGAGTTGTGCCATGGTGGCATCCTACATCAGCAGTTTGTCAAATTACACATGCTATTCTGTGTTGAAACAAACAAAGCTGTCTGAAAGCCTGTCCCTGCAAACAGCAATTTTGATCAGTCTGCCAGCGGGCTCCCAGCATGGCCCTTTGACACAAATAACCAGTTTTGGATTTGAGGCTAGGAAGATAACAAGGGGTGGATGCCTCCTGGGTCTCACCGTTCTTTGAGTGTTACCTTTCATCTCAATATCCCTTTGTGCTGCCAGTCTGGCCATAGAAGTACACAATTCCAGATGTCCCTTGCCACCTGCGACTTCAATGAGTAGAGAGAGGCCATTAGGGTACATGCTTTCATCATGCTGAGTGACACTTTCCAGATAACGCCACCTGAAAGAGAAATTAGCCATGGACTCCAGGGTGAGAGCTTGACTATCTGCCTGTCACCTACAGCCAAGGTTCTCTACCTTGGCTGCAAGCAGAGGCCTGGGTGGTGGGCATTGAACCCTGAACCATGTGTAATTGCACGGCACAATGTGAAAAGGGGTGCTGGCTAGCATTCACACAGTTTTCAGGGGTGCAGATGAGTATTGAGAGAGAATCCTAGACAGAGCTGAGATAGGTGAGGTGAGGAGATTAGAGTTAGGGGTCCACCACACTTGTTTTTGCAAGCCCTTACAGTAAAGTGAGCCCACACTGTCCAGTGGGGTATTCCTAGACTACCATGGTGCAACTGAGTCTGGGGAACAACAATGAATAGAAAACATTGATAGTGTGTGTGTGTGTGTGTGTGTGTGTGTGTGTGCGTGTATGCATGTGCACGCACGTGCATTCGTGAGCACATGCATGCATGTACACATGTGCATGCCCACAAAAGGGGGGGATTTTCTGTATCCCCGACTGGCCTTGAACTCCTTATGTAGCCAAGAACAATCTTGAGCTCATGACCTGATTACAGACATCCACAGTTTATCTGGTCCTGAGGATCTAACCCAGAGTTCCATGTATGCTCTGCAGGCTCTGTGCCTATTGAGGTAGACCAAGACTGGTGCTTGAGCAGGGACCACTCTAAGTGGGGTTTATTAGTTCACACCTGTAATCTGGTGCTTGGGAAGCTGAGGCAGATGGACTGTTCACGAGAGTCAGTTCCAGGCTAGCCTGGGTTATAGAATGAGACCCTGACTCAAAAAAACAACAACAAAACAAACAAAGAAAAAGTAGGAATTCCTCAGTAGCCAGGGGCATGCATAGGGTGGTATCAGATTGCACATGCCACACCTGAGAAAGATTTTTCCACTGGAAGCAAAACTCAGAGACAAAAACTGGAGGAATTGACGAGCATCTACATCTGTCTGTTGAATGTGTCAGCCTCTCTTCTGACTGGCTGCGCCTTGGGCAGCATCCCTGTGTATAATGGGTGCCTGGTGCATGAATAATGTATATGAGATGTTCGTGTCGCTGCTTAAAATAAGGAGCATGGGGCACAGGTCCTGGGCATGTTAAATAATTTACATTTTAAATTTGCGTTGAGTCAGAGAGTAATCGGAACCTGCATCTAACATTTATGAACATAAGTGAAAGTTGTTGTTTTTTTCGTTTTCTGAAGCCAAATTGTCTCCTCCCGCCCCCCCCCCCCCCCGCCATGAGTCGGTGTTGGAGGAGATGTGGCTGATATGCTGGGTTTTGTTGGAATGGCTACTGCTTAGAGTGAGCGACCTGAGCCCTTGTTGGGAGTTAATGAGGACAACAAAGAACAGGCTCTGGAGAAAAGTTATATTTTGAGTAATTATCCACGTGGGTGGCAGGGGGAAAGGGAGACTAAGGTCCTATTCAAGGTGCCAGAGTTTGAAGCTGGAGATACTGCCCAGTTATCACTGGAACAAAGACAGTCGTCAGTATCCAGCACCGTGGAGGACCACTAATTTGTTTCCCATATGTCTTAGAATCCCAGTACAAGTCAGGCTGGGGACAGCACAGAGGTGTGGCTTACCTGGGAGCTTAGGAGCTGCCAGCGGGAAAACAGAGCTGTTCACTTTCACCACTACTGTTAATATTAGAGCCTCAGGGATTAGGAGGTCCAAATGTAGATGAGGAATAGATAAATTCCCTTATAGACACTAAGAAGGCCGTCTAGTGGCTGGCGACAGCCATCATGATATCCTTGAGTTGACTTTTCACTGGGTCCTGTGCTGACAACCATCTCGGTGATACCACTTTATTTCATCTCTGTTAAAAAAAAAAAGATTTAGCCGGGCGGTGGTGGCGCACGCCTTTAATCTCAGCACTTGGGAGGCAGAGGCAGCCAAAAAAAAAAAAAAGATTTAAAAACCCATGACAGGCACATGTGCTTCCACCACCTTTCCAGAGAAGAACTATGGGATGGCCAAACAACTCCTGCTGCCAGAAAGAGCAGGCTTTAAACCTGGAAAGCAAACAGCCACCCACAGGAGCAGCTCTAAGCCAATGCGCTGTGCCACAGGATCAGCTCTAAGCCAATGCTGTTGTGCCTCCAGAGGCCTCTGAGTTGGAAATAGGTTTCATCACGAAATATAAGATTACATGACTAGGGAGATGAATCCATCAAGAAAATGCTTGCTCCACAAGCATGGTTGGATCCCCAACACCGCACAAAAACCCAAGTGTGGTGCTGCCTGCCTGTGATTCCTGTACTGGAAAGGTGAAAACAAAAGTATCCCTGGGGCTGGATGGCCAGTCAGTCTAGACAAATCAGGGAGAGACCCTGTCTCACAACAGAAGGTGGAGGGTGATTGAAGAAGTTACCCCAAGTCAACATCCAGCCTCTACACACACACACATGTATGTCTACACATGAACAGTTATGTTCAGAAACACTAATGATGGTCAGATACAATGTATGCCCCAATGATGGGGCCTTGAAGGCTATGACATCCATAATGACAGTAGGAACTTAAGATTCGAAAGGAGTTTGAGCTGATGGGAACTCATTCAGTCAACTTTCACATCCCACTTTCACCTTCTCCTGCTACGCCATCTTACCAGCCCAAATGTACACAAAATAGAATGTCATTCAGCTGTTTAAAATGAGCAAATCTTTCCATTTGCAATTACAACATGAGTGTATCTGTGAGATGTTGTGTTAATTAAAATAATCGTAGACACAAAAGGACAAATACTTCATGATGCCATTTGCAAGATGAATAGAAAACAGCCAAGCTTGTAGAAGCGAGGAGTGGAAAGGTAGTTGCCAGGGGGTTGGGAGAAAGGGAAAAAAGTAAAAGGGAACCCCAATCCACATATACAACGTGGGTGATTCTTGGGGGGTGTGGCCTACAGAGCAGTGCCTATAGTGAGCGATATCACATTGCAAACTTACACACCCACCAAGGGAGTTTATATATGTTCTTATAGCACATGAAAGGCAGCAACAATAGAAAATAAAGAAGTCAGAGGCCGGCATGGTGGTGTACAGTTGTAGTCCAGGCACATGGGAAGCCAGAGTAACAGGATTATGGGTTTGAGGACAGTCTGTGCCACAGACTGATACTCTATCACAAATCACTCAGTCAATAAGGATGTGAGGAAGCCTCTCTAGATGATGCATAGATTGCGTTGATGGTGTTGTGGGGAGGGTTCACTAGAGGAACAGAGTCAATGGAGTGTGCACATGTTGTAAACAGGGTTTATTGGGTTGTCTTACAGGATAGGGAATGGGTAGCCAGCAATGGCATATTCACACCGGGGCACTGGGGAGGCAGAGGGTCTGAGAGCTACTCATTTCACAAATATGGAAGCCTTGGGAGTCCAACACCACATTTAAGGCCTAGAAGATTTCTGGATGGCTGCTGGTCTTCAAACCAAGTTGCAAGGACAAAGAAAATGGAGTTTTATATCAGCAAAGAATAGCGGTGGCTGCAGCAGCAATAGACATAACTCAGGAAGAAGGACAGACAGGCAGCATTTCTTTTTCTTTGAGCTTCTTCATATCTTGGATGCCCATCAGGAGGTGCTCCCTTCTCTGAGAAGGGTCTTCTTTCCTCAGTTAATATTCTCAAGAAATGCTCAAAGACACACCCAGGTGCATCTCCAGATCTGGTTACATGTCACAAGATTAACCATCTCACATGGTTCATGGACTCCTTCTCATCTGTAAACTTAACCCATTGTGCATAGCGGATAAGTGTGCCAACGGTTCCTTTAAAAACCACATCCTCACTTCATGACTGAACCTCATAGACAAGGCCACGTGCCTGAGTCACCATCCACACAGCCCTCCCTCTTGGTTCTCCTGTGGTCTCCACCAGTGACATCTCCTATGAGTGAATGCAAAGCAATTTCTCTTTTACATAATCTTCAGAAGTGAGCATTTAATTTCAGTGCCCATTGCTTGGTCACCCTTGGGTCTTAGCAAGGATCATCCAGTGGTTAGGAATAGAAATGTCACTAGCTGCAAGGGCAAGAGAATATACCTCAGACTTCCAGAAAGAAGTAAGCCATCAGGTCCCATGCATGGGGTCATCAGCGTGTCTCTAACCCCAGTGAAGGGGACCCCAGAGCCTTCCAGAGAGAGCCCTGCTTTAGCATGACTTGGCTGACTTCGCTCTTGCACCTTGCTACTTGGTTTCTTGAAGTTTCTTAGAGAAACAGACAAGTGAATAAACCTTGATCAGGTGGTTTATTCCACTTTAGGCAGAGCCCACCTCTATCCCAGTGGGCTTTGATCATGTGGTGGGGACACCTAGTCCACAAGGCTGCCCCCTCCCCAGGGTTGAACAGAGGACCCTAGAAAGTGAAGGGTCTGTCTAGCAAATCTGCAGATCTATAGGTCACACTGAAGCTTTTACAATCTCTTTTATTTCAGTCTCCCTTCAAACTTCCTGTGATGCCCCCCCAGACCAATATATCTATTTTTATTTACTGTTGTTCTCTCTTCCTTTTGGGGTAGAACCCTTTCATGATTTTCTCTGCTTCAACAGATACTAAGAAATTGGGAGGGGCACCATCAGAATATATCTCCCTCTGCTTCCATTGGGGGCTCGATATTTAAGTCAATAACCACACAGGATAAAGAGAAACTGCCACCGGTGAGGATTTACAGAGGGTTTACCTGGCCATGACACTGTCCTAAGCTCCTGTTTAAATTCATCATTTCTACACCGGCCTCAGTCAGAGTTTCCTCCATTTTCCCACTGTACAATGGTGGTAACACCTCCTGACATATACAAGGGATGGGACTTTTGAGAGATGAGGTAGCGCATTACTCACTGGTGAGTAGTACCTACTAAACAAATCATGCCTCCTGGTGGCTGTAATGGTGTCAGCTACAACACAGTATCAGTTCCACGGGGCTTGTTGAAGAGACCATGGCGCAGGATATGACTCAGGTGTTTGCAGGCAGAGCACAGAGCTCAGATGCCGATTCCAATGTCCAAAGGGTGAGGATTAATAGTAAACATGTCTAGAGTCATGGGTTAAAACGCCGGAAAACTGAGGTGCTGCATGGCCAAGATCCCAACAGCAGCATTCTGGAAGGTCCTATTCAGGACCACGGACAGCACCGGGCCTCCACTTTTCTCATTAATGGAAAGCTGGGAAACCTGGCCTCCAAAGTGTTTATTTATTTTGGTTTATATGGAAGTTTTGAAAATAGAAGATTTCTAGTTGGCAAGACAATCTGTCAGAGCAGGCATCGTCTGACCTGGGTACTGGGCAGAGGATTCTTCACTTGATCTCAGCCAAAAAGCTGAGAAGCAGCTCGGCAACATAACAATGGAATAGACTAGAAGATTCATTGACTCCTTGGCAGAAATAAGGACTCTCAGCTTTGGGTCTTGGAGAGTTAGGCTCCACTAATCTGCTGGTTTTTAATTCCAAGGAAAGAGGATGTGTAGCAAAAATCAAAAAAGAAGAAAAGAAACACACACTTTTCTTACCTAACCCAGGAAGAACACAAGTGAAGTGGGCAAGAGCTGGGATCTGCATTATGTTAAAGACTATTATGGGCTTTTCTTTAAGATTTAAAAGAATTCTGCGTGTGAATATTGGTTTATGCATATTGAGTGCAAATGCCCACAGGAGCCAGAAGATGGTGTCAAAGCCCATAGAGATGAAGTTACAGGTGGTTGTGAGTTGCCCAATATGGGTGCTTGGATAGAAATGCCATCCTCAACAAGAGTGACACATGCTCTTTACCTCTGAGTCAACTCCCAGCATACTTTCTTGATCTAAGTTGTGTACAGACTCAGGTTCTGGCCCTTGTTCCCACCCTCACGGCATGTTGAGAAGCTCTGCAGAACTGCTAAGAGAAGGATTAGCTGGAGGAAGCAGACACTGTATGATGGGAAGAAGCCACAGATAATAGGCTGCATGGGCCCTCCCCATGTGACCTGCTTCCTCGTTCACTGTAGGCCATTCTCTACCACACAGTCCCATTTGTGGATCCACTCCACCAGTCTTCTCTGCTAGAATGAGCTGAAATCCCCCTGAAACCATAAGCCAAGATAAATAACCCCTCCTCCACAGTGCTTTGTCAGCTGTACTGTCAGTCTTTCTTGGAAGATTGAATAGCACACATAAAGATCCTGTGGGTGTAAGGAGCCTTGAAAATGCAGTCCCATGTAAGGCTTCAGATAACAACTGACTAATTTGTTCTTTCCTCTTGATGAAACTTCATGCAGTGTGGACTTGGGGAAGCATCTCTTTAGTCTCAGTGCCTATACCCACACGAGTCTGTCTGGGGCAGACTACACATAACAAAAGTAAAATTGGGTTGG
Organism: Lophiomys imhausi; assembly: GCA_907164525.1. NCBI lineage: Eukaryota > Metazoa > Chordata > Mammalia > Rodentia > Muridae > Lophiomys > Lophiomys imhausi. Next base: position 4,492,104 of record CAJQZJ010004953.1, on the reverse strand, counting down.
ATTTTGGATCAGGAGTTAAGAGTGGGTACTGCACTTGGAGACAACCTGAGTTCAATTTCCAACTCCACGTTGGGTGGACCATAATGTAACTGCCAATAACTTCAGTTCCAGAGGATCTGACACTCTCTTCTTGTCTCCAAGGTCACTTCATTAATGTACACCACACACACACACACACACACACACACACACACACACACACACACACCACAGCTTAAGATAAAAATAAATCTTATTTTTAAAAAGTAAGTGGAGGCTAGAGTCAAAATAAAATCTCTTCTTCAATTACTCTCCACCTTTGCTTTTGAGGCAGGGTCTCTCACTGACTCAGCTGGGCTAACTGACCGGTGAGCTTAGAAATCTGCCTGTCTCTGCCTCCCTACTGCTGGGATTACAGATGCTAACCACTACATCTGGCTTACATGGATGTTAGAAAAACGAATATCAAGAAATATACTGTGGTTTTGCTGTGAAGGAACTAAGCCAAACATTGCTCATGTCTGCTAAGCAGTTAGAGAAATGACCTGTGTGCTGTGTGTTTGTTTAGACTGTGAGGCACATAGAAGGAGGGGGGGGGGGCTGAGTTCAGTCCTGAGCTTGTGGCTGCAGCCTGGGGGAGGTTAGACAGCCCCTTTATCTCACCTGCAATAGAAAAAGGCTTGGGTTGACTGATCTCCAAGGTCCTTCTGTGGTTTGAAGTGCAAAGGAGATGTGAGGAAAGGATGTGTGTGCATGAATGAACAAACTGCTTCTTATTTGTGTAAGTAATTAGTCATCTGCAAAGGGCAAGAAGAGCTGTGTGCTACCTGCTTTCTTCCCGTGGGAGCTGCCAGCCGATCCTGACCATGGGATGAGAGGAGTCATTTAAGTTCATGGCTGTTCTGGGGAACAGAACCAGGCAGGTTCCTGGAATGCATGAGCACATGTATTCACCTCATATTCAATGGACTAAAGTGGGGTGTGAGTGTGTGTGTATGTGAGTGTGTGTGTCTGTGTGTGTGAGTGAGTGTATGTGTGCGTGCGTGTGTGCATGTGTGTATGTGTGTGTGTCTCTGTGTGTGTGTGTCTGTGTTTGTGTGAGTGTGTGTGAGTGTGTGTGTGTGTGTGTGTGTGTGTGTGTGTGTGTGTGTGTGTGTGGCATATGTTTGCATGTGTATCTGGAGGCTAGAGGTCAAAGCCAAGTCTTCCTCCATCACTCTCCTTCCTTAGTTTTTGAGGCAGGGTCACTCACTGAGCCTGGAGCTTACCAATTCAGCTAGGCTAACCGGCCATTGAACTCAGAAATCTTCCTGTCTCTGCCTCCCTAATTCCTGGATTACACACACAAACCACTGTGCTTGGCCTTCATGGGTGGTAGGGATTGAACTCAGGACTTCACACTTGCATAGCAAGCATTTTACCAGCTGATCCTTCTCCTTGGCCCCTAAAATGTTTTTGAATCTGTGTTTTTGAATCCTGGACTAAGACTGACTAGAAGAAAAAGCCCAAAGAGAGAGACTGTGAGCAGAGTCACTAATTAGATTTTAAATGTTGACATTTCTTGTCAGCAAAATCCCCAGCTGGCTAAGCTGAGGTCTTCTGGGGTACTGACCATTGCCCCATCTGCACTGATGAGCAGTGTGCTTCAACAACTCAGGCTGATGGACGCCGTACCTGACATTTTATGAATCCTCTTAGCAGAAATGGATTTCTTCTTGTAGAGACCACTTCTAGGAAGGATGGACATTAGATAGCAAGCCTTCTGGAAAAGCAGGCTACCAGGGCTGGGAAAGTGGTTCAGTGTGTAAGAGCTACACAGGCACAAAGACCTTAGCTTGCGTCTCCAGCATCCACATGCAAAGCTGCATGTGGGTTTGCACATGCCTGTAACCACACTGCTGTGTGGGGTGGGGACAGAGTGAGTACTGGGGCTTGCTGGCGGCCAGCCTAGTTCCAGGTTCAGTGAGAGTCTCAAAGGGAAAGGCAGAGAACAACACAGGAGAACACTCATTGTCCTGTTTTGGCCTCTGCACATGCACCCAAGACCGAGTGCACCCCACACATGCATACACTGCACATATACATCACACACATGTGTCCAATGTAAAACAGACCAAGAAGCCTGACACCCCATTCTACAGCTTCCTGCCCAATTTTCTGCCTTCCTTCTGCCTCCTATCCAGGTACCTCAGCAGTACTCCACCTGGACCATGTCTATCTATTCAGTCATTTTAGTATGAGTGTGAGCTCTGGGCCCAGATCCTGGTCTGCATCTCTCCCTCACATCGAACTGACATGACTTTGGATAAGCAACCTTTATGACTAATCCCTCACCAGCAAGATGGGTGTGCAGATCCTTCTGCACAGAGCAGCTGTGAGCCTAAATAGGCTCCAATGCATGAATCATTAGCACAATCCCTGGTGCTTCTAAAGCAGTGGTTCTCAATGTGTGGGTCGCGACCCCCTGGGGCAGCAAACGACTGGGGTCACATATCAGATCTTTGCATTGAGATTCATAACAGTACCAAAATTACAGTTATGAAGTAGCAATGCAAATAATTTTATGGTTAAGCGGTCACCACAACATGAAGAACTGTATTAAAAGGTTGCAGCATCAGGAAGGTTGAGAACCACTTACCATGAGCGGTACAGTCCCAGAACACAGGGGAACCATGAGCTCCAGGAAGGCCCCGTCATGATGCTCCTCCTCATCTCCTGCAAATCTACTTCCCTACATTCCCTCCGTCCATAGAGAATTCACACCTGCCGTCTATGTAGCACATGTTTTTGGGCTCAGTGTCTTTGTCTCACCCTTACCTACAGCAGCTGCCTACAGTCTCCTTCGCCTGTCTTTCAGACAGTGCCTGACTGTCCTTCAGAGCTCAGATTCACTCTCACTGCACCTGACAGATCCAGCTCCCCAGGATGACTTGCCTGCCTCTCTGTGATCTCCCATTACCTAGTCCATTTGATCGTGGCTCTCACCAAACCTCTCCCCTCCTCCCTAATAGTTCACAGCCTACCTGTTGAAGGAGCTGTCAGCCACTCATCTTTGCACCCCTGTTACCTAGCTCATGGTTTGGGGAAGGGGGATGGTGGACAGTAATGACTAAATCAGATACTTTTAATGCAAAGCATTCCTATTACTGGGAAACATCTTAGTTTACAGGGTGCAGGCAGGAAAACTGAGGCACAGGAAGATTCATTTGCTAAAGGCTTAGCCAGCCAATGTCAGAGTGGTGTAAGATTTAGAAAACAGGAATGGATCCATTGGTGTTTGAAAATAGAGCATTGTTCATGGGCCTGTGTATTTGAACACAGCTGGGGATGCTCATCTAGGAGAGTCTAGAACCAAAGCCAGGCAAGTTGGAGCTCTGTGAAGATGTGATGAATCCCACCTGTACTTCCCCACACGTGATCTCCACCTCGTCTTCCCTGCACTGATGTACTATACCCTCTACAAATAAATAAATCCCTCATTTCTTAAGTTGCTTACTTCACGTATGTCTTCACAATGAGAAGAAGAGGTGCCATGTAGTGGGTAGACCTGCTTACATTTAAAGTGAACCAGAAAATGTTTGAACATGGGTTTTTATTAAATAATATTAGAGAGTTTCTTCAGCTTAGACAATGTATATTGATCATATCCATCCACTACTACCTCCCTCCAACATCTCCTAGTGCTCTCCCACCTACTACCCTCCCAACTTCATGCCCTCTTAGCTGTTGTTGCTAAAAATTATGAGTTAAATTAATGATGCTGAAATGCTTATGGACATACAGACATCTACAGGGGCATGAGCAACCTGCCAGAAGCCATGTCCCCAAAGCAGAGTGGCTCTCCCTCCCTCAGTAGCCATCAGCTCCCAACAACTCCTCCTAAAGGGAGATGGCTTTGGGGTACCTTCCTCCACACAGGCTGGAATTTTGACTGGCTTGTTCTCACACAGGTCTGGTGCTAGTAGCTACAGCAGCACTAAGTCGATGTGAGTGGCAGCCATGCCACATCCAGAGGCAGCACGAGTTCTACTCCTGTAAATCCTCCCTAAACTCTGGTTGGTTGCTGTGGTGGTTTGAATAAGAATAGCCCCCCGTAGGTTCATATATTTGAATGTAAGGAATAGCACCATTTTAAAGGATTAGGAGGTGTGTCCTTGTTGAAGTTGTGTCACTGGAAATGGGCTTTGGGTTTCAGAAACCCAAACCAGGTCCAGTAGCTAGCTAGCTAGCTCTATCTATCTATCTATCTATCTATCTATCTATCTCTTTTCTTCCTGATGCCTCCAGATCTGGATGTAGAACTCTCAGTTCATTCAATACCATGTCTGCCTGCATGCCACCATGTGGACTAATCCTCTGAGGCTGTAATCTTCTGAGGCTGTAAGCCAGCATCAATTAAATGTTTTCCTTTATAAGAGTTGCCGTGGTGATGGTGTCTCATCACAGCAATAGAACACTGACTAAGACAATCCCACTCTGAGCCACAACCACCCATAACCAGTTCATGGGTTGTCAGCACATGTCTGTTTACCTCCAGAACCAGCTCAGGCAGGAATCAGGCTCACCCATGTCCAGTGAGATAAGCTTGTTATTTAAATCAAATCCTACACCAAGTCCCTCCCGACAAACTCTTTGCAGAGGTTTGCATTGGTCTGCACACAGGTACCAGGAGAAGAAAATGAAATTCACCCCAAAACAAGAGGGAAAAAAGCCAGCCCATTGCAAAAATCCATCTGCATCTCAGAAGCTGTCAAGATGACAAATGAAGCCAGGAGTTTGGCCTTTAAAAATATTAATTTCTTGTGCAGACAAACTGAAGAATGGTGGAGAGAAAAATCCTCTTATCTCCATGGAGGAGCTGGCAAGGGCCAGAGGCTGGGTCTTCTTCTCAGGTCTCTTGTGTCACACCCACATTCAGTGATGTCTTGTTCTTTATGTGGTCTCTGAGCATAATAACAGTCCCTGACATTAGATTTAATGTGGATCTTTACTCCTGGTCTGAGCCTAATCTGATATAAAGTGTGTCTGGTCCCTGTTGTTGGCTCAATGGAAATACAGCTGGCCAATTTCTAATGGGGCCAAGGAGTTGGGCTCGCCTGGGGGCACCAGCTGGGAGTGTCTTATAAGGGACAGAAGGGACTGGCCTGGCAGGGAATCAATGTGTCTGCTAACATGAACCTGCCAGCCTCCAGGGAGATTTGTCTGTTATTCTGCTGCCAAGAATGGAGAGACAGGACATGTTCACTCCCCAGCAGCTCATGGAATCAAGGTGCTTACTTAAGGACTGGGGTGAATGAGCAGAACACAGAAGCAAGGTAGACAACCACCCTCTGGAGGAAGCATGGTTAAGACATATCTTCCCTGGGCTTAGTGCTGCCCTGGGCTTTTCTCCTGGTTTTCTATTTAAGTCTACCTGTTAAAGTCATAGATACTGATCTCAGATACATCATCTAAGTCTGGAAATATATAAAAGAATATATCTTAGGTTGGGTATGAGGGCACATCCCATTAATCCCAGTGCTTGAAAGACAGAGACAGGCAGATCTCTGAGTCTGAGGCCATCCTGACTCTACATAGCAACTTCTAGGCAGGCCAGAGCTCCATAGTCAAACTTGGTATCCAACAACCACCAAATAAAGAAAGAATATGTCTCGACAGAGAGAGACCAGCATCAGTACTTCAGGGTGATGGTAGTAGATGACTTTGCCTGGACAGGTAACCAGAAAGTTCTGGGTCTGAGAGGCCACTATTTGCCGTGAGAACAGGTGTCTGCCCCAGACTTCTCAGCACTTCTTTTGTCCTCCAAACCTGCTGTTTCTTTTTGCTTTCATCAATTATTGATATAAGCAAGTACCTAGGTAGATCCTCCCTACCACTGGAGCCTTGTTCCCCCGAACCCTCACCCGAACATGCACCCCAGCTGGATGCCAGTTACCCAACATGAGTGCGCCTATGGCTCCATTACTTCCTTCTAGAATAACTTGAAAATGTGATCCCCAGACTCCTGAGGCTCCAGCTTCCCATACTTACAGCAGATGTGAATGTGACAGGGATGGAGGTCACAGGACAGCAGGTAGACACCTCAGAAAGCCTTGTATCTAGGGGACAAACACTCACCATCAATTTTCAGTCTTTGCTGATCTAATAGACAGCTAGATCCTCCAATTTTCATTCCTGTATTAGTTATTTCTCTTTTTATTGAGGCCAAAAACTGTCAAGCAGCAACTTAATGAGGGAAGGTTTGGCAGCAGCTTATAGTTTGCAGAGATATGGTCCGTCACGGTGGGCATGGTGGTAGGAGCAACTCCTCGCTGTGGTGTAGGAGCCTAAGTTTGTTCATGTCTCCATGGACCAGGAAGCAGAGAGAGGACATGAAATCAGGCAAGGTTATAAAACCTTAAGGCCCACCTCCTCCCAGTGATGACTTTCTCCAACAAGGCCCCACTTCCTAAAGGTTCCACAAACCCAATAACCCACCACCAACTAGGACCAAGTGTTCAAACACACTTCGGCAGGGACATTCACACTCAAACCATGACAATCTTCCATTCTCCCTCAAAGGTCTCCCACTGGACTTGGATGGATATAGTACCCAGGTCTAATTCCTTTCCCAAATGCCCAGTGCCACATCCAGGTCCTGGCCCCAGAGGAACATAACAAATACTGTTCCATGGAATTCCACATTGAAGCCTCAGCCCTCTGGTATACCCAGCATTCTTCCTGACTGCTCCTTTTCCAGGTCAGGCAGCAGAAAAGCTATCCACCAAATACATGTAATAACCAAACATGGCATCCTGATTTGGAAGAATAGGAAACAGGCCCAAAATATGCTGTAGAAATTGCCATCATATGTCATTTCTCCTGTAAATCTCAACCATCATTTCTGTTTGGTTTGTTTTAAGGACTTGAAGCATTTAAAGTCTAAGCATGAGATAGTTACGCCTTTTCCTTGGTTTTATTTCCTGGTACCATGACCAATGAGGCAAAGAATCCAAACTCATTAAGTTTCACACAGAAAGAATTGAAATGTATGAGGTACTTACAAAGAGCGGAGCTGAGTGATGGCACTTTCTTTCTAGGCCTTAAACATGTTGACACCCTCCATATTTTTTCACCCACAGAATATAGTGCGAGCATCGTCCCACACCATGTAGCATTAATATTATTTTTATGACTGCATGCAATGTAGTGACACAGTGCTGAGCTGCCAAGAAATTTAAAGAATAAAAGAGATTTAAATACTGAAGGAACCTTGAATCATCGAGTTTCAGGAGGTAGACAAGACCGTGGGAGTATGCCTACAGTTGTTTATATGGCTCCGTCAAACAAAGGGAACCCTGTGTGCTTACTTCTTAAATGGCTCCAATCCTTGGATTTAGTGGCAGTGGGTGTGGCTCAGGCTAGTGCATCAGTATTTCATGGTGAAGTCAGATTCCCACTGATTCAGTAAGACAGAAAAGCAAGGATTCAGTGAGCATGGAGACTGTGAGGCATAAGGAAATGACCAATGATTGTAATAAACCCTTGCTGCCCCTTCCTGTGCTCATAGCAGACATCACTAATCAATCAAGACACTCTCTTTATCTTGAGTGAAAGAAAGAAAAAAGAAAGAAAGAAGACAGAAATTAATGAATATTTGTGTATCTATATGTTATATATGTCCAGATCCATGTACCTATGTATACACCCAGAAGTCAACTCCACTGTCACTCCTCAGGTGCCACCCACTTTGTCTTTTGAGGGGAGGTCTTTCATTGGACTAAGCTATATTGACTGCCAACAAGCCCCAGGACTCTACCTAGCTACATCTTCTAAGTGCTGGGATTACAAGTGTATGCCTCCACACCTGGCTTTTTTATACAGACCGAGATATCACCCCAGCTCAGAGCACTCCATCTTTGATCCTGTATATAATCTCTAAATCCTGGCCAGTGCAGGGCTGGTCCACAGTGGCTGTCACTGATCTGATGTGTTATATGAGTGGACACATCTCTACTGCTCTTGAAATTTCAAACACTGAAACACAGAATCCAAAGGAAACCTATATCTTGTAAATAAGGCTACACACACACGCGTGTGTGTGTGTGTGTGTGTGTGTGTGTGTGTGTGTTTATATATACATATATATATATATATAATTTTTCTTATCACCTAGCAGGGTCTCGAAAAGCTAAGCACAAGCTTAAAGTATATTTAATTGCAATAGTCTTTTGCCAGATCGTCAATTTAGGAAACAGAGGCTGTGTCCCAGCGTCCCCAGTCACATGCACGATGATTGGACAACTGCCAGCCTGTCTGGGGCACTCTCCTTCTTGGGGTTAACACTTGATACAAGGAAGCATCAACATCTTGCTCCTCGTTTGAGTAAGAGTTCCCATGATTTAGGAAAGAGACTGGGGTCTCAAAAAACCACAAGTTCAGTCCCCAGTGAGAGAACCGATCTAAATTACCCTTGACTCTGGTGTCCCCTTGAGGTTTCCAGCCAGAAAGCAGGAATGCTGCCCAGACCCCACAGGGCTGTCCTAGAGATTCGGATGCAGATTCTAAGTCCCTGTCCTTGGAAACTGTCCTGGAGACAGGAGCAGATCCCATCAGTGCCCCTCCTGTCAGGTTGGCATCCTTCCTGGCAGTGAGCTCTCAGCACAGGCCAGGAGAGAGCACCCAGCTCCGGTGTTGAGAAACTGTGTTCATACAATGCACTTGAACTCACTGCAGGATCTAAAGCTGCAAAGTCAGCCTGGTCTTAGACAGCGTGGAAGTCCCAGCCCTAGCCCCAGAGTACCAGGTGATTGGCTGTCCTGGGAGCTTCCCCCTGGGAACATTGGGAAAGCAACTGTGACTGAGGGATGAGACCCAGACCTCAGAGTGGATCTGGTCACAACTCAGATGTGGCCTCCTACTTAACGACCACAGTATGGCCACCTCTGCCCTGACTCTGCCTGGTCCCTCCTCTGCATCTCTGGGGTTACTTGGTGCCCTGATCCAAAGTAACCCTGGCTTCTCCAGATCTTTCCCAATCCATGAGACCTGCCCTGTGCCCCAGGACAATATCTACTGGACACTGTTGCTCTGCTTCTCATATAGCTGTGACAGATAGCATCTAAAAACCTTCTATCATTTCAAGAAAGAGACTCCCAACTACCCTATAGATAAAGGAGTTAACTATGATTACTTACAGATTAACTAGGAATAAGTATGGATTAACCAGGGATGACTGCAGCTACTTTTTAGTAGTTATAAGGATGAAGAAGTCTTTGTATAATTAACAGCACTTGTGATGCCTGCAAGGGCAAAAGGGGCAACTCCAGCCAGTGGCTGACAGTTCTCAGGCAGCCAAAGCAACAAATAACAAAGTCAGAGTCCGAGATTGACAGATGGGACTTTAACCACCTGTGAGCTGCTGTGCAACATGCAAACAGCACGGTTGGACCAGGAGAACATGCCTCAGATGCAGGGTCCTCTCGTTGGCCAACTGACAGGGCCCTCTGTGTTGAGCCATAACTCCATAGGAAGTGTCAGGACCAGCTTGCCTTGGCAGCCCATTCAGCCCCTCAGGCCTGCCCAAGAGATTTCCTTCCCTTCTATATCAAACCTTTACAGTTTGGATGTCCCCTGTCACCTTTCCTTAATGTCTTGCTTTTCTGTAATTTTCCTTAGTAAAGCTGGCAAGTGTCTGCATCTCTAATTTTCAGGGTTTTGAGATCTTGAACTCATGAGCTGCGGTCCCAAATTGATCTTCCACAGCTCTGAGTGTCAGCACGCAAGGTCCTTGTGTCAAGCACAGTCAGGCTGTGAAAGGTCTCATTGGCCTCAGAATGCTGTGTGGGTGAAGCAGCCGGCCCCTAACTGTGTTTTTGTCCAGATTTCTCTCATGGTTGGTGATGCTGGGCAATCTTCCATTTGCTTTGGTCGTTTGTAGAGCTTCGTCATAAAAATGTGTTCTCATTCTTTTCCATTGATTCACTTGTCTATCGTTGGGTTTCCAGTGGTCTTTATATCTTCTGGATATTATACTCTTATTGAACATATGATTTGTTGAGTATTAGCACCGCTCTTTTCACTTTGTTCGATTGATTCCATTTTGTTGTATTTTAAACGACTGACTCATAAAACCTAATGTAGGGCATTTAAATGACATTTGCAGACAAAACAATCAAGAGCTCTTGCGTCAGGTCTATAATTTATATCTCCCTGAAGAGCCAGGTGCTGAGTCTGCCTGCTGGCTGGCTGCAGGTTCTCATTTCCATTCTAACATTAAGCATCATGATACACATTCATAACCACAGACTAGTATATGGATGACAGGTGACTTGGTATAGATGGGGTTAAGGAGCCCTTGTCCATGGACAAGCCCCTTTGTCTGACATATGGATGAGTTTGCTGAAAGAGAATGGGTAAAGAGGAACATATCAGGTCACTCAGCAGAGCAGTCAAAGATCCCCATCTCGGTGCCAATTAGCATTTGCCTGAAATAGTGGTTTTTCTCCCCAGGAGCTGGGTCTGGCTCTCTGGGGATGGGCGGGTTATAAATGTTCAGACCTGAATGCTAACATTTAAAGGGCCAACAAGAGGCATGCATTCTTTATTTAGCATCTCTCTATTGTCCTGTGAGGCCTTCACAGATGTACCCACTGCAATCACCGGTGGCCATCACAACTCAATCCATGGAAACGGTTGTCTGCTTTCAAGTAAAGCCTGGGACCATAGGAAGCTGAGATGGAGAAGGAACCACCTCGATTTTCCCAAGTCACACATCTGTGACTTAACAGCATTACGGAATCATCCCCAACACCTTCCCCTGTGTGTTTTCAGTTTGGAAGCACACCCCAACTTTTCTGACCACTGAGTAATATATTTATAGACTTTTTAAAGAAAATTAGGAAAGGATTAGCAGAGCAAGACAAAGATAAACATAACTACATTGCCAAGAGCTAACTACTGTTAATATCTTGCTTGCATGAAGCCCCTTCCTCTATTTACGTATCGTGATCTATAAATATTATTATTATTTTTTTGTTTTGTTTTGTTTTGTTTTGTTTTTTTGGTTTTTCAAGACAGGGTTTCTCTGTGTAACAGCTCTGGCTGTCCTGGACTCATTTTGTAGACCAGGCTGGCCTCGAACTTACAGTGATCCACCTGCCTCTGCCTCCCAAGTGCTGGGATTAAAGGCGTGCGCCACCACGCCCGGCCTATAAATATTATTTTTACTTACAAAAATGGCATCTCGCTTTTCATAGACTTTTGAAACCTGCTTTTTTCTTCTCAACAGTATAATGGAAACATTTTCCGTGTCATTAAATATTCCCCTAGTAAGCATTTATTTTTAATGTGGCTGCCTCTGGCTTAAACAGCAGTGGTCTTTGGTGCTACAGAGAGTTATCTGTGATGGGTTTGAGCACTTTGGGAGGTTTTTTTTTTTTTTTGGCATGCTGTAAGAAGATGTAAATGGTAACTTTGTGGGAAGACTCCTCTGACCAGGTCTCACCAACATGCTCAGCGCTGGTCAGATCACCTGTAGCTTCCAGCCATAGGATGTTTTTGTGGATTGTAGAATTCATTAATAACCCAGAGAAGCAGGGAAAAGATCCAACACTGACTGACTTAGACTCCATTAAAAGCACAATCCTTTGAAGCTGGTTAGAATTCAGTGCCCACTGAAAGTCCCCTACCAACGTGTGCTACAGGAGGAATGTGTGAGACACGACTATGTGGGCATTTAGAAGCCCCTGGGAAAAGGAGAGTATGTTTTTGGAGAGGACAATTGGGAAAGCAAGGGTATGTCCATGTGTCAGATCCACAGCATTTAATGAGTATCTGCTATGTGCCTGATAAGACACACGTATCACGGGTGTGACAGAGACCAGGCGAGATTAAGTCCTGACTACAAGCAGTGTACGGATCGGATCGGCAGAGGGGCAGCTGATATGACAGGAGGGATTGTTGGAGGACAGTGAAATGCTGTTATGTGTCCTGTGTGTTTCATTTAGTTCTGACAGTGGCACAGCGGGATAGGTCCTCTTACCCCTTGGTTTATAAATGATGATACTGAGGCTTGCTTGAGTTGACATATCCAGTCTTGTGAGCTGCTGATTGTTGGTAGCCCCAGTGCACCAACATTATTAATTTATTGTTTGATTTGAATTTTTGTGCATTGTTGTTGCTTTTGGGACAGAGTCTTGCTAGGCGCTCCAGACTACCCTTCCAATTTGCAATTCCCCTGCCTCTGCCTGTGCAGATGCCTTCCATCTGTTGAGTGGTCACTCCATAGCATGCTAGGAATTTTGCTCATATCATCTTATTTCATCTCCATGGCATTTCCAAAGAGGAACTAGAAACACAGAGAGCATTTCTTCATGTGTCCATGTACACACAGATAATAAGGACCACAAAGATACTACAACCATCACTGGCCAACCCCACAGCCCACTCTGTCTCCTTCAGACTGCATGGTGACAGCAAGATTGGGAACCTGCTTACCCAAGGTATTTGTCGCACCAGAGAGTCCTATAGCCGACTTCCTGTTCTGTCTTTCATCTCCTTCACATGGATTTACTTGGCCCCTATTTTGTCCCAAGGGCTGTCACAGTGTAGATAAACACAACTGTCCAACCCTTGAGAAAATCCCAGGATACTAGACACTGTAGTTATAAGTCAAACACTATGGTAAACGTAGCCAGGGGTAAGCTCCAGAAAGCAAAAACCACTGGGCTGCCAATCAGACACAGCCAGATCATGACAGACTCCAGAGAGGTGAGACATTTAGGCTGAGACTTGGGGAGCTGGGCTTGCCTGGTGGGGTCATAGATGGAAGCATTCCCAGGCAGCAGTAGAGAGAGAAGCTGGCGTGGTTAGCAAACCACAGTCAGTGATTAATTATGACTTTTTTGCAGACAGTGGATGAAGATATCATCTGTGTCCTTGAGCAATATGGAGCCATGGAAGGATCTGGAGTTATGAGAAGTAGGATCAGGGTGAAGTAAATGCAATTGCAATGATTCTGCACTTGAAGTAAAGAGAGAAGGGTCCTGGAGATAGATGGGGCTGGGGTTTGTGGCCCTATTAAAGAAGAGGTCAGAATGGGAAGGAGAAGCAGAGGTGAAAGTGACTCTTGCTTAGCTTTGTTTCACGTGTGTTGAGTGGGTGGTACATGTGTATGTGTGCATACAGAGGCTAAAGGTGTCTTTCTCTTTCTCCTCCTTCTCCCCTCTAGACAGGGTCTCTCACTGAACATGAAGCCAACAGTTTTGACTGGGCTGACTGGCCAGCAAGCTCCCCATGTCTTCAACCCACAATGCTGGGGTCACAGGCATGCTTGGCCATGCTGGCTTTTATGTGGATGCTGGACATCTGAACTCAGGTCCTCATGCTTGCACACAAGTCCCCTTACCCACTGAGTCAGGGTCCTCTTGTTATTCTACTCTATTGATGCCCAAGGCAGCAAAGACACATATCTTCATGGTCACATATGATAGGGGAGAATGTTGTGTTTGGCCTAGTAATAAGGCCACTGGGTGGGCTGTGGCCTCAGCTGCCTTCCTCACACCTGCACCTACCTCTTGGATCAATGGAAAAGACTAGTCGTGGCTTTGTGAAAGAGAGATAGCCATTGCTTCAAAGAACCCAAAACCCTCATTTCCTTCCATGCCAGCTGAAAAACAGTCTGCCTAAATTTCAGTACTCTTGCAGAACCAAAGGCTGGGATTTTACCAACATAGAACATTCAAAGATAAACAGACTAACTCTGGTGGAGGACCCCCTCTTCCTTCTTATGCACATATTCACCCCCACTGGCAGATCTTGGGCATCTACGAGAGATGGCACAAATTGTTCAGTAAACAAGGCAACTTTGAGCAGTTTTCCGAGTTTCTCCTTATGATGCCCTCCATTGTTGTACTGCCTTTAATGAAATATGGGAAAGAAAAAGTAAAATAGGAACAGATTAGAAAAGAAATCTATGCGGTGTGCTCCCCTGATCTTCCTGGACCCAAATTCTTACCAAGACTGATACACTTCCTCCAATAATGCCACACCTCCTAATAGTGCCACTCCCTATGAGCATATGGGGGCCATTTTTATTCAAGTAACCACACCAAGGTCTCCAAGAAGAAGCCTGACATTTGGAGATGTGGTGGGCATTGCTCAGAGAGCTGCCTAAAAACGCCCACCTGTCCCAAGAGAACCCAAGCAGCCCCAGACCGATAGGGACAGACAAGCAATGGGAGCCCATGTGGAATACCACTGGGCAGGTAGAGGTCACTGTGTCTTCCTCAAGGCAGAGCAGCTGAGATTGTAGGAAACAAGCCAAGTGGGCTGACAGTGTCAATGTCCCCTTGAGAGGAGCAGTGGACCCTGGCACAATAGAATCACCTACACTGTAGAAGCAATGGCTGCCCCCACCTTGTAGGAGTACCATGACATCCTCTGGAGTGAATCACAGAAAGCATGAACACTGTTTGGAGCATACAGCAAGTGCTCAATGGATGTAGCCATGATTTTTATAAAGATGGAGAGTTTGAGTGGAATGTAGCCAGACAAGCAAGGAGGGGGCACCTGTGGCCCAGCTGAGAAAGAGTAGCTGCGAGAGCAAGAAGGAGGAACAGAGACATGCTCGACCCTGAGTCTGGAGTCTGCTCACCCTCATGACACAGAGCTGAGGCACTGGGGCTCCCCACAAAGACATGGACAATAGACTTCAATTACCCTCCACTTTGGAAATGGCTCTGGAGAGGGGCCAGAGGGAAGACAGACGCTGTCTTTATTGTTATTTTTAAAAGGAAAATGAAATGGGGCTCTCCAAGGGCATGTTGGTGAGTTTTATTATTTGTGAAGGAAAACACTAATCTTCATCAACATTCTGTCCGTCTGAGAGGCTGAGCCAGGAAGAGCAAGACCCCGTGTTATGTCTGAACATTAGACTTCTAGTCCCCTGCTCAGCTACCATTCCAAGGCGTTAATAGGCTTAGTGCTTGTCAGCACAGCCAGAACAATTTCAATTGTGGAAGGAATGACTGGTGCCAAGATCACACGGGGGTTTCCCATGCCAACAGTGCAGGGGTCAGCAGTTACTGAGGCCTTGGACAAATATTGTTGAAAGAAGGTGATCAAAAGGGCTGATGTGCCAAGCACAAAGTCAACAGGAGAACCTCCCAGAATAATCCATGGCTTGGTTATCCTATTTGTTTTTTCTCCTTAGTATACAAATTAGCTTTAAAAAAAAAAAAAACAGCATGAGTGTGATTGGAATCCATCTTGTGTGATTTTTTTTTCCTCTCAGAAGACTTAGACTTAGTTTGATTTATTTTCAGCATAAGCAACCCAATGGCAGTGTAAAGACAGTGTCCAGAATTGCTTTCTTACCCATGGCTGGAGTGCCTGAGTCATTGCTCTCCTAGGGGGCACCTTTGTTTTGAGAGCTACCTGAAATTACTGGCAGAGGCAGAACTCTGAACTAAAGGCAGCTATGTATGAAAATGCATTTGACTAAGTCAGTAAATTGCCTGCCTCCCATGAATGAGAACGTGAGTTCACACACACACACACACACACACACACACACACACACACACACACAC
>CAJQZJ010004953.1:4445442-4476543 GCA_907164525.1 Lophiomys imhausi | reverse complement strand
ACACACACACACACACACACACACACACACACACACACACACACACAGTATACCAGCTGCCATCAGAAGATCACATCTATATGGGACCAGAGTTTTAAAAAGCAGCATCCAAGGTGGGCTTCAGGAAGCACAGAATTGGTTGCACTTTGTGTGTTCAAATGCTGTACTGATTAAGCACCTGAAATTAATGGGCAGGGGCTGTTAACAGACAGAACCCTCATGTTTTGCCAAGGTCATAAAACAGAAATTGCTTCAAGTTGCAGACATTTAGAACCTAATTTTAGAAACCTCCACCAACTCTCTGTGGGTCCCTGTGCTTTTTGTCATTGAGAGCCTGTAATTGAATTTCTAGACACTTTTGACCAGTGTGTAACTTTGTGAAGCCGATGATGCAGCAGAAAGCAATTTTGAGCATGAATCTAAAAGTGTAGCCTCCTGCTTTGTGATCGGCAAAGACGGCGCATCTTCCCTGCTCACCGAGCTCCATTTGAGGGAGAGGAAAGAAAAGAAATGCCCACCTTGTGATTAGGTATAACCTAGACAGATCCATTTAGAGTCACAGCAAATGACTTGATAACAGATTTTTGAAAACCTTAACATAAGGAGCCCCCATAAAATGTATTATCTTTTATTACCCATACAGAGAATGACATTTTAGATGGTAATAAATTGAAACCCAAGGAAAGCTATCTGCTCTCACATCATGCCTGCAAATGATAGGAACAACAATGTCCTGGTTTTACTCAGCGGCAAAGGTGTTGTCCCCAGCCAGGGTCCTCTGCAACCCGTCTTCAAGCTGGCTTCACTGAGGCCCCTCTGAGCGGAGGTCTTTCATCATTTCATTCTGTTTTGTTCTATTCTATTCTATTCTATTCCATTCTGTTTGGTTGGTCTGGTTTGGGTTGGGTTGGGTTGGTTTTGTTTTGTTTTGCTTAAAGCTCACTTCCATCCAAACCATGGCACTTGGGAGAGGTTCCTCCTTACCCTTTATTGTCCATCCCACCATCTAACAAATCTCAGGATATATATGAATGCCCTAAGCCTGAGCCCTGGGTTGGGAGCAGCCAGGAAACATCTGCATGGGGGCGTAAGACAGCCACCCCACTATCTCTGAAGCACACAAAGTCTTCCTCTGTATGGATTATTCTCTGCTGGGAATCACCAGCTCTGCTCAACCCTAGAAGGCCAAAGTCCCCTCAGGCACTATGTGCCACACCAGAGTTTAGAGGCTTGCTTAACCTGCCTGACTGCCAGAGATATTAGGGCTAACACCATAAAGCCCCAACTACCCAGACAAGCCAGGCTCAGCCACTCAGACAGTGAGAATCAGGGAGAGGAGGTTTGTTCGATGTGTTCACACTGAGAAGCAGAATGGGCAAAAGGTGGGTAACTCCAAGTCTGACTCTGGGGTACTGACCTATGTTTAGGCTTAGGTGGAGAAATGACTGGCGGGGAGGGGGGGGGCCAAGGCAAGTGGTCACATAGCCTTCAGGTCATATAACCCTCCCTGTCAGGTTGTGGATTGTTGCTCATGGCCTCAGTTCTGGGTCTGTAGGGTGGCCCAAAGATTCCCTTGTCACTGCCACCACATAACAGGTCAGTCTGGTTTCTATAGGACAATGGCTTCTGCTCCAGGGTGTGGCCTCTGCATTGTGGAAAACTGTATCCATTTGAGGGTGGCCTGACATCCAAGGCTCTTGTTCCTGTAGGAATCTGGGGTGACTCAAGAGGCAAGGCTAGGGACAGTGACTTATTTCTGTGCCTTTAGAAAAAGGAAACAGACAGACAGACACAGCATGAAGGTCAGGCCACTGAGCTGTCATGATGGGCTTTTCCTTCTTGGTGTCCCCAAGGGAGGAGTCAGTGCTTTTTACCAAAATCTGCTTTTGTGTGTGTGTGTGTGTGTGTGTGTGTGTGTGTGTGTGTGTGTGTTTATATGTACATGTGTGTGAGTGTGTGTTTGTGTATATGCATGTGTGTATATGTGTGTGCACACATGTGCGCCTGTTTGTGTATATGTGTGTGAGTGTGCCTGTGTGTGTCTGTGTGAGTATGTGAGTATGTATGTGTATGTGTGTATGTGTGTGTGCATGTGTGCTCATGTGTGTTTGGGTGTATGTGTGCATGTAGGTGGGTGTGTCTGTGTGTGCACACATGCATGCCTCCTGACTTGGGTGCTGGAAACCATCCCCTAAAGAACAGTCACTGGGCCATCTCTCCAACCCCAGAAAGAGCTTCTCAGTCTTTTTCCATGACAGTGCCCAGAAGATACCTGTGGACCAGTGACCTCAGCAACTTGAAACTACATAGAAAACCATTCCTTCATCAACTCATTTGCTGGACATTCTTCAAAGAGGAGAGTGCCAGATACTGGGCTTGGCTTGAGACAAGGATCGTCGCCTGGGGACTTAGGATAAGTTCAACTTATTTCCAAGGGCTGTGACCCATTATCCGTGTCAAGGCAGAATCTTAAGGCCTCACAGTCTAGGAGTTAGGCACAGGGGATCTGGCTTGAGTGAGTCAGAGACAGGCTCTTGACTTCTCCAGGTACTAGAGCAGATGTAGAAAGAGAGACGGGGGGCTGGAGAGATGGCTCAGCGGTTAAGAGCACTGCCTAGTGCTCTTCCAAAGGTCCTGAGTTCAATTCCCAGCAACCACATGGTGGCTCACAACCATCCACAATGTGATCTGGTGCCCTCTTCTGGAATGCAGGTGTACATGCAGATAGAGCACACATATGCATAAAATAAATAAAATAAATCTTTAAAATAAATAATCAGTTTTAAAAAAAAAAGAAAGAGAAAGAGAGATGGATACACTCAGAGAAGACGCTGCTGTAGGTGAACTTGACATTTACCACACTGTAGATGGGGGAGGGGAATACCCATCTCCTACAGGCAGATTCTTCAGGAAACATCTGCCTGATGTTACACTTCAAAAGACTTAGGAGAAAATATTTTCCACAGTAAGGAGAGAGGGCAGTGGTGGAGCTGAGATGGAGGCAGCTGGCAAGGCTGGCCCCATGCAGACCTGGAGGCTGGTGGACACCACAACTCTTCAGGAATCCTTGTGACTTCACCTTTCTCCAAGGAGGACTCAGCAGTTTCCAGTGCCTGCTACTGAAGTCTCCTCACCCTAGAGAGAGTGATTTAAAATAATGCAGATAATTCTCACAGTCTGGAAGTCAAAAGTCCAAGACGAATCGGTCTCCATGAGCTAAACACAAGGTGTCGCAGAATGTGTTCTTGTGAAAATTCCCGGTGAAATACTGTTGCTTCAATTGTTCTAGAAGCCTCCTATATCCCATGCCGCATAGCTTCCTCCTTCACCTCAGGCCAGCAGGGTACCATCCTCAGATCTGCCGACCACCTCCCTCCATTTCTTCCTTCCCCTTACAGGGCTCCTGCCATTCAGGCAGATCTGGGCTTTCTCTGTGTGTGGATTCTTTCTCATTACTGTGGCCAAACATACAGCAGCTTATGAAGGGATCCAGTTCATCACGGAGACGAAGGAGTGGCTGCCAGAGTGTGAGGCACCCATCCACACCATGTCCACAGAGAGCAGACAGGAAGTAGAGCCCTACCAAAATAAATCCTCGAGGTCCACCCAAGTGACCCACCTCCCCCAGCTAAGCACCACCCTTAAAGGTTTCACAACTTTCCCAAATAGCACCACCAGCTGGAGACCAAGTGCCACAGAGGAGCCTGTGAGGGACAGTTCACTGTCAAACAGTATTTCCCATCTCCTTGCTCTTAGTACAGTCACTTTGCCACGCAAGGAAGCTAGCCACCATTTTCAGAGCTGATGTAGGCCTACCTTCAGGAGGAGACAGTTGGAGAAAGGTTTGGTAACAGGTTCCAAAATTCAACTAAGTGAGAGAAATTCTGGCAACCCTCTGCACAGCAGAGTTGCTTTAGTATATGGCAATTTATTACATACTTCAAAATAACCCAAAAACATGAGTTTGTAGCTCCCAATCTTCCAAAAATGGCAAATTATGTCTAAGAAGATGGAAGGCTAATTACCTTGACTTGACCATTACATGGATTTTATATGAATCAAATTATCACATTATACCCAAAAACCATGCCCAACTATGATATGCTAATTAAAATTTGATTTTGTTTTTATTTTAGGTAAATGGAGACATAAAAGGTTTCATAGCTGAAAGCTCAAATGCTTTTAGAACCCACCCCACTGTGCTTGGCACCTGAGCCTGCCCTGAGTGCCACATGGTTTGGGACTGGACTATGCAGAGGATTTGTGGTGGTGTATCACGAAGTTAAAGAACAGCAAATGTGCCCCACCCTCGGTGGCCACTAAGAGTGACTCTGGCAAGAAAAGGGGATCTTGCTGATGGAGGTGACATTGGAAACCACACTTATGAGGACATGTAGCAGTTTCCTCAAGGGGTGGGAAGGCTGCAGAGGGTGGTCAGAGGGCCTGTATGAGCAGAGGTGCGGAAGAATGAGAAAACCTGATGGCGGGAGAAGTGCAGGTAGCCCCAGAATGCTGGAAGGTAACACCGGCCGAGGAGAAGCAGGAGACAAGGCCTGGAGAGCCTGTGTTTGTTGTACGAGCCTTGGGGTCTTGTCCTGAAACACTGTATAGCCACAGAGGGTCCTGTGGGCAGGTGGAGCTTTGGATGGCTCACCCAGGCTGGCTTGGAATGGCATGTGATTTAGAAGGAAGCTGCGTAGTTACTTGGATAAGGGAAGGCAAGGGCTAAGGATAGCTGGAGGAGTGATGGAGGGAAGACAAGGAGGCCAGGAGAAAATGCTGTAATCCTGAGTAACCAATCATGTGAGGCAGGGAGGGAGTTTCTGAGACTGGTCTGTGATACCACCAGGAACTGATGGCATATGGGAGAAGAGTCAAGAACAGGGCATTGTTGGCCTTGGCACTGCCCATGAAGGCTGAGGGGAACCAAGCAGAGACATCTAAAAGAGGTTGTGGGCCATCTAGAAAGGCCATGGCAGTGCCACACAGTACCTTAGGGGTAGTGGATTTGTGGGTTTTCTAGAACAGGAAAAGAAAAGAAAGGGTCACAAGCAAATAACTTTTGGAAACCTTGGAAGCCGTGTTTTCTGTTTCCCTTTGTTTCACATCATAAACAGTTGAGGGCTGGCGTGATGGCTCAGTTGAAAAAGTGCTTGTCTGTAAGTATGAGCACCCCAGTTGGATTCCAGCACCCACTTTACAAGCTGGGTTGGTGTGGATTGTAATCTGAGTGCTAGAGAGGCCGACTGGAGGCTCCCTGGCCAGCCAGCACAGCCAAATCAGCAAGCCCTGTGTGGGGGGGGGGGGGGGGGGCAGTTAGAGACTGTCTCAAAGAACAAGGTTGACACCACTTGAGGAACAACACCTGAGACTAACCTCTAATACATACATGCACACACTCATGCAAAAGCACTGACACACATACGTGCCCATGAACACCAGTATACATTCACACATACAAATAAATCAGTCAATAAATAGGGGAGTTTGAGTTAACATGTGCAAAAAACATACTTCCCGTCACATACTCATGTGACAATCGAGCACAGACCACATGACAGTTGAGGAAAGCAGCCATCAAAGTGTGTCTCCAGATCAGCATCTGCAGCTCCAAGAGTCTCCTTGGGATTCAGGACCCTAACCCCACCCAGCAGCCTGGATCATGAGTGCTGGTGGGGGTCTCTATGCTCCAATGTGTCCCTGGGGAAATGGCTCTGTGACAGGTCAGGACCAATAGCTTGGGAGCAAAGAGTGAAGTCACTCGTGCACTGAGAAAGTAGCAAAACTGTAGAGACAGAGAAGTCAGTATAACTACTCTCCTTCCTTCCATGTTAGGGGCCTTTGTTCCTTAGTCTCACACAGATAAGAGATGCTCCAGTGTGCTCAGTTCTGCTTCTCACAAGCCACACATTTATGGGTCCCCTGTGCCCCCTGTACCCCCTCACCACAAAGCCCGAGAAGGACCCTCACAGCCTGCGTCAGCTCACTTCACACAGCCAGGCTCCTGCCACACCAAGCTCTGTTTCATCTCAGATACCCAGGTCCATCCCTGGCTATTGGCCCTTCTGTGGATTCTCTCTGCTCACATCAATCCCTCCAGGCCCGGCTCTCACCTGACCTTAACCCGAAGCCATAATGAACCAGTTACATCAGCTTCCCTCTTGGTTTCTGTGACAAAACACCAGACAAAGGCAACCTATGGATGGAAGTGTTTGTTCTGACTCACGAGCAATGTGCAGTCCATCACAGCGGGGAAGGCACAGCTGCAGATGTGGGAGGCAAATGGTCACATCAAGTTCACACTCAGGAAGCAGCAAGAGAGGAAATCTGGTGCTCAGCTCACTTTCCCCTTTTTGTCCAGTCCAGAGCCCCAGCCCCAAGAAATGGTGTCCTCCATAGATAGAAGGGTTTTTCCCACCTCAGTGAACCTAGTCTAGACACTCTTTCGTGAATATGCCCAGAGGTGTGTCTCCTAGATGATTCTAGATTCTAACAAGTTGATCATCCATCACAGTTGAGGCCCTCCCAGTCCTGAAATCAGTTTTCTACACCCTCCTACTAGAGGGCCCTCAGATGCCCATGGGAAGATGCTCTCACCTTATCCCCAGACACACCTCAAGGTTCTTAAAGGGGCAGAGAGTGTATTTTGTATGACTTCTGTCCCCAGTGTCCAGAACAGATAGACTTACTGAATTTAAAGCAGCTTTGAGGTTAATAGCCCCCACTTTTTCAATAGGAATTGACCCCCTTTTCCAATCCCAAACTGAAGACACTGTCCTCCCCATGGTCATCCATCCCCAGCTTTCTACATATTGTGTCTCTACTTAACAACTCCATGGTCTCAATCTACCTGAATGCATCTGAGTGTTGGTCCCCACACTGGACCTGACTCCTGGTACCTATCTCTACCGTCTAGCACAATATCTGGCAGAAAATACGGGCTCGGTAATGCTTGCTGAGGTAAATGGGCTCTGTAGATCTTACCCCATACTTCATCTCCTCTATACAGACTGTAATTAGAGCAGTTCTGATACCATGCATCAGTCTTCACACATTGTCTTTCTTTTATTTGTTCTAGAGTAGAGAAAGCACCAAAGGCAGGTCTGAAGCATTCATCACATCCCAGAAGAGTTACTTGCATGCAGTAGACACTGGATAAATGTTTTTGTGTAGCCAAACTGAATGTCAAGTGTGCTCCTGCCTGTGGTCTGCAGGAGCCGATTTTCCTAGTTACACGGTCAATGCCATTGGCGGGTTATTTACTGTGAACTCATCACTAACATCAGAAGCATGCTTTGTACAGAAGTGTTTGGTCTGCTTCTGGTGTCCCTCAACCTCAAATCCATCACTTAGGTGATTCCACTCCCGTATGTCTATGAGCTGTGTTTATTTCCCTTGCTGCTTCCCCACCCTGCTGGCATTGTCAGCAACCACTAAATCTGGGGAAATGAGCTCAGCCTGCTTAGCCACAAGGCCCCAGCCGGGAATGAAGAAGCGGCAAGTGACGCCTGATATAAATGTGCATATTAGCGCCAGGAAGCCTAAAGACAAACACAAGGCAAACAAACGAAAGTAAGCCTTTCCTGCCTAGGGTGGGAAGAACCTCACTCACCGGCTACAGTAGGAATAAGTCACATTTTATAAGGAAGCACACTTGGGACCTGATGGATTTAGAGACAGCCTGTTCCCAGCCTTATGTGGTCCAAGTGGATGAATCAAAGCCCAGACAGACAGCAACTTGCTCTGCTACAGGTAATACCTCTGCCAGTCCATTGTGGTATTTACAGAGGAGGCATCAGGAGCAGCCAGCCCAGAAAAGTATATAGTTTCCCCTCTGCAATGCCTGATGCAAGAAGCTTTGCATCGATTGGCTCTTGCCTGTCCAGGCGAAGCATGTGCATAAGCAGATAACAGGATTATAGTAGAACTGTTAATGGATCTCACTAGAGGTACCTGAAGTATTGGACAGTTGCAGCTGGAGAGACGCTCTGCAGTTAAGAACACTTACTGCTCTTGCAGAACACCTGGGTTTCGTTCACAGCACCCATCACAACTACCTGTAATGCCAGCTGAAGGAGGCCTGATGCCCTTTTCTCACCTCCACAGGCTTCTACACTCACATGGTACACATGTAGGCTCATGTAGGCTCCTACACATACACAAAAAAATTAGTAAACAAATATTTAAATATTTTAAAAATTCTTCCTTAAAACTTTCCTTGGCTCTGCTTCTCCATGTATTTATTTACTTATCCATTTATTTTTCCTCCCTATTGATTTTATTTTGCTGGTGGCCCAACCCAAGACTTCATGAATACTAAGCAAGCGCTCTGCCACTGGGCTCCAGCCTCAGCCCTTTCCTTGACTTTCAGTGCAGAATTTGAACACTGAAGCCCATTCCGACAGTTCGCCTGGGCCAAGTGGGTGTCTCTTTCCACCTGGGTTGTCATATTGTGGTTAGAGTATCTAAACGTTCAAACTTACAACATTACCAATCAGGAGAGCTGTGGTTGTTTGTTTGTTTGTTTAGATGATGTCTCATGGATCTTAGGCCAGCCTCAAACTCACTGTGTAGGCAAAGAGGATGGCCCGAGCTTTAGTTCCTCCCGACTCTACTTCCTCTATCCTGGCATCAGAACCATTACCACCACACCATGACTTTCTCCATGCCATACAAGCATTCTACAAACTGAGCCACATCCCCTGCCAAAACTGTGGTTTAATTGTACCAGTATGCCACACTGGGCCATCGACTAGCTCCTAAAAAGCATGTCTGTAATTGACTAATTATTATATAACTACAATGGTCCCCATCAGAAGGCTCCAAATGAGATGTGGCCCTTAATCCAGTGGAGTTCAATTGGTACAGTCAAGATAACCATTAACAAGTGACTAGTAGCACATAAAACCATCACAGAGCACAGTGAGAGAGAAACAGAACTTTTCATTCACTACTGCACAACAAATGACCCCAAAACATAATAACTTGAACCCACAGCTATTTCTGACTATACGGTTCCTGTATCCAGGAATCTGGGTGCTGCTCACGGGCCGTGCCCTGTGTTTGGTAGGCTCTTGCTGAGCCATACCCAGTGGCTTGGTCCCGGATCTGCTGTCCCATCAGAAGGTTTGACCCAGGAAGGGTCCACATCCCAAGCTCACTCAGTGGTTGTTGGCCTCGGTTTGCAGCCACCTCTTTCGAAAACGTAGTACAGGTCCGCTGAGTAACAATGGCCATCTGTTGTGGTTTAAAGATGACGTGTCTGAAGGCTTTGTACCCAGTTGGTAGTGCTGGTTGGGGAGGTGGAACCCAGCTACAGGAAGTGGAGATCAGCCCTTGAAGGTGATATTTGCTTCTGGTTTTAGTCAGACTTCTCTGCATCCTGATGTACCAAGATGCATCACTGCAAGCTCCCACTGCCTCAGACAGGAGCCAACCCCACACCTGTGCCTGTCCTCTTTGACCCATGCACCAGAAAAATTCCTTCTTCCCTTACATTGCTTCCATCAGGTTTTTGGTGACTGAAATAAGAAAGGTCACTTTCACTCTCTGTTGATCATTGGCACATGCAGACCGTGTGCTTAGCCTCTTGTAATCCTCACCCACCCAGCAAATAGTAATATTGTCCCACAGGCAGAGGAGGAAAAGGATGGACTTAATGTGGCTAAGCTGAGATTGCTCAGCTGTAATTGATAGGAAAGTCGTGGAAACCGAGGGGCTTGGGGAGAAAGTTAGGAAGGATGTATTAAAAGGCCATGTGGAAACCTACTATCTCACAGCCCAATGGACCCACGGTAATGATAACTGAATACAGTCTCCTCCCTAAGTGCCAGCCAGTTCCGTTTAGCACTTATGTCTCTGCCTTCAGGAAGGCCACAGTACACTGAATAATGATCATCAGCAAATGATCAGGAATTAATTAGCCCAGAGGGAGTAGAGATACAGTGTTCAAAAGTAAGAAAAGGCAGAATAACCTAGCCAGAAAAGTAAGTTACGCACAGAATGCAAGGAGAAGGGGTGGGGACTAGGCAGGAGAAGGGTGGAGCTGTGGTGGGTAATGGCAGAACCTTCCTCCGTGTAACATTGATTCCTTGATTTCCCCCCACAGCTACCATTATGCTTGTTATTAGTGATAAATGTTCCGTTAAACGCAGGCTTGTGTGGAAGTCATCGTCGCTGTGTAAAACATCAAGGGCCCTATGATTGATTAGCTGCCGTATTTAATGACACGGCTTTATTCTTTTTTCAAGATGAAACGTTTGGTTTTCAAATCAGTGTGATCAGTGAACCTAGCCCATGTCTGCAGAGACTCACTGGAGGCTTTTTGCTGCAGATACAGTCTCCCTCAGTTGCTGGGGTATCTTGCAATGGCAACCGGGAGACTCCTCCTGGGAGAGACCCCAAATGTAGCGGACATGCGTGATTGCAGAACTCCAGCCAGGCAAGCAGCTTGACTCTCTTAGCTGCGTCTTGCAGATCAGATCACTTCAAATAAAATTGGAACATCCAATTTCATTCTCTCAGGCTGGTACTATGCATTTCTCAGGCAAAATGAAGCCCCAGCTCCCTGAAGTCAGAGCCAACCCTGAGAACAAACAGCTTTGCTTTGGAAAGGAAGCTGGGATAGTGAGCCCCCTGAGATACAATTTAGTCAGGAAACGGTAATGCATCTTCATTATCAAGAACAGTGATAAATAGCTCACCTTGTATGCCAAGTACTGGTGAGGTTCTGGGGCCAGAGGTTTGGTCCTTGCCTGGGAGAACTTGATCATCTGCTTGGGGAAATAGTCTACAGCCAGCTAGAATAAAGTGGGACAGGCTGGGGAAAAGGCTCTATCAGCAAACTGTGAGAACCTAAACTCAATCCCCAGCCTCCTCAGTGAAGCTGGGTTTGATAGTGTGTGCCTGTAATCCATCACTGGGCAGGTAGACACAAGAGGATCTCTGGAGCATGCTGAGCACCCAGTCTAGCTGAAGCAGCAAGCTCTGGGCTCGGTGAGAGACCTTGTCTCAAAAAGTCAGGTAGAGAGCAATTGAGGAAGTTTCCCCGCATCGACTGATTTCTGCATACACCTACAAGCACATCTGCACACACATGAACTTGTACACACATCAATCAGCAAACAGGAAACAGTCCTCATGTTGGTGGAAACAGGTTATAAATGGACTTTGATCCTAAACAATGGCTTAGGCCCTGCTTGTACTCTGAAACATGATAGCTGAGGGCTCTGTCCACACAGCCAGTCGCAGACCTACCATCTTTGCTTTCGGGAACATAGAATACAGAGGGTTGGGAAGAAGGCTTCAGAGCTACATCAAGGGCATTGCTTCAGCCCATTGGTAAGAATCATCCACATGCGTTCATCTGATCAGGAGACCCAGAAAATACCATCTAGGTTCAGCTCTCCAAGTCTGAGGAAGCAGAGAGTGGTTCCATGGCATTGCCTTCACCAGATGCACCTTTAGTTGCTAGCAGCCAAAACTGATTCTGGCTGCTTCCACTCCCAAAAGAACATCTTGAATAAAGACTGGGATGTATTATATAGTCAAAGAAAGAAGAGCTGGAGTTTAGGGGCAGCAAACCCTGAGGCCCAGGCTTGTGTCCTCCCAGCCATGATGGTGCCTTTTGCATGGCTCAGTACAGAGGTGCTTTGGAATAAATTTGACTCTGAACATTTGCCCTGGAATCCTTGAACCAAGAAGATAGGAGTATCGAGAGAGGCCTATGGCATAGGCAGCCTGGCCTGGAGAGGTCGTCCACATCCCGCTTTAGTTTACTTCTATAAAGATGAGGGAGTTAGACAGATTCAGAGTGCCTCCTTGCAAGTCATGTGCTTCTTCTCCAGATGCTTGAGAAGGCAGAACCCCACACGGGCTTGGGGACCACTGGAGAACTGTTTCCTCCTATCCTCTGTCACTGTGACTTTTCAGTCCCACAAAATCTGACTGTTCAAGCTTGGGTTCACGGGTTGCTATTATTTAGTCAGGACAAGGGCTGTGTCTAATGTCTCTGCATAACCAGGGTTTACCAATGAACACCATCACGTCTGGACAATCAACTAAAGCCACATGTCCACCTGTGTAACAAGAGCAGCGTGACCCTGAGGGATACACATTAGCACATGCATTGCAAGTAAGAGTGACCACAAGGAGCTAGGGAGCCAGGGAATGGCTTGTAGTAAAATGTTCAGCCATCATAGGGAATAGGCAAGTGAGAGCAAAGCTCCCAAGAGCGTGGAATGATGGGGCATCTTGTCTCCTGTTTAAATTGGAATGGCATCTCTGGGGTTCACAAATGGATGCTTTTATTCTTGCTTATCTGCCCTGTTCTCAGTGTGAAAGTAATTGTCATCTCACTGTGTATATGCATGAGTGTGTACGTTTCCATGTATGTTTGCATGTGTACATGTATGTGTGCACGCATGTGGAGTGAGAGTCCCGAGTTGATGTCAAATGCTTTCTTCAAACTCCCTCGACTTTTCAGGTGAAGTGGAGGGTCTCTCTGAAGCTGGAGCTGCCATGTGCACCTGGCTTCTAAACAGGCCCTGAGGATTTGAACTCTAGTCCTCACATGTGTGCAGCAGATACTTTGTCCACTGAGCCACCTCCCAAGCCCAGCAATTGTGTTTGCTGCAGAAAAATCCCAAGCCCTGTGAGATATGAGACAGACAAACTTTCTGTCTTTTTTTTTTGGGGGGGGGGGGTCGAGACAGGGTTTCTCTGTGTAGCCCTGGCTGTCCTGAAACTCTCTCAGTAGACCAGGCTGGCCTCAAACTCAGAGATCCACCTGCCTCTGCCTCCCAAGTACAATGCTGGGATTAAAGGTGTGTGCCACCACCGAGAACTTTCTATCTTAAAGTTGCTTTCCACAGTGAAAACATAGAAGCAGTTGGCTTGCTGACAGGAGCCAAGTGGATGAATTATGAAGGACTTATGTAGTAAAGTGCACAGTATTCTGTCTAAACACTGAGATGCTAAAAACTGAGTATATGTGTTTATGCATACATGTGTATTTGCATATATGTGTGTATATATGTGCATATGTACACATGCATGCATGTATGAATGCATGTGTATATGCATATGTGGGAGGGATGGAAGGGGGTGTCCCACCACACCACTGCCTACTTTAATTGAGTTTGGGGGATTGTGGATGAGTAGGGGAGAGGAAGGGTGTCCTCACTTTCCATTTTCAAAATGACTGCCCTATTTTTTACTCTCTTACAATGATTGGCCGTGACTTCAGCAATAAAATCTTCGTTAGTATAAGCTTTAAGTTTGCCAGAAAATTGAGACTTTTGGGATACCTCATCCAAACTCTACAATTTGTCTACTTCATACTCTGATTGATTTCCTACCACACTAATCAATCCATTTCCCATTACAGCCATAAAGTTGTATTTACTTCAGGAGATGGAAATTGACTGGTTCATTTTTAAAATAATTCATACAGTTACTTAAACCACAAGAGTTAGGCTGGTGTGCCCTTCGTTTGCACTTTCCTAAGGATTCCCACTCACCTCTTCTTTGCTTTGGTGGTATTCTACTGCATTGTGTGTGAATACAGCTTCCTCAGCCTTGACCTTTAAGCTCTTTAAAAAGGGGGCTGAGTTTGGGTGATTGTTCAGTCAGCTAAGTTTTCTCTAAGCTTGAGGACTTGAGTTTCATCCCCAGAACCCACATAAATATCCAGGCGGGTAGTGCACACTTGAAATCCCAATGCTGGGGAGGAACCACCTGAATCCCTGGGGCTCACCAGCCAGTGAGCCTCAGCTCCCAGTGAGAGCCCCTGCCTTAAAAACCAACATGAGGGCTGGAGAGATGGCTCAGCGGTTAAGAGCACTGCCTAGTGCTCTTCCAAAGGTCCTGAGTTCAATTCCCAGCAACCACATGGTGGCTCACAACCATCCACAATGTGATCTGGTGCCCTCTTCTGGAATGCAGGTGTACATGCAGATAGAGCACACATATGCAATAAATAAAATAAATCTTTAAAAAAAAAAAAAAAAACCAACATGAAGGCCGGAGAGATAGCTCAGTGTTTAAGAACATTTGCAATTCTTCTAGAGGACCCGAGTTTGGTTGTTAATACCCACATGACAGCTCACAACCACCACTTGGAACTCCAGCTCCAGGGTATCTGAGGCAATCATCTGACATCCAAAGGAACCTGCATTCATATGCACATATCCCCACACAGACACATAGTTAGAAATACAATTAAAATGTTTTTTTTAAACAGGGTAGATGGTACCAGAGAGATGATGCTTAAGGTTGACCTCTGGCCTCTACAAGTAAACAACACACATATACATGTGCACACACATACATGCAGACACACACATATACACACATGCACACATACACACATGCATGTACACACATATACACACTCATACACATACACCATGCACACACTCACACATTCATACACATACACATACACATACACTCACACTCACACAACAGGTAGTAGAAATCCTGTCTTCCCATTTCTCCCAGTCTCCATCACCCAGTATGGCACTTACAATGGTTGTTCATTAACTACCAATTAAATGGACGCATATACCAAGGAAATGAAAGATTACAGTAGCATTCTCTGTACCAAAAAAATAATATTTTATGCAGGGAAATTTTTTTGTGTGTAGCCTATATTCTTTTTTTCATTATTCTTCCTTTTCTTTTTTATGTTTATTTATTACTTCAAGTTACATCTCCATCACAGCCCTCTCCCTCCACCCCTCCCAGCCCCACCCTCCTACCCTCTCACCCTTCCCCCAGAATGCATAATTCTTTTTTCATTCCAACAAATGGTTCTTTCTTTTATAACAATAAATACAGTACAAAACAACTGAAATAAATAGGCCACAATTCTGAGAGTTATATGGCTTAACATACATTCTCAATGTCCAGTCCATATGTATTTGGTCCCTGACTTTAACATTCTACTATCTAACTATCTCCATGAGTTTAAAGTTCTATATCTAACTCAGCTTTCATACTAACTTGCATCACAATTTTAAAAACATCTTCTTAGATCCAGAACGCCCTCTTGATTCCTGAACATCTCAAAATTTAATTATGAGACTCTAGTTATCTATTCTTCAACCACCTCAGAGACCTGAGAGGGATAAATATATCTGATTATATAGGAAGTGCAGGGCCCGCAGCTTCCAAAACTAAGAAATGACATACCCATGGCTGCCTCGACAGTTCCGATTTTCTCTCCATACATTACAGCATCAATCTTCCGCTGTTTGGCCCCGTTTCTCTGACAGACATTGATTGTAGAGCAGGAATTATGAAGGACTTACCTACCCTGTCTTGGCAGAGCTAGGCTGTCTTCTTACTTGCTTCCAAGTTTTGTCCTTTTTGCACAGCAGTCTGTCTACAGTTGAAGCAAGTGGTTTCTTTTGTTTGGTTTTGTTTTTTGTTTGTTTGTTTTTTGTTTTGTTATGGGCATGATGCTCATAAAAGCTTTATTTGTTTTTTTTCTTTATTTTTTATTTCTTCAAGTTACATCTAAATCACAGTCCCCTCCCTATTCCCCCTCCAGCCCACCCTCCCACCCTCAACCCCCCCATCCTCTTCCCTTTTTTTTTTCTTTTAAGTTTAAGGTATATCTTATTTCCCCCTACAGTTTTCCCTTTCAGTCCAACAAATGGCTCCTTCTCTTATAATAATAAATACAATACAAAACAACAGAGGTAATTAGGCCACAGTTATGAGGGTTATATGGCTTAGCGTTCATTCCCATTGTCCAGTCCATATGCATTTGGTACCTGACTTTAACATTCTACGATCTAACCATCTCCATGAGTTTAAAGTTCTATATCTGACTCAACATTCATACTAACTTGCAACACAATTTTAAAAGTAGCTTCTTAGATATGTAACACTCTCTTGACTCCTAAACAACTCAAAATTTAATTATGAGACTCTAGCTATCTGTTCTTCAACCATCAGAGACCTGAGAGGGATAAATATATCTGATTTTATAGGAAGTACAGAGCCTGCAGCTTTCCAAACTAAGAAATGACATACCAGTGGCTGCCTGGACAGTTCCCATTTTCTCTCCATACATTACAGCATCGATCTTCAGTCATTTGGCCCCGTTTCTCTGACAGACATTGATTGTAGAGCAGGGGTTATGAAGGACTTACCTACCCTGTCTTGGCAGAGCTAGGCTGTCGACTTACCTGCTTCCAGGTTTTGTCCTTTTTGGACAGCATTCTGTCTACAGTTGGAGCAAGGGGCTTTTCCTACCAAGAGATAGGCTTGCGACTAATTCAATCATCTCCCACTGGAGATTCTTTGATGCTCATCTTCTACTTGGAGGAGCATAGGGGGTGCTGTCAGGAGTTGATATGTCTTGATATAAAAAAAATCTAAAGTTACGAAAACATCTTTGAAAGCCATATTCTCTGCAGGGAAATTTTTTAAAAATATATTTGTGAAGTGATTGGAGTGTTGTCATAAGGAGCCTATTGTGACACTGTAGGATATGACAGCCCTTGAATTTTCTTGTAATAACCAGATGATTGATCACACCATTAGATGCAATATTAGTCGATACTTCCTTGGTTGCTACTCACAGAACCTCTGAATCAAGCATCTTGAGGAATGGAGAAATGCTTTCATTCACAGGACCCACAGTGTCTGAGAGGTCCATCGGCTTCAAGGGTGACTGCCAAGAGTGCAGACAGTGTTAAAAGAGTTCTGTCTCTGAAGCAGCAATCACAGAGCCTACATGGGTCTGCACTCTGCATACACACTGTGGTTGTTTAGCTTGAGGTGTTTTTGGGACTCCTAGCTGTGGGAGTGGGGATGTCTCTGACACTTTTGCCTGCTCTTGGGACCCTTTTCCTCCTACTGGGTGGCCACATCCAGCCTTGATAATGAAGGTTTGTGCCTCATCTCCTTGCATCTTTTTATGCCATGTTCAGTTGATATCACTGGGAAGCTGACTCTTTTCTGAAGGGAAACAGAGGAACAGTCTGGGGGAGAGGGGAGGTAAGCAGGAGAACTGAGAGGAGTGGAGGGAGTGAAGAATGCATCCAGGCTGTATTGTATTTTAAAAAAGGAGAAAAAAAAGAGCTCTTGCTCTCCCTTATCTTCCTGATCAGGTTGAGTTTCCTTGGTTGGACCCCATGAACGTGATCTGTCTAGACTGGGCCCTACCACATCCAAGTTCAACAGAAAAAGAGCTGCCTTTCCCTGTGTGTTCCAAGAGAAGGACATTCCAGATTGAACTTGAGATTCCAAGTGGCCTAACTTGGCTCATGTGCTCAGACAGCCATCACAAACCGCCTAGCTGGCCTGGGCAACCTTAGAGCAGTTCTTTAGGGATATGACAGTCCTTTAGTCACACACTCATGTTCTTGACAGGACTGATGTGAGCATCAGAGAGCTTCTGCCTAAAAACAAGAAGTGAAATAGGAAAAGAGCCTTGAGGGGCTGGGAGGGGGCTGAGTGCAAAGTGCTTGCCGCGCAGTGTGAAGATCAGCATTCATATCCCCAGCACCCATATAACAACCAGGCAGGCATGATGGCACACCTGTAAACACAGCACCTTGGTGGTGGAAACAGGATTCCCAGGGCAAGCTAGATAAATAGACTAGATAAGTTGCCGTTGTACTCTCGTGGTTGAAGGAAAGACCCTGCCTAAGGCAGAGAGTCATCAATATTAACCTCTGGCCTCCACACACATGTGCATACACACACACATACATGAATGGCCACACACATGTAAACATGTGTATACACAGACACATACACACACATTTGAAATATTTATACCATTTAATCCAGTAATTCCACATATCACAATCTACTATCCAGAGACAAACAAAAGCAGAAACTGAGCCCAAGTGCAGACACTGCTTCCTGAACAAAGATGTCCACTGATTTGTTATTTAAACTGCCAACACTATGAAGAGACCTGACAAGAGAAGACACTACACACTTCTCACATGATTGTTGGACACAAACCTTAAAATACCGTTCAGGAATACTTATGGCATACATCATTAAACTTGCCATGTTCTCTGCCATGCTGGGGGGAAAATAAACTTGATTTTTTAGTCAGTCTTTGAGAGCTTTTAAAACTGTATAAAGGGCTGGGGAGACATTCAGTAAAGCCCTTGCCTTGCAAGTACAAAGACTTGAGTTCAGTCTCCACAACACATGCTTTAAAAAAAAAGTCAGGTGTTGTGGTAAACTCATGTAATCTCGGTATTAAGGAGGCAGAGATAGGATACCTGGAGCTCACTGAACAGCCATCAAACTTACCCAACTTGGCAAGCCCTAGGTTAGTGAGAGATGCACCTCAAAAAACCATGTGGAAAACACCTGAGGAACAAAATTGAGCTGACCTCTTCCCGCATGTTATGCTGAAATGCATGCACTCATGTGAAGTTCATACATATGCAGGCACAGATCAAATGAGTAAGTGCTTTACTGCAAAAGTAATGATGACATATAAGAATTTGAACCTGGAACATTCAATTTTGTGACTGGAACTTCTAGAGATACTCAGAAGAGTTTTGAAGTTTGTCAGCATTAATAAAAAACAGCCCCACCCATGTTGTTGATGATGGAAATCCATATAAGATAGCCTGATGTTTTCCCATCGTACCTCTGACATCAATTCAATACCTGCACAGTGGGTGCCACTACCCAGCAGCACCAGGCTGGGCATGGTGTCAAGTGTCGCTCACACTCAGCAGTTAAGGAAGCTTGGGACCTTCCATCCTGATGGATCTAGAGTGGAAGCCAAAGCTTCCTGGGTAATACTGTCACAGGAGCACGTTAGCGCCCCCTAGTGGTCATGGTCATGACTTACCTGTGAGCCACCAAGCCATTCAACAGAGCCTTACCAACTCCTCAAATTGGTGGCTTGGGACCTCCTAATTAAAGAAAAGTGCATTAAGAGTGCCTGTGAATCTGGGGAAATGGCAGCTCAGTGTGTGAAAGCATTTGCTGCATGGGCATTAGGACATGAGTTTGGATCCCAGCTCCCTCAGGAAAAGCTGAGTGGGGCCACAGGTACACCTGTAATCCCAGTTCTGGGAGGGAGAGCTAGTGGCCCTCCAGGTTCAGTAAGCAACCATGTCTCAAAGGGATAAGCCAGAGAGTGACAGAACAGGACACACAAAGTCTTCCTCAGGCTTCCACAAATGCACATGCACACTGTCACGCACACATGCACACACACACACACATGCTCACATGCACACATATATACACTCACATGCATGCACACACACACATGCACACAAAACATGCATGCACACGCATATATACATGCTCCATGTGGGTCCGTAGTTCTGGAAATAAATAGGAGGTCCCTCATTGTCTCGCTCCTTGCTCCTATTGGTACCTCTTAGTTACTGGTTGGTACAAGCCCCAGTTTTGGAAGCCGTCACACTGGCAGGGCTGTGCACACAATTATAAACACCTTTTTTTTTTTTTTTTTGTCATTGAAGGTGACCTCACTTGAACTCTCTCAAGGAGTGATTAAGAAATCAATCCAAAGTGGTCAAAGCAAATGAGGAAACTGAATGTTTTCATCAGCTGAAGAATCCTCAGGCCAGGCTGGCTCTGGGCAACCATCTCTTGTTCTCCAATGTACAATATCTATAGGGGCGTTCTGCTTGGCTTCATCCTTGGGGCTCCTGTCCCAGCCCTGTAGTGTGAGATAACTCACATTGCACCTCCAGCTGGTGCTACCAAGTTGTCCCCACAGGGATAAAGGCACTTTCGCATACTGCCCAACACAGACAGGGTTAGACTGGCCATCCCACCTTTGGGTGGGATGGTCTTATTGGTGTCTCTGATCAAGAATGATTCTAAAAGTTTTCCTTTTAGAAAACAAGGAAAGGTAAACCAACCCCTAACCCCATGGAGATAGATGGTTGATGAGCCTCCAGGGGAAGCATGGCAGCAGGCTTACCAGAAAGTGGGGTGCCGAATGGCCGACACTAGCACCCCATAAGGGTGATTTGCATACAGCCTCATATGCTCCATCTCAGGGACTTAGCCATATGGTTAGTTGTTTTGACTGTTTCAACACCTTGAGAAACATGGACCCTGATTTTATAATGAAAACATTGGAGAGTCAGTAGCAAAGGCAAGGCAGTTTATCCTATGAACTTGCAAAGTGCCCAGAATGGCAGGTTCTGAATGAGCACAGAGAACAGTCTTTAGGCCTAAAGCAAGAACCTCCTCCTTTTCCCCTCACTGGGTGGTCGGGAGGGTGCCATCTTCCATGCCAACTAGGTTTTATTTTTCTCTCTGTTGCTTACTCTTTTTCAGAACAAAAGGGACATGTGGGTTCCTCTCTGTGTGTGTGAAATGAACATTCTGTATTTTAAAACTTACTAGGCCCATGGTTTTGTTATGTCTGCAGGTCACTAGGCAAGCTTGTCTGGCTCTTAGTAATTTTCTAGTCTAAACATCTAGTTGGCAGGAGGGGGTAGCTAAGCAGTTTGGTTGGGGAAGATGTCAAGACTAGCAGACATTAGCCATATATTGGTTTTGAGGTTTTATTCTGTATTTGGACCTAAGCTGGCTCAAGACAGTTTTCAAAATGAACCATCAGATTTTTTTAACTTTTTACTGATTTCTTGTGAGTTTCACATCTTGCACCCCAGTCCCACTCATCTCTCCATCCCCTCATATCCACCCCTCACCCTTGAGGACTCCCACAAACAAAACCAAAGCATAAAAACCATCTCATTGTGGAAGCTGCAGCATGTCACTGTGTCCCACAGTGCATCCCTCAGTCCACACTTCTTCACTTGCAAATATTCATTGCAATGACTCATTGGTCTGGTTCGAGGTCTCTGGCCTTTGTGACGCCATCAGCATTGGATCCTCACCAGGACTCCTCATTGCTTCCCTAAGTCATAGAGATCCTGAAGCTTTGAAACCATCAGATTTTATTTCTTACGGCCTTTACCTTTGAGATCTGTCCAGTAGTCAAGAAACATATGTATAGTACTATCTAGTCATACAATCTCACTTATGGAAAATTTAATCAGTTTATGTTTACATAAAAAATACACAGTCCAGATTTAGTATTCTGGGATAGTAAAAGAACAACAACAACAAAGGAAAATACCACATAAGAGATGTTAAACCTCATTCGTTTCCACCTGTACAATGAGAGCAGCAATATGATATACTTGTTAGAAAGATCCACTATATTGTAAATATAGTGAACACATTCTGTAAATATGTGTGTAAAGTATAGTGAACCGAGGGTTCCTAAAGCTGCCGTCTCTGTCTTGACCTCGGGAGTGGAGCTAACCTTTGCCCAGATCAGCTCAGAAGATTCCTTGAAATGACAGATGTAGGCATGAACACTCAACATGAATGTATGCCCACACTCAGTTCATAGAACGTTCTAGACTGTATAAAATCTTCTCCTTAACAAGGACTAGTCAGTAGATTCCATTCTGATTGCCATTTCCAGTTAGATGGTAACTATCACTCTAGAGTGATTTCAAAGATATATGTTTGTGTGTGTGTGTGTGTGTCTGTCTGTCTGTAAAAATGTCATAACCAGTTAATGACACCTGCTCTAGACGGCATAGGGAACATGTTTGCCAGTTTTCCAAAACAGAGCCTCAAAATTAAACACTGTCTTCTTGGTAATTTCTTGCTTTGTAGACGCTGGAAAATCCCAAGTATGAACTGATCATCGAAGCTCAAGACATGGCCGGACTGGACGTTGGATTGACAGGCACAGCCACAGCCACCATTGTGATTGATGACAAAAATGATCACTCACCAAAATTCACCAAGAAAGAGGTAAGCCCAAGGACAGAGTTACATGGCCCCTGTGGCTGCTGTGTGTCTAAAATGCCTGAGCACTGGGAGACAGAATAGCATTTTGTCTTGTTAAAATCCATAAGAAAATAACTTTTAATACCAAAGTGCCATTTCCACAGCACCGTGTTATGCAAGTCTGTTGCAATTTTCCTATAAATCTACATGCAGATGGAGAGGCTGCTCTGAACAGCAAAGAGGAGGTAGGGTGGATTTTTCTTGGTACTCACAAAGTGGCCAATGGACATATAAAAACGCCTGAGTTATTGTGTATAGAGAACTATCATTTATCACAGCCACGTCTGTATGTTGTTTCCCATTTATACCAATGGAGCATCATTCAGGGAGGTATTGAGGATATAACATCTCATTCCTGCTGACTCAGCACCTGACCAAGAAGTCATGAGTGCTATGCATGGGATAGACACATGCTAAGATCAGGGCTTCTTTGGGTCAGAGCCAAAGCCACATATTTGATACCCTTCCTCCCAGGCTGGTGAAGGGCATAGTAAGGCATGTGCTGTTTGTGAGATGTTGAGATGTTGAGGGTGGTAGAGAGGATGGTAGGATGAAGATAGTTTTGGAGAACAGGTAGTGGGGACCATGTTACTATGATGACAATGAGAATCTAAACATGAGTCATTCTTATCCAAAGGGCCATTCCATCTTTTCTGTGTCTGTATTGCGAATGAAGGGGTGTGCGTGTGTATAAATGTTCGCATATGTATGTACAAGTATATGCATGTATGTGCAAATGCATATGGAAAACAGAGGTTCACATCACATATCTTTCTCAATAGCTCTCTACCTTATATATTGAGGCAGGGTCTCTCACTTGTACCAGAGATCACTGATTCGGCTACTCTAGCTAGTCAGCTGACTCTGAATACATGCTATCTCTGTCTCCTGAGCACTGGGATTATAAGCTGCCATCATACCCACCCAGCTTACATGTGGATACTGGGTATTCAAACGCATGGCAAACACCTTTCCTAGTCCCCTATGAAGAAAAGAAGATAGGCTGTAGACATGAAGGTCAAGGCTTATCAGCCCAGGATGGAAATGCTGGTTGTTTGGAGTTGGGACTGTCTTGCATGCTGTCTAAGAAGGTGTTTTCTGGTATGAACTTCTGCACACATGAGTGTGTCCCACAGCTTGGTCACAGATGTGTATGTTTATTGGGAATATATGTTTTTTTCTTTATGTAGTGTTCCATCTCATTGCAGGTGGGGTACCTTCTCTGTTTCAGAGAAAGAACTATTTAATAGAGGATCTGTGGCAAGTTACATGTAACAAGACTGTAAATGACTCTCTCTGCTCAATAAAGATATCCAACTCATATACAACTTTCAAGCAGATGGTCCACAGGCAGTAACAGTGGCACTATCGTATCAGCTTCTGTCTTAGTTACTTTTCTATTGCCATGACAAACCACCATGGCTCAAGGCAACTTATAGAAGAAAGCATTTAACTTGAGTCTCACAGTTCCCAAGTGTTAATGCATGACCATCATGCTGGGGAGCATGGCAGCAGGCAGACAGACACGGTTCTGGAACGGGAGCTGAGATCTAACACCCTTATCAGCAAGCATGAAGTAAAGAGAACTAACTGAGAATAGTATGAGCTTCTGAAACCTCAAAGTCTGCTCCCAGTGACACACTCCCTCCAACAAGGCCACGCCTCCTCATCCTTCCCAAACAGTTCCACCAACTGGGACCAAGCATTCAAGCATATGCGCTAATGGGGACCATTCTCATCCAAACCACCACGGTTTCCAAAGAAAGACTTCTGATTTCTGCCTGAATCTTAGTAGGTGTCCAACTAACTCCAGCTGACCAATTTAAATATTTTGCTGTCAATCTCAGGCCTGGGGGGGGGGAATCAGTTTCTTGTTGATTTTGAAACACTGTCTTTTCAAATAATTATCAGAGTTTTCAAACCAGATACCAATCATTTTCTTCATTTAGTCAATCCATTTCACTTTCAAAGTATGCCTTAAGTTGATAATTGGTCATTTAGATTTAAGAATTTAAACTTTTTGCAATATATATGCATACATACATATAAATATATGGGGGTTTGGGGGGTTGTTTATTTATTACTCCAAGTTATGGCTCCAAAATTTTAATATAATATTTTTATTAATTCTTTGATAACTTCATACATTGTATTTGGATCATATTCACTCCCAAACTTTATTACGCCTCCAAGATCGACCCTCATACTCCCCCAAACTTGTGTCCTCAACACATATTCTTTTTTTAATAACCCACTGAGTCCGGTTTGTGCTATCTATATACTTAAGGATGTGAAACTACCTACCAGTGTGCGATCTACTTGCCAGAGGCCACACACTCAAAAGAAAGCTGACTCGGTCACCCCTAGCTACTACCAGCTGTCAAGAGCCCCTCGGCTAGTGCTTGGGTCTCATGATCCCCTCCCCCTCCCTGCTGGAATGTTGACTGGATCCATCTTGTGCAACTTGAGTTCTTCCCAAGTACGTATTTTGTGATTGAACTACAACATTACAATATGCGTGATAACAAGGCCACACAACTTCATGCCAGTCCTCTAGCTGAAAAATAAGAGCAAGCAAGACTAGGGGAAAGTCCCAATTTTCACAGAGGGGTGTAGACAAATGGCCTTGGGCTGAGGCTCTCCAGCAGATCCAGAAATCTGGACAGGTGCTCATGCCAGCCAAGAGCAGCTGAGGATGCATCCTGGGTTTCCCTGGTATCTCAGGAGTCTTACTTCCCTGGTGCTTTTAGCTTTATCACTATGAAGATATTTTCTTAATCAACAACCTAGTGATACCTCGTAATTCTTCTTTTCGAGCCCGTTGGCCTATGGAGCCTTCGGGATGCCATCACACCTTAGATAGGTAGGATAAATAGCATCATTTTTTCTACAGAAAGGCGAAAACAAAAGATCTAATTTTTTCCTCCAGCAGAGTAGAGTCTTTAAAATCTGTTTCATATGATTGATAGCTGGAAGCCTGTCCTGCCTTCAGAACACATTTCCTGATTGGAAAACCTGTGTAAATGTTAAAGATTATTGTCACAATGGAGAAAATCTCTATCAAGCTTCTGCCACATACATAGAAATTGCTCATTTTCCAGTGGTCCTATGTCATGGCTCATCTTTACATTGATGTCATGTGTCATCCAAGCTGTCATCTGTGGCCCTGTTTGTGACCTACTATTAGTATCATGTCTTTATTAATATGAGTGTGATGGGTCGAGTCAACAAACATGTAAATCTCTTTCTAATGGGTTCATTGTACATCTCCCTTCTTCACTGAATTTAGCAAACAATGAAGGAGCTATTTCATGTCCAGTGTGAAATATCTGTTTTTTCTCTTACAGAACTGGCTAAGGCAGGAAGATGTGAGTTTATTTCATTGCTAAATTTATCACTCTTGATCCCTAATCTATTAAGGTTTTATTAGTAGCAAGTTTATTAAGACATTATTCACATGCCATAGAACATACCCTTTGATAGTGTGCAATTCGTTGGGTTTTAATATATTCACAAAATCATGTGGCCATAATTACTCTGCGATTTAAGAACACTTTTGTTATCCCTCAAAGAAACCTGCAGCATCAGCACTCAATTCCCTATGCCCCTGATCCTCAACCCTGGCAGCAATTAGTCTGCCTTTAGCCTCCAAGGATTGGTTATTCAAGACATTGCAGATCATGAGAATCCTAAAGTATTCTTCATGGTTGGCCTCTTGGCTTACCATATTCTCTATGTTTATCCATGTTGTAGAATCAGTCCATGTGACATTCCTTTTGATGAATAAATAATACTCCACTGTGTGGATATATGATATTTTGTTTAGCCATTCATTTATTTGCAGGCATTTGGGCATTTTTGGTTGTTTAGATACTGTAAATAGGCTGCTGTGAATACTCACATACAATCCATACATCTTTATCTGAATTTTCTTTTTTTATAACTTTTTTGAATTTATTCTTTCTATGAATTTATTCTATATATGGAACAATTTCATGAGTGTTTATGATGACTACTGGGAACTTATCTCTCCACCATCCCAGTTATGCCTTCCCTACCTCTCTACAATGTGCCTTTCCCACATTCATTTTGTTTTGTGTTGTGGCCCACTGAGTTTAAGCAAGGCCATCTGTTTGACTATGGCTTTCAAACTCTCCGCTGGAGCCTGGTGGGCTTGGCTACTAGGGGGTTATACAGCTAAAGACAGTGGCTGCCCCTCCCCAACTATCTACCAGTATCCAGAAGTTCAGCTTGCTGGGGTGTGACCCTGTGAGCCCCTTGCTGATCCATGACTGATGGCAGGCCCAGTCTTGTGCAGCCCCAGTACAACTGCCATGCGCCATGTTTATAAGCTATGCCACGCCCTGAAGATGGCATTTCTGGGCCCTACTCCTCTTTCTCTAGTTCTTACATTCTTTCTACCTCCTCTTCTTCAATGTTCCCTGAGCCTCAGAGGGGGTGGCAGACATGTCCCCTTAAGAGCTGAGCCCTCAATCATCACTTATTCTCAATACCTTGAGATATCACCCATGGTTCCTTGCAAACAGAAGCTTCCTTTCACCACAAACTAGCTTTTCCTATTTTTCTTTATAGAAATACAGTTTTAACAGGTGGTGGTGGCACACACCTTTAATCCCAACACTCGGGAGGCAGAGGCAGGCGGATCTCTGTGAGTTTGAATCCAGCCTGGTCTACAAAGTGAGTTCCAGGACAACCAGAGATACACAGGGAAACCCTGTCTTAAAATCCAAAAAAAGAAAAAAGAAACAGGATTTTACAGCAGAGGTCTCGAGAGCAGCTTTGGTGAAGCTCCTCTGTCATCACCTGTAGCCACAATCTATCTGCTTTTGTCACTGTGTGAATGTATCTGAATGTGCTTACCAACTCTACGTATGAGCACTTGGGTTGTTTACTGTGTGGGGTCAGTTTGGGTATTCTGGGACAACCATGGTGGCCTGTGACTTTGGTACCTGTATGCACATGTGTGGTTCTGCTTGGGCTTCACCTCTGGCCACAGTGGCTGAACCCACTTTGTGGATGCAGTCAGTTTTCTAAGGCAGTTATTTGGGTTTACATTGGACCCGTCAACGAGAACTCCAGATGCTGCGTTGTTACTGCACTGACGTGTAGAATGCTAATATACTGCTGCCATTTGGTGTCAAGTTCACTGTCAGTGTGTTTAGCCTCCCTGGCCTGTGTGCTATGGAGCATCGCAGTGGTCACACTTGGAATTCCCTGGTCACTACTGGTGTTGACCTCCTTCATTTACCCCTTGGCCACTGGCTTCCATCTGGGGGGAGTGTCTCTAGACTTCTTCCCAGTCAGGCCAGGGCTCAATATCAGGCAAAGTTCCTCAGATGCCATCCAACTTGCTTTTCTGTCACAGTCTTTCAGTGAACCTGGAGTTCAGTGACTGTCTAGGCTGGCTGGACAGCATGCCCCTACAGATCCTCCTGTGTCATACCAGGCGCTTTGCCCGCTGACCCATATCCCCACCCACTTCTTAAACTGAGCTGTAAAGGCCCAGAGAGATGATTTAAAGTGCTTATTGTTCATTGGACTTTAATATATTCACAAAATCATGTGGCCATAACATGTGGCCATGTGTCTGACTTAAGAACATTTTTGTCACCCTGCAAAGAAACCGGCACCATCAGCACTCACATCTCATTCCCCTGCCCCTCAACCCTGGCAACAATTAATATGCTATTAGTCTCCAATGATTGGCTGTTCAGGACATTGCAGATCAATGGAATCCTGTGATGTGTGGTCCTTTGTAATCCTAGCACTCAAGAACTGGAGGCAGAAGGATCAGAAGTTCAAGGTCATCCTCAGCTACATAGAGAGTGTGATCTACAGGAGACTGTGTATCAGAAAGGAGGAGAGAGGGAAGGTAGGGGAGAAGAGGAAGAGAAGGGAAAAGGAGGGGAGGGGAAGGGAAGGGAGGGAAGGAGAGAGGAGAGGATAGGAGAGGAGAGTAAAAGAAAGGAGCAAACTCCCCTTGTGCCTCCTTTTTTCTCCAGAAGTCTGAGGTGATGTATTTGTCCAGGATTCCATGCCATCTATGTTGAGTGTGCCCACAGCGATTCTCCTGCCTTCACAGGGCATGATTTCCCCTAGGAGAGCCCTTTAAACCTTACTGCTCCTGTATCTAAACACTGACCACATAATTACATGTTTGCTTTGCTCGGTGGAGATTCATCCCCACAGCCATATTTCTGAGAAAATCGAACCCACGTAAATTATCAGACTTGGGTGACTTTCCTGGAGGGTGGAGCCCAAGACATTTTAACAACCTGATACACCTTGGGAGATGATTAAATGTTTTTCCAAACAGTTCCCAACTCCCTCTTCCCATGAAGCATTTTATCGCCATTGAGTGAAATTTGTGAGACTTCTGTAGGGCCTTGGACTCTCCATTTAGCTGGCAGTCTCAGTTCAGCTGAGATCTTGAACAAAACCAAACCTGCACCATTGAGGTCTTCATCTGAGTGTTTGTGCAGAATGATGGAGTGATCCCAAAGAAAAGATTTGAAGAGAAAGAAACAGCATGCATAGGCATAGGCAACTCGACTCTGTAAACAGCAATGTTTCCCCAGAACGCCTCGGCTTCCGGTCTATCTGGTCCCACACAAACCCTTCATCTAAGGTCTGGTTTGCAAACTGCATCCTCGACTTGCCATCCCATGATTGAGGAGGGTTTCTACGAAAAGCACCTAGTGCTCTCTTTCCATGCTCACCTTCTGAGGAAGAACTGATTTCATTGCTTTCTTCTCCCACACCAAGGATCATGGGAAACATGAGATCCTCCACTCAATCTAGTATTCAAACTTCAGAGGCCCTTCAGGTCGGCCAGGGGCTGGGTTTCCTGTTGTTGCTATTTTTTTATAGCTTATGTATATTTTTTTTACAACTTATGTATTTGGGAGAGGGCTCATGTGTCATGGCACCTGTGTAGAGGTCAGAGGGTAACTTATTGGAGTCAGTTCTCTCCTTCTACTCAGCCATCTCATCGGCCCAGAGAGGTGGATTTCTTGACCACATGGTATAAAGGGAAACATTTCTCCAAGGGAAAGTCATGGCCTATGAATAAAAGCCACCTTTCAGACTCTTCTCTTTCAGCTAAGGAAGAAGGTGGGTGACTTCTTCACTCCTGTCACTAACTGCTCTCCAGAAGCAGTCTGGCGTTGCATGCATGTTGAAACGCCATGCTAACACTAGACTGTGTTCATGTGTGGTGTCAAATGTCTGGATTTTTTTTTAAGTGGAAAACT
This sequence comes from Lophiomys imhausi, assembly GCA_907164525.1. Taxonomy (NCBI): domain Eukaryota; kingdom Metazoa; phylum Chordata; class Mammalia; order Rodentia; family Muridae; genus Lophiomys; species Lophiomys imhausi. The sequence goes on along the minus strand of CAJQZJ010004953.1, from coordinate 4,447,417 downwards.
ATCTTGCAGCTGCTTCTCCTAGTTGCTCTTGGAGATAGACCAGACAGCCGAGTGATTGATTGCATTAAGCAGTCTTTTATAATTACATTCATGATGTGTGGAGCCCCACCATCCCTGTGTGAACTCCTATGCAAATCTTGAGCCTCCTTCACCCTCTGGTGACGCTCAGAGGGTCAGGAGCAACTCAGTGGCAATAAAAGCCATCTTCCACTCTAGCTGGCGGAGTCTCAGCACTGAGCCCCTCTGCAGCAGTGTCCTCTGAAGCCTCCGTGCATCTGCTTCTGTTCAAAACGGCAACACCCTCACACTTAGAGCAACCACCACACATTTCTAAAATAGCCACTGTGTGACTCTGACAATGCAGCATGGCTACTTCCAACATGCAGTTTGCAGAACAGGAACATGAGTCCTGAATAAAGAGCCAAGAGCCACGCGAATGGAGCATGCTGGAAAGTGACACAGCCTATAAACTATGAACTTCCTGTGCTGAACAATTTTATTAATGAGATCATTGAGTCCTGGGCACAGGTGGCTGCAAACACTGCTCACGGGTCACACCTGCCTTTGTCCCTGCCAGTCATCCACACACCCTCAAGCCACTGTGTGCACTTTCTGTTTCTTCTACCCCAACCCCTTCCCTTTCCTTCGTAACTGAAAAAAAAAAAAAAAACAAAAACCAGTTTAACCTTTAATATCTGGATTGTCAATCTCCAAGTGTGTTGCTCCCCCCACTCTATTCCAGCATGGACTTGACCTTGCTGCTAGCTTGACATTGTCATGTTGTGTTTTTACTATGTTCTCACAATATAGGCTCCTGTCCTAGTTTCATTTCTGTTGTTATGATAAAATACCCTGGCACAAAGCAACTTAGGGGAGAAAGGGTTTATTTCAGACAACAGTTCTAAGTCACAGTCCATCATTATGAGGAAGCCAAAGCAGGAACTTAGTCACGTTGTGTCCACAGTCAAGAGCAGAGAGAAACAGATGCACGCATGCTCGCTGGCTCGCTCGCTTGTGTTCAGGTTTACTGCTCTACCCTTACACGGTTCAGGACCCTCTGCTGGGGAATGGTGCTGCCCACTGTGGGCTGGGTCTTCCCACTCCAATTAACACAATCAAGAAACCCCCCCACACACACACACACACACAGATGGCGCTAGCCAACCTGATCTACACACTCCTTCATAAAGCTAACCACCATAATAACACTTGAGTTCTTTGAAGCTATTGATAGGCCGTGGTGCTGTCATCGGTCTCTACTGTTTTCTCTAGCAATAAACGTGTGGGTGCAGTGAAATGTTTGGTTTCAGATTTTCTTTTGAGATATCATGAGTCTTACATTGTATCCCAGGCTGCCCTTGAGCTCGTGGAAATCCTCCTGCCTCAGTTTCTCAGTTGCTAGAGTTACAGGTGAAAGCTTTTCAACCCAGCTAGAGATGAATTTATTATTCATGCAACATGTGTTAGTTGCAGACTGCATCTCAACTTCTGGCACAGTGTTAACAATCTTTCAAGTCTGTGATGCACAGAGCATTGCGTGGATGTCTTTGTCTGAAGTATGTTTGATGTTGTATTGGGTGTTTCATTCTCTGCCAATACACATGTTTCTAACAGGCACACACCCCACTGTAATGCATAATATTCCCTCCTAAGGTGCCATACAATTGCCTGCTTCTCTCACCCTCCCTAAACTGGACATGTCATGGTTAATAGTCACTGTCAACTGCTTTCAGAATTACCCAGGAGGCAGACCCCTGGGCCTACATGTAAGGGTGGTACCAAAGAAGTTCAACTGGGGAGTGAAAAGCCTCTCTAGAAGTGGGCTAGATGACCAGACTAAATAAAAGGTGGAGAAAGGATCAGGGGAGCCTTGTGAGTATCATTGTCCCCTGCCCTGTGTTCTGTGGAGGGGTGAGGGAGGAGTCCCACTTCTGCCTAGGTACCTTCCCCACAGTGATGCCTGTGCACCTAACCT
>CAJQZJ010004953.1:4424288-4443171 GCA_907164525.1 Lophiomys imhausi | reverse complement strand
TGTGTGTGTGTGTGTGTGTGTGTGTGTGTGTGTGTGTGTGTGTGTGTATAAGAAAGAGACAGGGTCCTCACATGTCTGGGGGGAGCACAATCTATCTTCATATCTATGGAGTCTGGCCAAAGCATGGCCTCCTCAGGGTCAGGGTTTTATTTGAAGGCGATGGGCAGAAGCCCCTCCTCTTCCAGGAGATGAGGGGGACTCTGAGTAGCAGAGTCTCCAGGTTTCTGTCACCTGTGCTGCAGATCAGGTCTTTCACTCTTCACCACATCTGTGAGCAGCTGATTTGCAAAATAAAATTGAACTCCCTGATCTGTCTAAAAGTTCTCTACATGCTTAATACTTACCTGTTTTGTAAAACAATATTTTAGCAATGCTTCTGGGGTCTAAAGTCAGCAGGGAACCCACAATCAGGATTGTGGCATTTTCTCCAATATCAACATAGAGAACACATGTAATAAAAAACTCAATACTGTTTGTTGAATGTGTAAATTTTCATGGTAACTTGGTAATCACCACCCTAATAAAAGCTCTTGTCCTGATGTTTCTACTGCTGAGTAAAAATGAGTTCGGTATTTGCAGCAGGCTAGACTCATTTCAGATGGAAATAGCAATCTGTAATTGCCCTGAACAAGAAGTACCAAGTTCAAGGCAGAAATAGCCGAGCTGATTAGCTGCAGGCCTGTACCTGCACAATTTACCTAAATAGAGATGGCCCAGAGAAGTTGTCGTGAACTGTCTGAAAACCTCCCTCCAAAGACTTTTAAAATATATTTTATGGTCAAGATGTTGCTGAATTCTCCCAGGACTAATTCCTATCCAGCGGAGAAAAATTGCATCTTCCCATTTACATTCTAAAGTCTGAACTTTTACTTTATAAATGAATTTTCCCTCCAATTCAGGAAGTGCTGGCTGCATTACAAATTTTAATGCTACCATTATAGGATCATAATTTTAAGAACCCAGGGTTCTCTGAGGGCCCCAGAAACATGGCATCTCTCCACTTTATTAAAATGAATGAGCAGATGTACAATTTATTTCTGCCAAGCTATCATCTAAATTCATAAGCTCTTTCTCATGTGTCTGAAATCCGCATTGGATTCCCATCTTCTCATCTTAGAAGAAAAAAATTACACTCCCTCATTTATCACTCTGGGGACAGAACTGAAAAGTTGAGTCTTCTCTTGATTCGCTTTGGACCAGTGTCCCCAATGCAATTTAAATCCCATGCCTTCAGGGGTACTCATTGAGGACAAGGCGGGGGGACACACACATGCATCCATTGAACCATTCCTCAGCCATCTATGTCAAAGACTGACATAAAGTGGCCTGAGCTGACACCTTCCTGGTGCAGGAGAGAGAGTTTACAACAGCCTGGAGTCTGTTCAATCACATAAGATGGTCTGGAAACGTCCCAGTTAAAATGTGGTGTCAATAACCATGAGGCATGTTCACATTAATCTTTTATAAAACCCCCGCACAACTTTATTTCTCAACTGCCAATTTTGCCCAAGGGTAGCAATAAACATGTTCATCTTGGGTTTAAGAGACAGCTCAGACTGGCTTCAAAGACCTATGTGAAGATCTCAGCCCTGTATCCCTGTATGGCCATCTTTAGGCTGTGTGAGCTGAGACACAGGATCACCCTCTCTGAGCCCTGAGGTTTCTGTCAGATCAAATACAGTGAGGCCCTCCAATGCCAAGGTCAATGACACTTGGCAAGTGCAGTGCCTGGCATGTGGCTTCAGAAAGAGGCTGGCACAGTGATTACAGCATCTCAGAGATGGGCCTCTGCCCCAGAACAGTTGAGCTGAAATTGCATGGCATGCCCCCTTCCTCTCTCACCTACCTGCTGACACACTTCACAGAGATGAGAGGATGTTACTTTGTATCCAGCAAGCACAATCAATGAGTGGAAGCTGCAGAGCCTGCAGAACAGACCCCCGGGTTATCTGGCAGGAGGCCGCCCCCAAAAGAATTCTGTTTATGAGATTCTGTTGTAACTGGGCAGTTAGCACTCGCCTGAGTGTGTAGGTTGGCATGGAAATCTGCCCTGAATCTCTAAATGCATCTCAGGTCCACTGGGGCTTTAACAAAATTCTGAGTGCTTGGTTTGGGTTTGTTTTGGCCTTTTTTTTTTTTTTCTTTCAGTGGCTCTGTTGCTTGGAGGAAAAACATCATGTTAACTTCATTTGCTTGTGTTCTGTGACCAGCCCATCATTCCTAACATGGCTGAACTTTTTCTATCTTATATGTTGGTCAGGGGAGATGAATTCCTGGTTTCTGAAGGATAAAAATGATGGAGTTCTTTCATTTAGCAAGAGATATAGCTGCAAGCAAATGATGTCAACAGGGCAGCTATGGCCAGGGAAAGGAGGAGGGGGAAAGCCACATGAAGATGGCCAGGCCATAAACCACCATTTATCAGAGCCTGCACTGGATAATGCTGCTGCGGAGGGGGGGGCAGTTACTGTGCCTCAAAATGCTTCCTGGCAGAGCAGATTCAACCATCCACACCCAGTTAATGTGACCCCCACCCACCAATGAGCTTGTGGCTCACTCTGGGCCACGAGGGCAAAGGTCAAGATCATGGAGCCTAGAGCCTCCAAATGATTCAAAATCGTCACCCTCTCTCTCTAGCTGAATAAATTCCTAAGTCAAGCTGTCCTTATGATAATGCCATGAAAGCTTTGAGATTCCAGCAAGGAAGCAAATTCCACTGGCAGGTATTTGAAAGCGCAATGGCCTAGGATCCTTAAAAATAATGAAGCCAGTATTTTGAGCCTAGAATGTTTCAGGAGATAGACTCCAGAGAGAACACAATGGAGCAAAGTGTGGAGAATAAGTGTCTGTGAAGTGCTCAGCCACAAATAAGATGTCTCTCTCTCTCTCTCTCTCTCTCTCTCTCTCTCTCTCAGAACTTGCATGTGTGTGCATTCAGACTTGCACATGAATGCACACACACACACCAAGGTTCACAGAACATCTCAGAACAAGGGATAGAAAGGGTGTAAGAGCTGGAGGTCAGGGGGACCAGAACAAAACAGTGTTTTCTGGACATGACAGGAAGCTGTGCTCATGAGCTCAGAGTGGCTGGGTTGCCTCCTTACAACCAAGCTATTCAGCATTCCATCATGGAGGAGCACACGAGTCCCTACCTCTAACTAAGAAGCATTTGCAACCTTTGTGTGACTAGAAGGCAACAGCGTTAAATTCAAAAGCCTCACTGGGGACGGTGGAGTGGTAGAGCATTTGCCTGGGATGTGCAAGGCCCAGCATTCCATCCCCAATACTGGAGACAAAAACCCCAGTTTTCTTACTGAATTCCATACCAGGGTGGCTGGGAGGTGCCCAGGGGTGTTCTATTCTGCTCCATCTCTGTCATTCCCCAGCTGCTGACCATAAAAGTTCCTAGCCTTATTCACCCTCAGCATCTTCACCCTTGCCATGGGGTGTTGGTAACAGACCACCACCTTCTCTGTTCAAGACCCCAACACTGATGGCTTTTGTTCACATGATGTGTGTGTTCACATGAGCCCCAGGATCTCCTTAGGATGGATGTGGGTCCTGCTGGACTCTCCACACTCAGATGAGGAACTGGACAGTTAGACTGTTTAAGTAACAATGCCTGAGTCGCATTCCTGAAACTGACTGGGAGGTGGCTCTCACCTGTATGAGTGTCCTTTGTTAGTTTGAGGACTCTGCATTTGTCTCATCTTGTACGTTGGCTTGGACTGTTCAACATGTCCTCATTCATCTGGGCATGGTGTCACATCTCTAATCCCACGCACTCAGGAAGCTGAGATAGGAGGATTGTGAGTCCAGAGGGCATACCTCGTGTTATCCTTTAGTGACTGTACTGCTTCTTACCCTGATTTTGTCCCCTGGAAACCACTATTGTTCTCCTTCTGGGCTTTTACCATTTCAAAGGTGGAGGCTCAAGAGAAGCATGCAATATTTAAGTCTGAGAAATTAATCTTTACCCTAAGCATAAAGCCCCTATGTCTATCCAAGTACTAGCATATGCCAGGGGGTTTATTCCTTCTCCTGGCTGAGTAGTGTCTTATGGCATGGATATACCAGAGTCAACTTCACCATTTACTCACTGAAAGACACTGGCTTGTTTCTACATCTCAAATGAGTGCCCGTGTCTGGGTTTTGTTTTCACTCTGTAATAAGTTGCCAAAGGTAGAAAGTGCCAAGTTACAGTGTCTAGAGCATGTTGGCTTCAAGAGAGACGCCGAACTATCTTCCCCCACTAGACAGTGCTTCATTTGGAGTCCTCCCAGGTTCTATTAGTTAGAGTTGATTATTAAAACTAACTGGCACAATAGTGGTCTGAACATGCAGGGTGTGTCAGAGTGCAGCTTATAAGTTCTTCCTCAGCTCTGGCTAATTCTTTCATTTCCTGCTAAGACCATTACAGAGCAATGGTTTGGGCTGATGACGTTTGATCCACATGTTCTCCTCGTAGATTGTGCTTTGGGCGTCAAAGAATTCTTTGCCTTAAATATTAAAGTTCTTCTAAAAGTTCTGCGGGTTTGTGTTTCACCCAATCCACCGTGGATTAACTTTGCATTCAGTGTAAGGTACGGGTTGAGGTCATTTGTGAGTCAATGGGTAAATGATTGCCCTGGCTCCATTTTAGAGAGACCAACCTACTACCATCAAGTTGCTTCTATACAAACATACCATTTGCTCATTTCTGTGCAGGCCTGCCTCTGAGTTCTCTCTTCTGTCCCATTGATCTCCATCTCTCCCTCCACCCACACCACCCCAACCTGGTTACCATAGAAACAGTAAGTATGAAATATCAGGTGCAGTGAGTGGCTCCTCACACTTCATTTGTTTTTCCAAACGTATTTTACAGGGCTGTGGTCTTGGCTCAGTCAGTAGAGTACTTACCTACCATATACAAAGCCCTGGATTTGGTCCCCAGCACCTCACAAAACTGGATGTAGTGGTGCACACCTGTCATCCCAGCATCCAGGAGGTGGAGACAAGAGGGTTCAAGGTTCAAGATCATCCTCAGTTGCATAGGAAGTAAGAGTCCATTCTAGGCTAGATGAGACCCAGTCTCAAGGAAAAAATACGGAAAACAATTTTAGATTTACTTTAAATAGAATAACCTTTATCCGTACATTATTTTTGTTAGAACACAGCTGATTTCCATTCTAAAAAATCACACTTGATGTACACATATAACACATATACATATGTAACACATGTACACATATAACAGAGATCAGACCACTCTCCTAACAAATAGCTGAGGGTGACAAGCTGATTAAAGGTGTTTCTTCCCCTTACTGATAGGAGGTGTTGCCTTTAACTCATGAATCTAATAGGCTCACACAGGTTTGCCATCTCTGTCTTTGTCGGGCTCTTCACTTTCATGGGTCCCAGAGAATAATGTTCATTTCAGTAGCTGGCAGTGAAGATATGAGAGACACAACTTAGCCTGCTGTATGCTGCATAGCAAGGCCTCTGTTGGTGGTGGTAGCAGAGAACTCATGCCAATCCTCCTGCCTCAGCTTATCAAGCACTGAGATTGTAGGCACGGAGCCCATACCCTCCATGATTCATGAAATCCCAGTGACCCCAAAACATTCAACATAAGGAGACCATCATGAGCATGGATCTGTGTCTCCCAGCCCAACGTTCCTTTCAGCCAGAGTGGTTTAGACACACACCATCACAGCTCCTCACTTCACTCGGGTGAGCACTCCTTGACCAAGTTGACGTGCTCGCGCCTTTGTATGAAGTCAAGCTGAGTTGTTCCTGACTCCTACCCTCCAACCCCTGCCCAGTCACCCAGCCCCGCAAACTCCACTCAACCTTCCTCTAAATGCGGGCCTCTGAGAAGCTCTCTCTGCACCCCTCAGATCGTAGGTTGTCTCCTCTCAGCATCTTGAACTTGCAAAGGGGCTGTAACCAGGGTACCTGGGAGCCTAGCCTACCAGCTTGACCCCTCCTTACCAATCAATAAACCCAGCTTGTTCCTGGGTTCCTGCAGTTCAGGAACATAAAAGTCCTGTGACCTCCTTTCTCGTTATCCCATGGCTGCCTTCAGACAAGCCCCTCAAATGACACCCACTCTCCCGATTTCATTAACTTAACACACTTTGTTTCCACTAAGTAAGCCGCGGGCGTTTCCATCAGCCTATACAATAGATTTCCCTTTTGATCAATAACGTCAAACAATCTGCTACCTCATTCATTTTAATGGCCCCCCCTGATGTGCTCTGGTTTATGGATGTCTCACAGACTGACCAAACCCCTGTCAGTAGGTATATTAGTAGCTCCTGGTTTTCATTTTTATAAATATTACAATAGCAAAAAGGGGCACTAATGACACATGTGAAGGTCTTTGTAGATAAGCCCAAAAGCACAACTCCTGTCCCAATAGCTCTTGTGTGTGTGCGTGCATAGAATGGCCACAGCTACCATTTTTTGGGCAATGTCCACCTTGTTTTTGGAGACTGGGTCTCTCTCTCTCCCCCCAGCCTAGAACTTGCCAAGGAGACTAGGCTGGCTGGCTAGTGAGTCCAGGAATGTCCTGTCTCCATTCCCGAGCTATGCTATTACAAGCACATGCCACCACACCCAGCTTTTGTTTTTTTAACATAAATGATCCTAGGAGTTGAATTCAGGTCCTTGTGCTTAAGGTAAGTTCTTAGTTACCTGTAGTCCACAGCCCTCTTCTCAGTACATCCTCAGCACTTTAAAACTCCTTCCTCTGTCCTCCTCCATCACTGGACCAGTGTGGACTGCTGATGACAGAGGAAGATGACTCCTGCACAAATGGGCTCCAGTGGACACAAAGAGGAGGGGGGCCCTTGGTCCAGACATTTCCCTGGTACTTGTGCAGAGAGCAGAGGTAGAAACTTAGACCCGTGAGAAGACCAACATGAACAGTGGGGGCTCTCAGTACATGGGGATCTTAAGGACAGTTGAGTAAGGGCCAAAGTTCTGCATGTCTCTGTGGGTGTGGACTGGAACCTACAGCAGAAGTACTAAGAGGAACTAGGAAGGCTGTGAGGCAGACAGACAAGCCAGGAAAGCTGGGCCCAGTGGTGAATGCCTTTAATCCCAGCACTTGGGAGGCAGAAACAGGCAAAGCCAGCCCGGTCTACATAGTAAGTTTCAGGCTACCCAGGGCTACATAGTGAGAGACCCTGTCTAAAAAAAAAAAAAAAAAAAAAAGGACAGGAACAAATTAACAAATTCAAAATGTGCCTCGGAGCCTACCTTGATTGGTAACGACTCTATCCAAGGTTTACTTAGCTGGCACGTCCCATCTGAGTCTAGAAGCTAAATGCTATCCATTCCTGTTCCAAACCCCTTGCCATAGGTATGTGTGATAAACAGGTATGCGTGGTGCATTACAAAAGACCAGAGAGCCTCCTTTGCCCTATGAGTTTGGCATGATCCAGTGACCCACCCTTGGAAATGGTGGCTCATGGTCACGAGTCTGGAGGGCTCCCTGGTTTGGAATCTCTCCCTACACGTCCCCTCAAGAAGTCCCTTGATTGGCAACAAGATGGTTCAATGGGTAAAAGTGATTGTAGCCAAGACTGATGATGTGAGGTCCAACCACCTGTCCTTAGTGAGACAATTAAGAGACAAATTAAAGCTGAAGATCGGAAGAAGGGAGTTCATGAAGAGGGGCAAAGAGATCGTATGAACCCCTCAAGTCCATCTTCAGGCTCTTGAAGAGGGATCAAAGTTTAAATAGAAGGTGAAAGTTATACACATCTAAGCAGTCCTTGACCAAGTGTGGTCCTTGCCCACCCTGTCCCATCACTGTCTGGCCATCAGGCTCATCCTATAAGGTGGTCTGGCAAGTCATTAGAACTATGCGAGAGATAAGTTCCCCTCTGGCTGGAGCCCTTTCCTTCTCCCAACGCGAGATTCCTGGAGAAATTCCCATTTATTTGGGATCCATTGTTTGACACAAATGTTTCTTTATCTTCACTTGTGACAGGCTGGTACAATTTCAACTTTTAGTGTTTCAAGCCCAGTCTGTGAGTCCTGCCTGTGCCCCAGGTGTATAACCTAGCCAGCTCCATTTCCATGGTCCTTCCTCCTCCCACACCTGGTGGTTCTAGAGAGGGTAGTCAAGGTTTCCCCTGGAATGTGCCTCTCCTGTTCTGTGTGAGGTCCTTAAAAGTCACCAGGCATGGTGGCACGCGCCTTTAATCCCAGCACTTGGGAGGCAGAGGCAGGCGAATCTCTGTGAGTTCAAGGCTATCCTTTCTAGAAAGTAAGTCCAGAACAGCCAAGGCTATACAGAGAAAAACCCTGTCTTGAAAAACCAAAAAAAAAAAAAAGCATCTGTTGGAACCTGTACAATCAGACCCATAAAGGATTTTTAAGCAGTGTGTTTTCTACCATAATTACATCTCAACAATGATCGCTTATATTATTCCTTGATTGCAAATAAATTTTATTGTGTGCTCTAGTGTTCCTAGCCCTGTGCATCTTCCCTCTCTGTGCAGAATGGGAGGTGACGAAAGGGGGTCCCTCTTGTGAAGGAATCAGGGGGTGGGTCGGGGAAGGCTTCCTTTGTCTTGTTTCTGTTACTATTTAAATTGGAGAGTCTTGAACATACTTATGTATTTTGAGGCTGACGGGTGGAGATGCAGGACAGGAAGTACTACATTGAGGAAGACAGAGGGAGAAGACCCTGGAGGAAGGTCCACCTTGAGCAGGGGGAGACACAGCCCTTATAGCAACCATTACAGGAGAGAGAGCTTACTGCTCTCCATGCTGGAAATGTTGAGGATCTCTGCCCTCCTGGGCCTTCTTTCTTCTGGGGTCAGGTCACCAGAGCAGCTGCTGAGGGAGGGCTGAACATCTGGGGCTTGAAGGGCATCTGGGAATCTGGTGCAAGGCCTGGTATGGATCTTGCAGCCCCAACCAGCTCAAAGGAGATGCTGATGTACAGCTTTGTTAGGACAGGTCTAAAAATCAGTGGAAAAGAGGCCCTGGCAGGAATTCTGCCTTGAAAAAAAAAAAAATCACCTTGGTCCTGAACACAATTCTACCTGGACCAAATGCAAGATCCTCCTTATTTTCTAAGACCTGTGGAGACACCCCGTAAGTGACAGAGCCATGGGGGATCCTCTTAAGGGAATAGTGACACTGGGCCCTGGCTGAGAGACCTGGTGTCTGTTACCCATGGGCCCACTGAGTGCCCAGGTGTGAGATGTATTTACTGAAGAGTGAGGAGCAAGCAATTGTCAAGGAGAACAAAGAGCAAGCCAACCCACCTTTCTTCTTTCATGAAAGGGATTATCAGTTACTAATTCAAAAATTGTAGAGTAATAAAAACTACATCAATTATCTTCATAATAATTATACTCTTTAGTCTTACCCTTGAATGCATTCCAAGTGACATCTGACTCAATTACATGAAAAATGCTATTATGCTTTTTCAATGTTTTCCTACAACATGTGAGCATGAGAGCGATGCGCTTACTCATTTTGTTCTGTAACCATGGGGGCACCACTGTTCATAAGCATAGGACTTATGCCTCTACCTGGGAAGACCTCCAGGCAGAACTTAAATAGACCAGGAATGCTAGCCTGGTAAGGGTCACACACACGCACAACACACTTGCACTTCACACATGTGTGCGTGCACATACAAACACATACCACTGGGATATCTCACAGTGACTGGAGACATTTTTCAGGAACTCAGTTGTGAGAGCCAAATGCCACTGGCACCTGGTGGGCAGGAACCCAAATGCTGCTGCTGGAAGGCCCAAGAGATGTCACAGGTTGGGACCCTTCCTCCACAATCACACAATCATGAGGTGCAGGGTTCAGTTCCTAGCACCCACAAACATCTGTAACTCCAGCTCCAAGGGATCTAACACCCTCTCCTGGCCTCCATGGGTAATTTCACATGCTTCTCACATACACACACGGGGGTGGGGGGGAAAATACACAAATAAAATAAATCTCTCCCTCCCTTCCTTTTTTCTTAAAAAAAAAAAGACATGCAATTCAGAAGGGGCAGCTGAGGCTGGAGGCATGGGGAGTTGGAGTAGGATCTAAAGAGGGGTGTCCATATTTCTTTGTATACATGTATGTGATTCTTAAGAGTAAAGAAAAAAAAATCCTCACAGCCTCAGGACACCAACAGCCACTGAATGGTTCACAGCCCCAAATACCAGGAAGGTGAGGCTGAGAAGCCTTCAGTTTATAGAGAGGGCAAATTAAGACATTAAAAATTACTGATTGGGACAATCATGGCTGCAAGAGACATCAGCTGTCAGTAACTTGGGGACCATGGAGCAGTTCTACTGGTGGGGATATGGATCTAGGAGAGACAAGCTACTGTAAGAAAAGCCCTGGAAGAACAAAGACTACTTCTTTGTTTCTGTTCCTCATGATGAGATTCACTGTGACAGCCATGGCTTCGTCCATCTTCTCCATGCTTTAGGTAATAGTGTATATTAGAGAGAGTATCATGAACTGGTCATTCATCTGGGCATCTTATAGACAGACCTTCTGAAGATCATGTAACCTGATAAGGACATTTCTGTTATTAATTCCCATGTTGCTGATGGAAAATTAAGATACAGTCATGCAGATAGCTGAATGAATAAAGGGCTTGCTGTGAGTGTGTGGAAACCTGAGTTTGGATCTCCAGAATCCACACAAAAAGCCAGGTACAGTGGCACTGGTGGACAGAAACAGGATGAGGCCTGAAGCTCATTGGCCAGCCATTCTACACAAAACCATAAGCTCCAGATTCAATGAGAGACCCTGTCTCAAAAAATAAAGTGAAGAGCAGTTGATGGATACACCTCTACATACACACACATGAATGCACATGCACACCAACACACATGTACTCATAAAATAACACTTACATATGCCACAAAACATGTACTCATATATTAACACATACATATACAAAACATGTACTCACACATTAACACATATATATAACACACAAAAAAATAAAATCGAATCATGGAAAACATTAAGTGAATGGCCCAGCTAAGGAGATACAGCATCTCATGGCATTAAACATAGTCAGTTTTCTCACTGGCCTCTTTCAATATGGTAAGTGCCCCCTGGGACTCTCTTTCCCTGTAGACCTACACTCTATAAAGCCATCCTGGGATCAGAGCCCAGAAAGGAGGGACAATGGTTCAGCCAGTCCTCCTCCTGTTGTGGTACCCAGTTCCCAAGGGAACAATGTGCAGCCATCTCTTCTCCCATGGGATTCAGATGTTCTCAAGAAGTCTGTGAGCCACACAGGAAAAACCATGTGGCTATGCTGATGGGAATTGCAATTGGGCCCATGAGAGTGATTGGAAACAAGAACTAATGATGCAGATATAGATAATGGATTTCAGGCTGAGGCATTCGGGGTTTAAATACAAATTAGAAGCTGCAAACCAGTTCCCAGTATGAATCTGTACAAATCCCTCGTGGTAGGAGCAGAGGTTTCTCTCATCCTTATTTGTACAAGGTGTTGGCATCTTGTACAAGGAGCCTAACCAAGTGTGTCAGTTCCCCCAGGTTTGGGAGATTAAAGATGTTCTCTCCCTAGCTGTGATGGCTGTCAGTGTGTTCAAGAAGGGGACTGGCATGACAGTCTCTGGGACCCTTTCAGATCTTGCAGTAATCCAGCCAGTACTCCATGAAAACTGAGAATCATGAGGTGCCTGTGTGGTCCCCATCCTTAGTGCCATGGAAAAGGGGCGTCAGAAATTGCCTTCCCTTATGTGGAAGCTGAGGCAGCAGCTCAGGGAACTAGTCAAGAGCATGTGTCTCCACACACATGAAAGGTGAGACAGGAGGTCATGTGTGTGTACCTACAATGACCCAGATCCACACCTCTTCTACCACACAGTCAGCACACACCCAACTTTTCTACTCCTAGGTTAGTGTCCCAAGGAGAGAACACATGTGGCTTGTATGTGGGTGCTCACGTCAGCCAGAGAGTGGGAACAACCCAGAAACCAGCAGCTGTTTGTGCATAAAGTAGCATATGCCATCTGATGGGGCACTCTTTGGTCATTCAAGGCAATGAAACATAAACCCATGTGGCAACATGGGGAAGCTCTACCAAATCAGATTAGGCAGTCTTCATTATTTGGGGGAGGTACTCTTAAGAGATGGGAAAACAGAGTCCCATCTATACAGACTCTACACAGACTCTAGAGTTGGGACTTCAGCTTCATTGAGCTCCATCTACACAGATTCCATGTGTAGCCCCTAGAGTTGGGACTTCAGCTTCATTGAGCTCGGTTCACATAGACTCTATGCATAGCTCCTGGAGTCAGGTATTCAGTTTTGTGTTACGGATCCCAGCACCTGCCATGACCCTGGAGTGCGGAGGCTGATAGTGAAGGATTTGCAAGGAGTCACTGAGTGTGGCTCATGATCTCTTTTATTTTTCTTTCAAGGACCTTGGAGAGGCTGTCATTTTATTATTTGTGTATTTGTGTACTGTATCACTGGGAACAATACTTAGGAAAGCAAGGGCTTTCTGTGCTTAATCCACTGTCACACATCATCCAGTGCCCATGGCAGAGCTCAGCATAGCACCACTGGTCATGTGGACACACACACAAACACCCCACAAACAGGCACCCACGTGTCCACTCACAGACACACATGCCACAGCAGGAATCCACATGTGAACATACACACATCACATCAAAAACAGACACCCATAATATCCACACACACCTGCACATATTCCACAATAGCCACCCACATGTGCGCACACACACACACACACACACACACACACATCCACACACTCCACAGCAGGCACCCAGTGTGCACAAACAGACACTCATATGTGCACACATATGCACATACTTCATCACAGGCACACACACATATATACACACACGCCCCACAAACAGACACCCACATATTCACACAAACACACACAACACTACTTTTCTGAACCCTATATTTTAGTCAAGGTAAAGTGAGACTCAGAAAGTTGTGACTTTGCCCATGGGTAGAGGCCAAGCAGAGTCCAATCCTCCTGTCCATGCAAAACTATATGACCCAAACTCCAAAGTAGTTGGGGAAGACCATATTATTATTGCTGAAAGAGAGCTAGTGAGATGGTTCAGTGGGTGAAGGTGCCTGCTGCTAAACCTAGCAACTTGAGCCCAATACTCAAGTCCCACAAAAAGAAAGGAGAGAACCAGTTCCCACAAGTTGCCTTCTGCCTTCTGTTCATACATCAGGGTGTGTGTGTGTGTGTGTGTGTGCTCACATGCATGTGTGCCTGTGGTGGATGTAGTGTGTGCATGTGTGTGCACATATGTGTATATGTGTGTGTATGTGTACTATAATTGTCTAAATGGCTATACTTCATCCACACTCAAGTTAGTGACCAAATGCAGATCTCTATAGAAAATTGGTTTCTTCCAAAAATTAAATTATTTTCAATTATCTTGTTAAAAGGAAATTTTTGACTATTTCCTTTCATTTTTTATTACTTCTTAAGATTTATTTATTTTTATGCATTTGGGTGCTTTGTTTACATGTATGTCTGTGAACCAAATGCATGTGGTACCCACAGAGGCCAGAAGAGGGCATCGGATCCCCTGGAACTGGAACTACAGATGGTTGTGAGCCACCATGTGGATTGCTGGGAAGCAAACTCTGATCCCCTGAAAGAGTAGCCAGTGTTCTTAACTACTGAGCCATCTCTCCAGCCCCACTTTAATTTTTTTAATTAAGTATTTTTTGAGAATTCCATACTTGAGTGCTATATTCATATCATTTCCATGCCTCCCTCTCCCTACTCCAGATCCCCCTAAATAACTCAACTGAAAGATATGCTGATATCCCTGGAAATAGGATACCCAAAGTGTAGCATTTAGATGGGGGCAGGAAGAATGGGGTATATTTGCTCTATGGGTGTTTTTTTTTTTTAAATGTTGTATTTCTTCCTCTGTTTAACATACCATTTGCTGCACTGGTTCCCTGAGGCACTGATTTTCAAATTTCTTTTTTAGCAGCAAAATTTTTTTCTAAGAACGATCTTAGGCAAAAACTGTAACAAACAAACCATAATTAATGATTCCTGGGGCAGTTTCCATGCTTGTTATTTGGAGGGAAACTGTGGGTGTACAGATAGGATAACTGGTCTACCTCTCAAGCATTGTTGACTCCTCAGTACATAACTTGAAATCACTGCCCAACTGCTTTGGTTTCTTATTAGTTTTCCATTACTGTGTTCATTTTGTTTTGTGAAGGGGAAAAAATATTATTTGAGATTTTTTTTTCTTCCAGAAAAACTAGTTTTCTCCAGCCCTAACAGCGTGTTTGTCTGTGGGGTGGCAGAGGTAGAATCCCATGTTTTCTTTAGCTTCTTCCACTCACAACTGCTTTGCACAAAAAAAATTTTTCACATATCCCTCCATATGCATGTATATAAAATAGGTTACAGGGGCAGCAAGATGGCTCAGTGGGTAAAAGTGGCTGCCACCAAACCTGATGGCCTGACTTCCACCTTCTGGTCTCACATAGTGGAGGGATAGAATGGACTCCAGAAGGTTGTCCTTCAACATCCACACACCCTCTGTGGCATGTGGAAGTACACACACACACACACACACACACACACACCTTTTTTTTTAAATCTTGCATAGAAGCACTGGTACAGGAGAAAAGCAGAATAATTACCATGTCCAGTGGATCAGGAAAGGACTTTGATCATGTTTCCCTAAGACAAGTTCATCTTTTAGAGATGTGCATGCAGCAGGGAGGGGCAGCCATGTAGATGATCGACTAGGCATGCGTTAGTGTCATTGACCCAGAAGGCACTTGGGGCTCATTATTCTGTCGGCTTTTTAGACAGTAAGGATGGCCCTTAGTAAGATATCAAGGATAAAAGATAAAGCATCTGTGGGACCCAAGTCACCATCAGCTGTACCTTCCCAGTGAGTCCTGCAAACACCTGTCAGGCTGTGCCCACCGTGGCCATGTTGTTGAAAGCAGAGAAGCCCACAGGAGGAGGAAGCTGGTGTTAATGATGGCCATAGAAACAGCTCATGGGATGGGAGCAGGGCTTGGAGACCAGCCAACCAACAGAATTTTTCTAAATCTGCCTTGGATTGCCATACAAGCCCATCTCAGTTTTTGTCTCAGTATCTCCATTCATTGGCTTCCCTGTGCATAATGGATTTCTCTGATAATAGGACAGCATCCATATGGGGAGAATGACCATACCAGGTTCAGTTGCTCAGGAACTTGTTTTTCTCTCCATTTTAAATCATGCCTGTGCCTGCGAGTGTGTGTGGTGTGTATGTGAATGCATGTGTGTGTGTGTGTGTGTGTGTGTGTGTGTGTGTATGTGTGTATATACATACAGGTACTTGGCTGTTTTGAGATAGAGTCTTTCACTAAAGCTCAGGTATCCTCCTGTCACACATACACACTCAAACATACATACATACACACACATACATACACGTGCTATGGTTACAGAAACATAACACCCAGCTTTTTTCCATGCATGCTGGGGATCTGACTCAGATTTTTATGCTTGTGTGACAATCTTTTACTGATTGGTCTGTCTCCTCAATCCTCCCACATTTTCTGATACATTGTCAATCATTTCTGAGGGAAGGTCTAAGGGTGCTGAAAGATAAAATGGCCTTTATTTAGAAATCTGTGCTACATACTTTTAAGTTTTTATATAAATGTTTATATGTTGTAAATACTTTATTCATTTAACTATATTTTCTATTTTATATAATATAGTATAGTATAAAGCTATTTATGCTAAACTGCATAGTTTTACTGTTTGTCTTCAATCTATAGTGTGAGTTAGAGGTCAAGATTCATTATTTTCCAATAGAATACATAAACAACCCAGTGTGTATTGAAATGATGATTAGCTGTAACCTAAAACACATCTACAGTAAAATCATCCACAGTTATGACAGCAGAAGAAACAGTTAGAGACAGAAAACCACTGGGTGTGTAAAATACATGAAGCAGAGCATTGCCAGGGATGCTGTCCCTCTCATTTACTGTAGTGTTTCTCCCAGAGTCCTTAGCATGCAGTGGACAGTATATGGATACTTGTTAAGATGAATCCTCATATCACTGTCCTGCATCAGCTGTTAATTATAGGCAGAAGGAATGCAGATAGCTAACACTGTAGGTCAGCATCATTAGCCCTGGCAATGGAGGGTCTGTTGTTAGAATACAGCAAGGATTAGCAGGTCTGTAAGTGCTGGATAAATATCACTGAAAAGAACAAGGCTTGTTCACATGCACACAGAGAAATAAGATGCATATGCACGTAACCTCATTATAAAATAGGCTGCAGGAAGAATGAAGTGTCATGTGGGGTTGAACCACCTTGTCCAATTTATTATGAAGAATTTTGTATGTTACATATCAAAGTCTGCCCTTGTTATCAATGCTAACAAATCCTAATCACCTGTCCTAGTGTCTATTCCTGTGAGAAACACCCGGACAAAAGCAATGTAGGGGAAGGAAGGGATGCATTTGGCCCAATATTCCAGGTTACAGTCAAGGCAGGGGCTAACAGCATTGTGTCCACAGCCAAGCACAGAGAGCAATAAATGTGCCCATGATGCTGCTTGTCTGTGCATGCTCAGCCAGCTTCCTTCATTCTTACATCATCCAAAGCCCAGGCAGTGAGAAGAGGCCACCCACATTCAGGGTGGGTTTTCCCACATACCCTACAGACAAGCCCACAGGAAAAGCTAACCTAGACAATGCTTCAGTTGAAACTCTTCTCAGGTAACTCCAGGTCATGGCAAGTTGACATTTAAAACTAACCATCACACCCGCTATTTTATACACCGTGCAAATTGCCAAGCTCATTCGATACATATCATCTTATTTATATCAATCGCAGTCTCTAACCACTCGACTCTGAGCTAGCGATTGGGTTCCTCCAGGAAGCTATATCCTTTATGTAAACACAAACTCATGACCACGTTTGCTGGTTAGATCCCTCACAGGCTTTACTTTGCCTCTTTATCCTCAGAAACAAATAAGGATTAGGATGCTTTCTGATACTTTATCTTTTAATTTTGCAAAGCCGAGGGCCAAATGAGTGAATGGCGGCAGCTTTCTAAGTTCAGTGTCAGTTCTCTTGTATAGCTGCAGGGTCAGCAGCTCTGTCAGGGATGCCCCTGGATGTCCTCTGCTCTTGCTTCCTGCCAACTTGCAGCTTTCCAGGTGGGAACTGAACACAGCATTGCTATGCCCTCCAGTCTAACATACAGACTGACTATTCTATGGGGGAAAGCAGTCACCTGTATATATTAAATTCAAGTCCCTGGGAGGGAGCCCGGGGAGAAGAAAGGAGCTCTAGGTTCAGTGTGAGACCCTGTCTCAAAACACACAGTGGAGAGAGATTGAGGAGGATACTTAGTCAGGGTTCTATTGCTGTGAAGAGACACCATGACCACGGCAACTTTTATAAAGGAAAACATTTAATCGAGGCTGGCTTACAGTTCAGAGATTTAGTCCATTATCATCATGGTGGGAAGCACGGTGGCACACAGGCAGACATGGTGCTGAAGAGGTAACTGAGAGTTCTACCTCCAGATACAAGGGCAGCAGGAAGAGAGAGTGACACTGGGCTTGGCTTGAGCATCTGAAACCTCAAAGCCCACCCCTGTGTCATACTTCCTCCAACCTCGTCTTAGTAGTGCCAGTCTTTATTTACCTATGGGGCCATTTTCATTTAAACCATCACAGCACCTAATGGGTTGGCTTCTGGCTTGCACATGCATGTGCACATGCACCCCACGCACAAAAATAAATTAATTAATTAAAATTAAAATAACCCAAGGCCTTCATATTTCTAGTGAGGATATCTGTGGCCAACTCAACCTCATTCTGATGGTCATTCTAACACTCACCCCCTCTCCAAAGAAAGAAAATAACGTAGTTCCGCTCGGAACTGAATGAGCTCACAGGCTTCAATGCATCATCCTGAGCCACTGGCCAACACTGGTTATGCAAAACTGTGTTTTACATCTGGTATTTGATTTGCCACACAGTTTAACAGAAAAATAACTTTATCTATTTTTTTTCCAATTAAGAGAAGTAATGTTACAATCCATAACTCCTCCAGCTCTGCTTTGGTAAATTAGTGCCTATCTATTGTTTTTAAATCACAAAGTGAACATGGCTATAGAAACGTAAAATAGTACTATTTCATTTTAATCTATTTAATTTTCCACTCTTGAATTACATAATGGGGTTAAAACATTGAATAGAATTAATAAAATGAGTATTTAATTAAGCAATAATGAGTTTCTAAATGGATGCTTGAAGAAACTGGCTTCACAGTTATGCAAGAATCAGATAATAGTCTTAACAAAGACTACAATAACTATGTTGAAATGTTTTTATATGTAAAGATTTTTATTTTTTCAGAATTCTCTCAAGAGTATTTGAACATAACCCAGTTTCTTGATTTGCTTTCGGGCACATCTAAGTGCCTTTTCCTAGTTCCCAATACCTCACATCATCGAACTCTACCCATATAGTGTTCTGCAGTCCATTGTGGTTCTCACTGGAGTGCCTGTGTTCCACCCACACCCTCCTTCCTTCTGAAAATGCTCTGGCCTTCTCAGCCTCTCCAGTGACTTGGCCTTTACCCCTGCTTTTCCAGGTGCCAGGAATGAATGTTTTTGGTCCCTTTGCCTTAATAAGGGCTTCTCTTCTTCAACTTTTGGGGAATTCTTTTTTTTTAATAATTTATTTTTTATTTCTTCAAGTTACATCTCAATCACAATCCCCTCCCTACTCCCCCCTCCAGTCCCACCCTTCCACCCTCCTCCACCTCAGCCCCACCATCCTCTTCTCTTCTTTTTTTTTTTTTTTT
>CAJQZJ010004953.1:4411587-4424188 GCA_907164525.1 Lophiomys imhausi | reverse complement strand
TTTTTTTTTTTTTTTAGTTTAAGGTATTTATTTTTCCCCCCAACAGCTCTCCCTTTCAGTCCAAATAATGGTTCTTTTTCTTATAACTATAAGTACAATACAAAACAACAGAAATAAATAGGCCACGATTATAAGAGTTATATGGCTTAGCATACATTCCCAATGTCCAGTCCATATGTATTTGGCACCTGACTTTAACATTCTACTATCTAACCATCTCCATGAGTTTAAAGTTCTATATCTAACTCAGCTTTCATACTAACTTGCCTCATAATTTTAAAAATATCTTCTTAGATCCAGAACACCCTCTTGATTCCTAAACAACTCAAAATTTAACTATGAGACTCTAGCTATCTATTCTTCAACCACCTCAGAGACCTGAGAGGGATAAATGAGCTTCCTCAAAACTGGATCATATACCTGCCCCCACCAGCACACTGCTGCAGACTCTCCGAGAACAAAGCTTCTCTTTGAGCAGTGAACAACTCTTTATAGTTATACATTTATTTTCTATCTGTTTCTCTTTCTGGTCTATAAATCCACAATAAAATATACTGTGTCTGCTTTGCTTACTAGTCTCTAGATGGCTAGATGGATAATGGTGGAGGGCGAATTGTTGAATGAAGGACAAATAAAAGATTGACAGATAGATGTATGGATTAATGAGTAGTTGGAGAAACAGATGGTGAATGAATGGAGGTTGAGGAGTTGAACAAAGGATATATGGAATATGAATAGGACAGATGGGTGTGTGGATGGATGGATGGATGGGTGGGTGGGTAAATGTAGCTATCTCTAAGAACACGTGAGGGCCATAGCACTCACTCATGAGAATTTCTAGGATACTTCTACCTTCCCATTCCATATGGATTCTTTGCCCACACATTAATATGGGTATAACAGGCATGAAGATCTTCCTGTTGTGAGAGAAGTTACATAGTCTTGACTCACATGTCTATGACCTATATATTCACTTTATCAATTAGTGAACTCATTGATCCATCCATCAGATCTTCAAACCCTACCATGTTCTGAGCATCATGTCTTGTTCCCCCACCAGCCACTATTGAATTTTAGTGCTAAACCCTGAGATGGGGAGGGGACTTTCAGAATCAAGGAAATTTTTAATTCATTTTTTCATACCATAAGATGCAATTTTTAAAGGCCATAAAAATTATGGAGAGCCCAATCAATGAACCTAGGGTTTGTGACTTAGAGTTCTCAATCTATCTATCTATCTATCTATCTATCTATCTATCTATCTATCTATCTTACTACCTATCTCTCTCTATCACAATTTATTCTTCTCGCATATAACACATCCCAATAGCAGCCTTCCCTCCCTCCACTTCTTCCAGATCTGTCCCAACCTCCCCTCTCCCCAAGATCCACTCCTCCTCCATTTCCCTTCAGAAAAGAGCAGGTTTCCCAGGGATATCAACCAGACACAGCATAGCAAGAAGGCACAAACCCTCATATCAAGGCTGGATGAGGCAAACCAGTAGGAGGAAAAGGGTCCCAGGAGCAGGCAAAAGAGTCAGAGACATCCCCACTCCCACTGTTCGGAGTCCCACAAAAACCCCAAGCTAAACAACCACAACAGGTATGTAGAAGTCCTAGCTCAGACCCATGCAGGCTCTATGGTTGCCACTTCAGTCTCTGTGAGCCCCTATGAGCCATCCTTAGTTGATTCTGTGGACTGTGTTCTTCTGATAGTCTATAATCTGGTTCCTACCTCTCTGACTCCTACAATCCTCCCTCCTTGTCTTCCACGGGATTCCCCAAGCTCTGCCTAATGTTTGAGTGTGGGTCTCTGTGTCTGCTCCTGTCAGTTGCTGGATGGGGCCTCTCTGATGATGACTGGTCTAGGCAATGATCTATGAGTATAGTAGAATAGCCTTAGGAACCATTCCATTAACTTCTTTTAATCAGTCGGGTTTGGTTCTCTCCTAGGTCTCTGGGCTACCTGGCTTCTGGTTCCTGGACATCCAGGAAGTGCTGGGTAAAGGCTCCCTCTCATTGGGCCTCAAGTTAGACCAGTCATTGGTTAGCCACTCCCACAAGCTCGGATCCACCCCTGCCCCGATTCATCTTGCAGGCAGGACAGGTGTGGGTCAAGGGTTTTTGTGGCTAGATTGGTGTCCCAGTCCCACCACTGGGGGCCTTGGCTAGTTACAAAAGATGGTGGGTTCAGACTGTATCCTCCATTACTAGTAGTCACCCTCTAGGTGACACTAGGGTTACCCTCATACGTTCCAGAAAGTTTCCACTGCACTAGGTTTCCACATTGCTCCCCAAATAACCCCCTATTCCAGTCATCTCTCCCAATATTCTCTCCCTCCATCCCTCCCTCCCCCACCTGATCCCTCCTTTTCCCATGCCCACCTGCTCCCAGTCCACCCACAAAATCTATTCTGTTTCCCCTCCTCAGGGAGATGCACAAACCCAAACCTCTTTGGGTCTCTGGATTGTATTGTAATTATCCTTTACTTAGCGGCTTGTATCCACTTATAAGTGATACATACCATGTTTGTCTCTCTGGGTCTGGGTTGCCTCTCTCAGGATGATTTTTTTTTTCTAGTTCTACCCATTTGCCTGCAAATTTGAAGCAGAACTGATAGCATGACTGTGTGTCATTTTAATATATATAATATATATTAAAAGGGTTATTGGATTATATATGGTCCAGGTAGTCCAGTGATGGCTGTCTCACTCCAAAAAGGTGAAGAAGCTGTTTGCTCAGTCTACGAGGCTGGATGTCTCAGCAGCCCCACTCTGGCACTAGAGTTGTAGAGAATTCCCAGAGAGCTGATCTTCAGTCTACATTGGAATCCCAAAGAAGTTGGTTCTAACATCTAAGAAGGAATTCCTCAGCAACCGGATAGAGAAACTTGCCAGCCAGAATGAGGGCAAGCAGGCAAAAAGAGGTTTCCTCCTTCCATGTCCTTTTATGTCAGCCACCATCAGAAGGTGTGGCCCAGATTCAGGCTGTGTCGTCCTGATTCAAGTAATCTGATTAGGAAAATTCCTAACAGGCATGAATTTTACTTGATCCCAGATGTCGTCAAGTGGCAACTAAAACTAGCCATCACATAGAGTCTACAAAAGTCATCAAGGAATAAGAGAGATCAGTCCAATCAGCCTTCCAGAATAGTCAGGCAAGTGGAGCATCATGGGTTAGACAGGGACTCTGCCATTCAGTCCCTCTCCTGAAGAGGTGGTTAGTTTTCTGCATTCTCTGTCATCCCTCTCTTCTGCTCCCACTTCCTGTACTTAAGACCAATCATTTATTTGGCAAGGGGCTCCTGAGTCCCTCCCTTGCCCAAAGCACCATGTGAGGAGCTAGAGCCAAACCTCCAGCCACATCAAGCCATAATCTGAATAGTACTGTCGTCTTGACCATGTGACGACTGCTCTGCCTGGACATCCCCCTCCCTGTCTAATTTGGGAGCTCTGACTATAGCACATCCCAGGCCAAAGTTATCTACCCAGTTTCCCGGAGAACAGATATCACAAGAACAACAAGGAGAGACGAGGCTCCAGTGTCCTGGCCCTACCTATACCAGAGGACTAAGCTGAGTGGTGGATCCTGGGCGAGCTCAGCAGCAGACTGATTGAAAGCAGAGCTTCTAAAACCCAAGACATCAGGATCTGGCCTTTGATTCATAATAGGACTTGGGGTAGGATCCTTCTTTTACTCTTCTTCTCTGCTTCCATCTTCACCTGCAATCTGAAGGGATTAGGGAGCTTGTGTGTCACCAAGGCCCATCTTGAACACAGGACAGACAGAAATTGTTGCTCACAACACTGGACCCCACTGAACCCAGATGCAATGAAGGCACCTCAATACCAAGTCCAACTGCCTCCTCCATCCACAAAGGCTGAGTTACATTGACACCTAGATTTGATTGAACCCATCATGTTTCTCACCCCAGTCAGCACATTAGAGTTTCCTATGAGGCTTGATGACAGTTCCTGAGCCCTATGCCCCTTCAGTTGGTTAGGGCAAGGCCAAAGACTCAAGATGAAGCTAAGATAATTCTAATGTGCAAGTAGGTATCAGAGCCACGAACCTGGTGTCCAGCTCAGGAATCCTGTAGGTTGTTTTTGTTTTGTTTTCTGGGGAGGGGGAGGGCTTGTTTGGGTTTGGTTTGGTTTTTTGTTTTGTTTTTGCTTTAGTTTTAGTTTTTGTTTGTTTGTATACTTTGGAGAATGGAAGGACAAAGAGAGTGGTAATTTTTCTATAAGTAGGAATCAGAGGAATGGGGTCAAAATAATTACTGCTGGAGTAATTTCTAAGTGACAGCACTCCCCACAGTTCTCCTCCCACAGCTAAGCTTCATCCTGGTGCACACTCTCAGAGTCTTATCACTTGCCCGGGTTTGCTCAGATGCCGTAGACAAATTAGTTTTCATCCCTGCCCCATCCCCCCGCCAACCAAGCCTCAATATGGAGACTCATGATTAATGATTTAAAAGTCAATGAATCAGTGGCTGTTTGCAAAACCTCATTTCTCAAATTACTCCTCTTTGAACACAAGGCCTTTTTGACATCATCTTACTGAGTCTGGATTCTCAGTGTTACTAATTGAAATTCCTAGATATTTCCTCATCTTGTCAGCTCCTTGGTTGTACTTGTTCATGAAATATTTGCAAAGAGATTACTGTTCACCTGAGTGTGTCAGAGGTAAACGCCAGAACAATGCTTCACGCTACCCACTCAAAGGAAATGTGCTCATGATAGCTCATGAGATTCTCTGTCAGTGGGAAAGCTCATTTTTCATGGATTGATTGATTGCCACCATACCCACATGCAACAAGTATTTGAGCCATAGAACAATTAAAACCACAGTTCCCAGCTGCAAACATCTATGTTTCTTAGCAAATAGTCTTAAAGTCTTGTGGGCTATGGGAGAGAAGCTAGGTATGATGGGATTGAGTCTCCTCATTAGGGAGTAAGGCAAGGTGTGACAGGGCAGGGTGGATCCAGCCCCAGGCCCTCCACTTAAGTCCCATCCTCTGTCAATCTGGTCATCTTGAGTTCTAGGTGAGCAAAAATACAAGAACAACACACACAAGGGCTGGAAAGAGAGCTCACTCAGTAAGGTACTGTAGCCCAAAAAGTCAGGCATGCATGCACTTATAATCCCAACAAGGGGGAAGCTGAGACAGGAGGATCCCTCAGGCTCCCCGATCTGCCAGTCTAGCCAAACCAGTGAGAGACCCTGCCTTAAAGGCACTGAGCATGGCACCTAAGGTTGTTCTCTCACCTCCACACACATGGGCATACACATGTACCCACGCCAACATGCACCCACAGGCAACACGCATACACACACACACACACACACACACACACACACACACACACACACAAATTATAATTCATGCAAACAACACACACAATGGCTCACACTCCACAGGAGTTGACTTCTTATCCAGCAGTAATTCAGAAAAAGTGCTCCTAGATCCTGACTGCCCCCTCTATGAGAGACTAGAGACCCAAATTTCTCCATCCTGTGACTCCACCCTTCCCTGGCCCTGTGCACTCAAGTAGGTGGAGGGAGGAAAAACTGGAGAGGGGGCACAGCTGCTCTCTCAGGTCTTAACCTGGCAGCATCCTTTCCCTGTGTTTTGAAAGAGCTAAGTTTGTCCAGGGGAATCTGATTTGTGGACCTCTTCCTGGCCATAATCCCTGTATTGTTTATTATTGAATGAGATGGTATGTGTAGCACTGTTCATGTGGTGATCACACCAAGGGCTTTGTTGTTGGTGTCTTCTAGATACAGTTCAATACACTGACCATCACCACCTGCTTTGTTTGCAGTTCCAAGCCACGGTGGAGGAAGGAGCCGTGGGCGTCATTGTCAATTTGACAGTGGAAGACAAAGACGACCCCAGGACAGGAGCATGGAGGGCTGCATACACCATCATCAATGGAAATCCTGGGCAGAGCTTCGAAATCCACACCAACCCACAGACCAACGAGGGCATGCTCTCCGTGGTCAAGGTAAGAGTGACCCGCTGGGGGTGTCTCTGTCCTCCCATGAGCACCTCGGGCCCCATGGAAGTTTCATAGAGTCAGAGAATTGATAAAGTCACAGATGAATTCTACTCTTCCCCCTAGAAGCCCAGAGAGGAACACTGGGGGTTCAAAGATGTCCCTCCCTCAGTCGTTCTTCCCTGGCACATGACACTGTTTGTTTCCAAGGCAGGGAGGAACAATAACAGAGGGCAGAGCAGGAGTCTTGATCTCAAGTCCCTTTGTGTTCTTGACCAAGCAGCTGCTCACATTGTCTGTGCCTCAGTTTACTTATCTGTAAAAAATTATTGTTAATGTAGCATATAATTCAGGGTGGCTGTCACAGTCCTCTCTGCTTGCTGTGACAAAGGGTCGTGTTCTGGGTAGCTGTCTTAGTTTCTTTCTGAGGCTGTTATTTTAAAAAAAAAGTGCTGACAAAAGCCACTTAAGAGAAAAGGGGTTTAGCTTTGGCTTACAGCTCAAGGTCATAGTCCATCATTGGTGGGGGGGGAGGGCATCACAACAAGCAGAGAGTAAGGGATAAATGTGTGCGTGATGCTCAGCCCCCTTTCTCTAGTTTGTGCAGTCTGAATCCCCCTGCCTCGGGAATGGCCACACCCACAATTAAGAAGTCTTCCCAGGTCAAATGACATAATTGAGATTACTCCCCTGCAGATGTGCCCAGAGTCCCACCCACCTCTTGAGTGATTGTAGATTCTGTCAAGTTGACAGTTCACACTGACCCTCATGGCGGCTGATTAGCGATGCTCACTTGTCACTTAAGGTCCTGCAGGCTGTCACTTAAGTCCATAGTCTCAGTGCCCAGAAAATTCAAGGTCAAGTAAGAGTCTACCTCTGCATAGATGGTAAGGGAGAGCCTGCTCTCCCACTCACAGAGACCCTATGTCATGACCAGGTTACCTCCTATCAACACCCCCCTTTCTAACACCCTCATATAGGAGCCTATGACTTCAGTATATGAATGGGAGGCCATGTCCAGCCCATAGCACTGTGAGGACTTCATGAACAAATATGTCAAATGTTTGTGACAGTAACAACTATTTCCGCTCTGTATCAGTTTGATATTGCTGCAACAGCAAGTGAGCCTGAATTTTGTGGACAGAGATGAGAAATGTGAATTGATGGTTAGAAGTCCAACGAGGGCCTCACTGTGTGAAACTGAAGGTGTGATCCAGACTGGTATCTCCTGGGGGCTCGAAGAGAGATTCCATCTCTGATCACTCCCAGTTTCTAGAGGCTGCCTGTGGCCTGGGCCTCGTGGCGCCTTCCAGTATATTCAAAGCATGTGCAGCCTCTCTGTTGCTGCTCCTTGATGTCCATCATTCCATCTGCCACACACTCTGCCCACTCACTCTTTCATGGAGCCTTGTGATCCCATCAGGTCCAATGAATGATCCAAGATAATCCCTCATCTCGGGGCCTCTCATTTAAGCACATCTACAAAGTCTTAGACAAAAGCCTTGGACTCAGAATTGAGAGCTATGGGAGCCTTATACTGCCTACCACAGAGTCTGTGCTAGTCAGCCTTCAGTTACTGTGGTGGAACACTAGCCCAGAACAGTTTGGGGGAGGACAGAATTTACGGCAGCTTACACTTTCAGGTCACAGTCCATCACTGGCAGAAGTCAGGGCTCTCTGTCTGTCTCTCTCTGTCTGTCTCTCTATCTCTCTCTCCCTTTACCTCCATCCTTCCATTTGTCTCCTCTCCTTCTTACACACCTGCATAGGAATAGCGCTGCCCACAGTGGGCCCTCCCGCTTCAGTTAACAGTTAAGACAGTGCCCCACAGATGTGACCACCATCTGATCCAGACAGTTGTTCAGCAGAGGTTTCTTCCCTGGAGACTCTCTGTTGTGTAGCACAGACAATAAAATTGAACCAGTACAGCATCCTATCAGTACCAGGGCCATGAAGCATGGCCAATCACAGACACTCTTGATTTCTAGAGGACACAGAGTCTGGGTCCCTGCCCTGCCCCACCTCTGGGTCACCCCAGTTCTTCCTCCATAATAACACAATGACAGTAGAGTGTCAGGAGAACCTGTCACCACCCATCCAAGGCTGCTGCTTTCAGAAGGATGAGGCATAAAAGATGGCCCTGGCCATCTCTGAAGCTAGTGCTGGGTCTTTAGAGGATGCTGGGTAGCTTTCCAGCCCAGCAGCTTCATGGGAAAAGTTGAGTAGATCCTTATCTCTGTGATGTATCCTGGGTTGGAGCTTGGTGGTCCCAACATGTGTTTGCCCAGACTGGAGGAAAATAAACACCATGACCACTTAGAGGAGGAAAAGGTTTATTTCATCTTACAGGTTGTGTCTTACAAGTTACATCTTTTTCCATATTTTTTCAAAACTTTTTATTGATTCTTTGTGAATTTCACATTATGTACCCAATCCCATTCATCTCTCCATCCCTTCATGTCCTCCCTTTGCCTTGCAACCTCCCCTCCAAAAGAAAATAAAACATAAAAATTTTAAAAATTTAAAAACAAAACAACAAAATCTCATTATGAAACCTATAGTGTGTCACAGTGTGTCCCACAGTATACCCTTCGATCACACATCTTTACTTGCAAATGTTCGTTATGATGAGTCATTAGTGTGGTTCGAGGCCTCTGGCTTCTGCTACACTACTAATACTGGATCCTCACTGGGGCTTCTCTCGAATATCCTTACAGATTACATCTCACAGGATCCTAATCTGCCCCCTTATTCCTTCTCTGAGAATGAACCACAAAAAATCACATAGACCCAAATCCCTGCCTCAGGCTCTGCTCCTGGGATCCCAACCTGAGGAATATTATATATACAGTGTGCATGCACACACACTTCCTTCTAATTGGTACATGCCCTCAACGTAGTCTGGCCCAGAAAGTCAGAGGTTTCTGTCTCCTTAAGTAGTCCTCATTAATACAACCAGAATTACTGTACATAATCAAAAAATAAAAAATTAAACAAATAAAATGAATTAATAGGGGGGAAAAAGTGCCCCAACTGGAATGAGTAACTATTTCCCGACTGCATTGGCTCCCTGGTGCTTGTTTGAAATTTCTTTAACAGGGTTGCAGATTGAGGGTGTCACTTGGCATAGGCAGAAATCTGTTATTAGAATCTAAGGAAAGAGGGACACAACAGTAAATTATCCTCAGGTTAATGGAATAGGAACAAAATACAAGAGGGTGGTCAGCAGCAGCTGTAGGAGTGAAGCCCTGGTTTATCTGCTCCACCTGTCTCCCAAAATAACAGAAGTGAGGAGATCTCATGCTCTGGTCAACCCCAGGCCTTGGGGTCTCTCCTTCACTCAGTCCCCAGGGATGTTGGAGTCATGAGTGATGGGTTACAATCTGGAAACCTTACAATGTCAGCATTGCCAGGGACTAAGGCTCCAGTCAGGGTTATCATTTATTTGCTTTTCAGTCCAAAACACATCAACAGTGTCACCTCTAAGTTTGTTTGCGTGTGTCCTATTCTTCAGTGTGTTTCTTTGCTTGCTTGAGAAGGGTCTTTAGCTCAGGCTGGCCTAGTACTTGTTAGGTAGCCAGTGACCTTTGTTCTAGTTGCATTTCCGTTGCTGTGATTTAAAAAAAAAAAAAAACTGGAAAAAAGCAAACTAGTGAAGGAAGGGGTTTGTTTGGCTTATAATTCCAAGTTACAGTCCAGTGTGAGGAAGTCAAGCCAGGGACTTAACACATCACAGCCACAGTCCAGAGCAGAGAGATGAACACCTGGATCCGTGCTTGCTTGCTCTCTCTAGGCTTGCTTCCTTCACTCTTACACAGTTCAGGGGCCAGCCCCAAAACTCATGCTCAGCCTGGGTGTTGGCACCTCAATTAAGTATCAAGAAAATCTCCTACAGACATGCCCTCAACCTGATCTAGGTAATTCCAAACTAAGACTCTTTTCCCAGGTGATTCTAGTTTGGGTCCCATTGACATGAAATCCTGACCCTCCTGCTTCTACGGAGAACTGAGATTTACAAGCACTACCATGCCTGGTCTTAGGGTGTGCTGGGGATGGAGCCCAGGCCTTTGTACATGCTAATCAAGCCTCTGCCACCTGAGTCACATTCCCAGACCTCACATTCTTTTTCTTAAAGACCCCTGAAATGGCACAAGACTTAAACCATGAAGCTCAGATCTGTCCCCAGGTGGTCACAGCTGCTCATGCAATGTCAAAGGAACCAGGTGCAAAGTAGACACCCTTCAGGGGGTACGTGCCTTTCTAATGCCCTCTGTCTGCTCCCCAGCCCCTGGACTATGAGATCTCTGCCTTTCACACCCTGCTGATCAAAGTGGAAAATGAGGACCCACTGGTACCCGACGTCTCCTATGGCCCCAGCTCCACGGCAACTGTTCACATCACAGTCCTGGATGTCAACGAGGGTCCTGTCTTCTACCCAGACCCCATGATGGTGACCAAATGGGAGAATATCTCTGTGGGCAGTGTGCTACTGACAGTAAACGCCACAGACCCGGACTCCCTGCAACATCAGACCATCAGGTGGGTGAGCAGCTCGGGACCCACAGATGGAAGCAGGCAGGACACCACCTTCCTCTTTGGCTGCCAAAGCTGGTTGATCTGGTTGCTGAGGGCAGTTGTGGTTGCTGGTTGCCTGTTGCAAAATGGTGTTAAGTTGACCCTATTGTCCATCTGGATGTGCAGGAGGAAAAGGAAATTTGTACCTGACAGGGCTCTCAGTGAGAGGACAATATCATTGTCCCTGATTCCAAATCAGGGAGAGACGCGTTTCAGAGCGGTGTTCTAACCTAGCCTAATCTGGAGGGTCGTAAAGAAGAGCCCTTCGTGCCCTGTGTGGCTTCTGCAGCTCTTGATGCTCCAGCTTCATGAGAAAGGGGTTGGTTGCTTCCATTTGCAGATGGAGGTATCGCAGATTTAGGGATGGGAAGATAGTTCAGTAAGTGGAGTGTTCTGGGTTTGTGTTCCTGGCGCCCATATAGAAAGTGTGGCAGTGCACACCTGAAATCCCAGCACCAGGGAGGCAGAGACAGGAGGGTCTCTGGAGCCTTCTGGGTAGCCAGTCTCACTGAATTGGTGAGCCCCAGGCTTGGTGAGAAACCCTGTCTCAAAACACGAGGTAGAGGTCAGGTGTGATAGTTTGCTTTCTATCACCATAACCAAATAATAATGAACACCATAACCAAAATCGGTTTGGGGAGGGATAGGTTACATGTTCCAGTCACATTTAATCACATTGAGGGAAGTCAAGATTAAGGACCCAAGCAGCCCCAGAGGCAGGAACAGTGGAGGAGTGCTGCTTATTGGCTTGCTCCTCATGACTTGCTTGTACTTTCTTGTACAGCCCAGGACCACCTGCTCAGAGCTGCCAGTGCCTAAAGTGGGGTGGGCCCTCCAATGTCAATCATTAACCAAGAAAATGCCCCCATAGACTTGCCTACAGGCCAATCTGATGGAGTCACTTCTTCAGCTGAGTTTCCCTCTTCCCAGGTGACTCAAGTTTTCGTCAAGTCGACAAAAACCAATCAGTATACTAGGCACGGTGGGTCACACCTTTAATCCCAGCCCTGGGGAGGCAGAGGCATCACCTCTCTCTGTGAATTCAAGGCCAGCATGGTCTGCAGGGTGAGTTCCAGACCAGTCACCTCTACATGGTGAGACCCTCCCTAATAACAATTATTACTATCGTCATCCCTCACTCATGTGCCCACAGGTGCACATGTGCACACATGGACTCACACTCAAGATAGGTGTGGGCGCTTGCTCAAATCTGCCCTGTGTGATGGCTTCAGAAGGATCGGCTTGACACAGTACCCTGTCATTTCCCCTGTCTTCGGAATACACATCTGCTCTGGACATCAGAGGCAAAGAGCAGAATATGCCTGTTCTTAGAAATGGCCCCCTGAATTGGAGCTCTAATAATCAATAGTGCAGAAAGCAGCAATTTCTGCCTTCATTTCATAACAGCTTTTTGTTTTAACGAAGATATAATTATATCGTTTACCCCTTTTCCTTTTCCTTTCTCTACCCCTCATGTGCCACCACCTATTCCCCCCAAAACTCCTGGCCTCTTTGTCTTTGTTACCATTACACTTATATATGCATAAGTATATAAATACAACCTACTAACTCCATTTAGTGTTGCCTGTTTGTATATGATTTCAGAGCTGACCACTTGGTGTTGGATAACTGTAGAAGAAAATAATGGCTAATTAAACGATTTAACCAGTATTTATATTATCTTTAATTGCTTTGACAGTGTTAATCCTTAACCTGCCATTATAAATGAATACACACAGACACCACATGGATTTTAACAAGCCTAGGCCCGAGTTGTACAATCCTTGCCCATCTAAGCTAGCTCATAATTCTATTACCCAAATATAACCCCATATATACATACGTCCCTTTGGACTATTATTCTCCATGCTATGCCGATGTTCCAGGCCATGTGGAAGGATCTTCTTTAATCTATCCCATGGTGTGTCCTCCTTGTTTGCTCCTGGCTTCTCCTCCGAGGCTTCTTCTTCCCAAGATGGTCTCTCTCTCTCTCTCTCTCTCTCTCTCTCTCTCTCTCTCTCTCTCT
>CAJQZJ010004953.1:4377054-4411577 GCA_907164525.1 Lophiomys imhausi | reverse complement strand
TCTCTCTCTCTCTCTCTCTCTCTCTCTCTCTCTCTCTCTCTCTCTCTCAAAAAGCCTGAGCACCTTAGTCCTGCCTACCTCCATCTTTGCCCAATCTCCAGGCCTCAACATTTATTTAACCAGAGACAATTAAGTAACAGTCAGCAAGGAGGACAAATTAACATTTAGAATGCTTAACAGCACCCCATCAGTTAACCAGTTAAGGGACCCATCCCTAGGGAAGCGCTCTTTCTCCCTCTCTCAGCATTCCTTGGAGGCCCATAGTTCTTTGTCTGAGGATGGGGCCTCTTGAGATTTTTTTTCCTTCCATGTGAGCAAGTCTGTCGGTGTTTTCATTGTTCAGGTCTTGTTTAGGCAGTCATGTTGTTGAAGTATCAAGGGTGAAGCTTCCCTGTTGTTTCTAGGAGACACACGCTCAAAACAGACTCCCTATTCCTCTGGGTTACAGAATCTTTCTGCCCTCTCTTTCATGATGTTCCTTAGGTCTAGGATTTGTGTTGTAGATATATTCACTGGGGCTGGGTACCCCACAATAACTTTTTCTCTGTATTTTGATCATTTGTGGTTTTCTGTGGAGATCTCCATCTGCTGCAAAGAAGCCTCTTTGATGAGAAGTGAGAGCTACACTTATGTGAGCCTAAGGATAAACTTTGGAAAGCAGTTAGGAATCATGCTAGTCTAGCAAAGTTACAGTAATAGGATCTCCTCTAAGATCCATGACTTCGCTATCTCCAAGGAGTCGGCTCTGTTTAGAGTACCAAGAATGATTTTCCTCCTGTTGAGTGGGCCGTAAGTCCAATCAGACAGTTGTTGGCTGCTGCCAAGATAGAAGTGCCACTACTACACCCTTAGGGGTGGCTTGGCATGCTGGTCGTTGTGGTGGTTCCTAGGCATCACAGCTGGACAGGACTCCAGGTTGCTTCCCTGTTTCACATAGTACCTTCTGGTACTATATGAGCTAGTTAGTGTTCCTCCAGGGAGAAGCCTTGGGTCAGATGCAGCTCAGATCTCCCCACTCCTGCTTATTTCTTAAGCTCTGTTCCATGATTCAGTAGGAGGTCTTTTCATAATGAGATTTCATTCAATGGCTGCCATCACGAGCCAGCAGCCACAGGATGCTCTCACTGGAACATTGTCACACAGTGAACAAATCACTGCACAGGCCCAAGTGAACAGTTTGTCTCTGCAAGGAAAGTTTCAAAAGTCTCCTTCCAAAAACACCATCCCCTGCTCATACGAGGCACAGATGATCAAGACTTAGCCACACTTGTAATGAATGGGTCTCTTTTTTTTTTTTTTTTTTTCTTAATTTGAAGAAACACCCACAGAGGGAGCTTTCAGGGAGGAAGCAAAGGCTGCTTTCCCATTCCCAAAGTGGGTTTCTTTTCACTTTTAGACTTCCTGAGTTGCCAGATGAAATAGAAGAGATACAAAACACTAGCAACTCCTCTGACAGTTTGAATGGGAAATCACTTTTCTTCTCCAGTCTTCTCTCTTCCCCCGCCCCCTGCTGGGGAAAGGAAAAGGCAATTTAACCGTCAAAGAGAACATTCCTTAAGGACTTGGATGGGAAACCTGTGACTTGGCTACAAGGCAACTGTGCAGATGACCACTCTGTCTTTAAAGCCACTAACCACCATTCTGTGTTTCTACAATAGGAGGAGGCAGGGGATTCCTGTTGGGGGTGGGGAGGAGAATAAAATGAGCTGCAGTTGGAGCTAGCATTGTTAAGCCTGGGCTCTGCCTTGCTGTCTCAGCTCTGGTGCTGCTAGGGATCAAAGAGTTAATAGGATGGAGAGTGACTAGTAGGGGTCCCCAGAGCAAAAGCCACAGGACAAACAATGGGACGGAAGGTCCCTCTGGGTTCTCTAATTAAACACAGCTCTGGATTGACTTAAATAAAGGGTTAATTTTCTGAGAGGGTCTGTGGGTGGGGAGAGGGGTTTATAGGATGAAGGAGCAGGAGGAGAAGCATCTAGGGCTGCACAGGCTTCAAGGCATCCCTAAGGTTCCAGGTGGCAGGAGCTAGTGACCTGGCATGTCAGAGCTTCAAAGGGAAACACAGCATCTCAGCCCCCATCCCTCCAGTGTCACTCCAGTTCACACTGCTATCAAGTCACTGTGCTTGAGCAGAGGATGAGCCTCTGGCAAAGGGCACCTAGCTGGAGGGACAGTGGACATGTGACCACCTGTCATGGTGGACCAGGAAGGAAGAAAGGAGAACATGGTGCTTAGGTACTGAGAGAGCCCAAAGGAAACATCCTTCCTTGCACATGGAATGAAGGATAGGATGAGAGAGAAAGGTGCTTGATGACAGCCAAGACACTGAAAGACACCAAGGCAAACATCAGAGCCTGGAAAGTATGACCCAGGCTGTAAAACTAGAGGCTGTAGGTTCCCCATTGTGCCCAGTGCAACGTTAGCAGCAACCACTGTTGGGAGTAGGGGCATTTCTGTGCTGTGGGCTGGAAAAGCAAGGATGTGCAAGGATGTGCAATGCCAGCAGGTCTGACCACTACTCTGTGACCATAGGTTACCAGCAACCTAGACCCAGTGCAGACTCATCATTTATGTCAAACAATCCATGGATTAGCCCAGCTGATTGAAATGTGGTAACCTGGTGCCCAGTGGGATGTCATTGGAGTACTGAGGGCAGATTCCTTTTCACTCCCCAGTGCTATTCTTCCTGGCTAGCTACATCCTCATCCAGGTTTGTACATCTCCAAGGGAATGAGGTCATCCCTGGACCAGTCCCCAACTGCCTGCAGAAAGAGCCACACCCTCCCCAAAGGCCGTGCAGTCAGTCCCAGGAGGGGCTCACTGAGCCACCTGGGACATGTGATCCTGAAGAGCAAGGGGAAGATCAGTGCTGATGGGCTAGCCTTATTGTTCAGTCCCACAGTCCACCCCAGAATCCCTTGTGAAGGGCTTGAACTTAGAGAGTGGTGGAGCCTCTCTCAGGACACAGGAGTAAGTGCTGGGTTTTTAGGAGGCACCGATGGCCCTCATGGTTGGAAACCACAGAAGCCTTTGGACAACACAGCTGCCCTAATTCTCTGTGGCTGGTTACCTAAGAGGGCCAACATCTGCTCACAGGCCTAACTGAGGGATGCTGAGGGCTAAGAGATGCTGAACTAGCTGAGGGATGCCAGTCTGGCTAAAGGATGCTGGACTGACTGAGGGATGCTGGACTGGCTGAGGGATACTGGGTTGGATAAGGGAGGCTGGACTGACTGATGGATGCTAGACTGGCTAAGGGATAGTAGACTGGCTGAGGGATGCTGGACTGACTGAGGGATACTGGGTTGGATAAGGGATGCTGGGTTGGTGAGGGATGCTGAGTTGGATGAAGGATTAGGCTGGTCTCTTTCCCCACTGGGAATCACAATTGCCTGACAAGTATCCCTTGGGAAGGCTGAACCTTCCCTATTCTCCCTCAACCTCCCCTCCTCTCCCTTCCCTGCCCTTCCCTTTTCTCCTCCTTCCTCCTCTTGGCCCAGCCCTCCCCTTCATTCCCTCCTCTCCTGAGTCTGGTTCTGAGCTCATGAAACATCACTGGCAAGTGGACCTGCTGCCCTGGGAGGAGAAGTCTCTTTAGTGATGGGGAGTTCCATCCAGCCCGTTGGAAAGTGCCATCCAGGGAGGCTGTGTTTTCAGCGGGTGAGCAAGGCTGGGTGGAGGAGCCAAGCTGGGAGAGACTTTCCCAATGCTCTTCACTGGGCCGTGCAGAGTTCTCAGGCAGACAATGACTTTGCAAGTGGTCTCTGGTCTCATTACTGTTGTAGCTCAAATAATTCTTTAGAGAACAGGATTGGAAGAGGGGGAGTTTTACTCTGGGAGTTTATTTTATTTCAAGGTCTCTGAACTTAGCTGACTAAGATATTACAACAACAAAAATGATGCTGACCCAGACCTATACTCCTAGCAGCCTCCACTCACATCTGTGCCTCTGGCAGGGCCCAAAGGTCCTACACAGAACTGTGTCTCCCTCTTAGCATAGGCTGTGCTGACATGTGTCTGTCCCTGTGCTTCTCTGTCCATCCCTTTCTTCTGGGCTCTTTCTTATCTCTGGGCTCTCTTCTTTTATCTGAGTCCTGCTGTATCGTTCTCCCTCCCACTCTGTCTCTCCTAGCATCTGTCTCACCCAACTTCTCTGGCTCTCTGGTCCTCCCCTCCTCTCTCTATTTCCATTCTTTGCCTGACACCCCCCCACTTTGTGAGTGATCATGTGTGTGCAGGTATGTGTGTTCATGTGTGGGAGGCCAGACATCAACCTTAGGAGCTGTTGATGCTGAAACAGTCTCTCACTGGCCCAGGGCTCACCAAATAGGCTAATCTGGCTGACTGGCTGAGAAGCCTCAGAGGTCTGCCTGTCTGTCTCTGCTTCCCCAGTGCTGGGACTGCAAGCATGCACCACTGCGTGTCTGGCTTTTATTATGTGTGTTTTGGGGATCAAACTCATGCCCCACTGCTTGATGACAAACACTTATCCAGCTGGGCTTTCTCCAGCTTTTTTTATCCATCTTTTCTCTTTCTTCTCCTCTACCCACCATGTCCTCATTGCCTCTCCCTCCTTCCTCCTCTGCAAGATGGGAGTGAGGCATCTTCCTGTGATACTGTAGGGTCTCCTCCTGCTCCTCCCACCTCCCTCATTCTGTTCCTCCATCTCCTTTCCTCATCTCTGTCTCCATCTAGTCCAAGACTCTCTGCATTATGCTGAGCTCTAGTAAGCACCTCCATCCATCTCAGCTCCAGTCATGTGCAACCCCCAAGCCAGTAACAAGTATCCATGTCCTCCTCAGCAAGCATCCTGAGGGTATCATTTGGGTCTAGCCTGCCTTTGACGGTCACCCCAGCCTCCTCCAGGAGGAATCTCCTGCTGGAGATTATATATATATATATATATACGTATATATATATATATATATATGAATATATATTCGTATATATATATATATATATATATATATATGAACTCCTCACCAACCCCTGATCTAGTCCTCTTGTCCATGCCATCTTGTATGATGGAACACACATCTGGGCTTAGCATTGACTTTTGTCTTCCAAGGCAGTGTCCAGAAGCCCAGATACTCCATCTCTTCTGCTGAGCCTCTAGCCCTGAAGGCAGGAGATGTCCAGGCAGCAGGTTGTAAATTCTCTAGAAGGCCTCCTTCATTACGAAAGCCCATTTACAAGTCCATCATTCCGTGTGCTTTGCTCGAAATTGAAACAGACAGCAGCTTCTGAGTGACAGTGAATTCCTTCTGTCTGGTGACTGTGTTGAGACAGCTCATGGAGGAAACTTCTGAAAGGAGAGAGAGAAAATATCTGCAGTCATCCCATCCAAGGAAATCCTCTTTAGCAAGCTTAGTGCAGATCCGGAGGGGTTAGGGAGAGACAGATGTAAAGACTCCTCTGATTAATTACCCCAAGCGGCTGATGTCACCCCTCCTTCTGTGTCCTGCCACTTATGCTTTCAGATCTGCCAAACAGCCATCCATGTGCAGAAATAGCCATCATTTGTTCACTACTGAATAGCACCCATTGCCGGTACCTGCTGTTTCAGCAGAAATATGTTTGGAATATAACAGGAAGATTCTAGTTGAGGGGGCTCTGAAAAGAGAGGGTTTTTTTTCCTCACATAAGGCAAGATGAGGCAGGTGTGGCAGCCCCAGAATATGGCCAAGAGCCCGAAACCCTTCCACTTTTGACACTGCTATGCTGGTACTTTCTTCCTCACGAGTTATTGTGGCTGCCAGTGATCCAGCCTTCATATCTGTATTTCAGACATCAGGATGGGGAAAAGGAAATGCTTTTCTGGTTTTCCCAGTGTGCGTCTGTGTGTGTCTATAACTGTATGTGTGTGTCTGCTACATATTTCTGCTTGTGAGTGGGTTCTCTCTCTCTCTCTCTCTCTCTCTCTCTCTCTGTGTGTGTGTGTGTGTGTGTGTGTGTGTGTGTGTGTGTGTAGAGGACCAAGGTTTATATCAGGAATCATATTTACCCTCCACCATATTCATGAAGCAGTTATCTCTTAGTCAAATCCAGAACTCACTTATACGTCTCTGGAGATCCGGTGTCTCCATGTCCCCCAGGAAGGATTACCGATGGTCTGCCTGACATCTTACCTAGCTTCTGCATAGATTCTGGCATCTAGACTCAAGTCCTCACGACTTCAGAGCATGTGCCTTAACCACTAAGCCATTCATCCTCCCATTTCCTGGTTTTTAAGGTGATTTCCTTGATTTCTCTTCAAGCCTTGTTTTCCAAAGTTGTTCACATGACCATCCCTCCCTAGTGTACAGCTCTTTACAGCTGAGATCTTTGTTAAGGAAGGGTGGACACTGAGAGTTGACTGGTGGTTTCTACCTTGTGGATCAAATCTTTCAATTTAACAGAAATCTACACCGTAGATTTTTGATGAAAATATCTCATGTCTTAGTCAGCTTTCCATTACAATAAAAGACAAACAAACAAACAAAACCTGAGATAATCCACTTAAAAGGGGACTAACACACATGAGGTACTGAATTCAAATCTCAACACCACAAAAACACAAAATCAGAAAAAAGAAAGATTTACTTAGACCCATTGTTGCAAAGGTCTCATCCACAGTCCATCATCCTTGGTCTTTGAGGCATACGGGGAGGTTGCACAGCATTGGGGGTGTGCAACACCACAATCTGCTCGCTTTACAGAGACCAGAAAGCAAAGAGAGAAGGTGGGCCTGGAATGCCAAGACCCCCTTCAAGAGCATGCTTCCAATGTCCTAACTTCTTTCTACTAGGCCCCACCCACTAAGTCCCTTCATCCGAAAACCAATCTTTTGGCCACAAGCTTTGGGGGACATTTATCCAAACCACAGAATCCAGTGACATTAGATACTAGTGCTGTATTTAACAAAATGACAGAAAAACAAGGAAGTCTGGGGAACACACTCAGTATGTAGCATGCCTGCCTAGCATGCACAAGGCCCTGGGTCCCCTCCCCAGAATGCCAGAAACTGGGTGTGCTGTAATCTCTTAGCACTTGGGAGATAGATTCAGGAAAATTAGAAGTTCAAGGTCATCGGCAGCTACATAGCAAGTTCAAGACCAGCCTGGGCTACATGAACAAGGATTGTAGTTATAACTCATTGACCAACTATATCGGTACTGTGTATTTAGAACCTGCTCT
The DNA here is from genome assembly GCA_907164525.1 of Lophiomys imhausi. NCBI lineage: Eukaryota > Metazoa > Chordata > Mammalia > Rodentia > Muridae > Lophiomys > Lophiomys imhausi. The sequence goes on along the minus strand of CAJQZJ010004953.1, from coordinate 4,404,401 downwards.
AAGCCTGGCACAGTGTTAACTGCTGTGCCATTCACATGTGAGGGGTGCTGCATGTTTGGACCTCCCAGAAGTGTGTGATCTGAAACTGCAATTTAATTATCAACGGAATTATTAATAATTATAAACTGTAAGATTAGGCTGGCGGCCTGGAAGGATATCAGTCGACGGGCCTGGTCCACCTTAACTGGTGGCCTGACTTGTCCTGAAGGAAAAGCCCTGGACCAAGGGTGGTCTACACCACCTGTAACTTAAACTCTGTTAACTAATATAAGTTGTTATATTAGGCCGGTAGAATTGCCGGTGGCTTGGCAGGAGATTCGCCGGAGCTCAGCAGGAGGGCCATGGCCCTGGATTGCTTGAACTAATGGCCTATAAGCCTCTGTGGTCCTTTTCCAAATAATTAAATACACCAAGACCTTTTGATGTTTCAATCCTTACCCCTTAGCTGGGCAAACTCTCAATTACCTACTCTAAGTTAACCCAGATCACCTAATCCCAAACTGCCATGTGCCTGTGTTATCTTCCAGCATTCTCAAACACGTCTATCTGCTTCCATGTCTCCTGGTAGAAAGGGCAAATCCTCTGTGTAAAATGCAGGGTTCTTGTTTTAATCTCAGGAAGTCCCACCTTCCTATACTCTTTCTGCCCAGCTAATTGGCCATCAGCAACTTTTATTAACCAATCAAGAGAATGCCTCAGAAGGGGTGGTAACCAGAGCTCAGCATTGAAATCAGCCTATCAGAAGCAATGTTATTAGACCTTCCCCAACAGTGGTCATAAAAAAAAAAGAATGTTGGTAATGTGTGACAATACTGGAAGAAAGAGGGAGAAAGAAATAACAAAATAAAACATCTGAAATCAAATGCCCAATGTTCCTATTGGGACAGCTCCTGTGAACTAATTTTCAGAATTTCAAAGCAGGTATACATCTCACCGTGCAAGAATAGCTGAGCAGATAGCAGGGAGATGGCAGGTAACTGGCAGTGAAATATCTTCCTCACCAAATAACTGCAAAAGAAAAAAATGCTTAAATTGTTTAAATTTTTCATAGGAAAAATTCACATGCAATATGGATATACTGAGGTGTACTGTTTATGGGTCAGGGTGAAGACTCTTTAGGATGAAAATCTTCTGGGGGCCTCAAAAGTCTAAACACAGGCTAGGCCTGGCCCTGGGCCTGGCATATGCCAAGAGCCCAATTCACAGGCATAGAAGGAATGATGGTGGTTTTTACAGTGTCTGGGCACCAGTATATGAATGCATAAACATACATGAGTAACTTGTGCTAATTTTTTGATGTTCTTAGTGTGTGTGCACACTAGGGTGCAAGTGTGCAACAACAGTGCATATGTGGAGGTCAGAGGACAGTTTGCCTCCATCAGCTCTCTCCTTCATCTGTGTGGGTCCTCGGGAGAAAATTTAAAATAGTTTAGGAACAAATTCCATTACCCACTGATCCATCTTGATGACCCAAAAAGTTCAGGTTGACCTTGAACTCATAATCTTCCCACCTCCTCCTCTTCAGTACCCTATCAGTATCTTCCTCCTCCATATATTACCAGTGTTCTTGGTCACAGCCTCTCCTAATCCTCACACACTGGCCGATGCCCAGCAGCTGTGGAAGTTTTTCCAATGGCCCTGTTTTAATCTGGTGCCAGGCAGGGTGTCCAGCACCAGGAGAGGCACTGTAGCAGGATACGCAGGCCCTCGAAGGTTACATAGAATGCCCTCTCCATCTGCCAGCCCCCCTTCTGATGCCTTGATCCAAACTCCGTCTGTTCTTTGAGCACAGGCTCTGAAAAAATGGCACCTGCTCTGACTTGGGGTTTTTTTTTTGGGGGGGGGATATGTCAAAATGGCTTTTCTTACATGGTGCCCTCCCCTTGTCTCCTGAACTTGGGCCTTTTTAGCCAATGGCACTTGGGCATTCAAAATGGTAAGACTGTAACAGAATAATGAAAATTTAGCACTAAAAGATTTTTTTAAATGGCCAGTTTCATCTTTCTCTGGTTTTGCTGGACTCATCAAGCCTTTTCTTCAGCATCCTTAATTACTATTTAGGGTCTTTTTAAAGAAAACCAGACACATTGCAGGGCATAGTGGCACACAGCTTTAATCCCAGCACTCAGGAGGTAGAGGCAAGTGGATCTCTATGAGTTCAAGGCTAGCCTGGTCTACAGAGTGAGTCTAGGATAGCCAGGGATATGCAAAGAAACCCTGTCTCGAAAAACCAAAAAAAAAAAAAAAAAAAGGAAGAAAGAAAGACACAGACACCCAAAAAAGGTGGCAGTTTGGGCAAAAATGTCACTGGCTAACTGTGAGACTTTTATTCTGTAATTGCTAAGGCCTTTAGAAGCAGAAGGCAAAAAAGAAAAAAGAAAAATTTTTTCAATTGGTTTGAAAATGAGAATCCTGTCACCCCTGGGTTTCTGAGACACACAGGTACCGAAAATACATACATAAGTAATAAATGTTCAGTGAGAGAAAGGAGGGCCACAAGCATCCTAACGAGGTTTCAAACTCAGATTTAAGAGTTTAATTTGGGGTGCCACCCACCTTCTAAATTTTAATCAGATGTTAAGGCTAGCTTATAACCTGTCTACCCAGGGAAATTAGGAGACGTCTCTCCATCTACAAAGACCTATTAACATTTCATTCTAATTACATGTGGTTACTGACCTCAATAATAAGATTTGGGGTGAGGTAGTTTTGTTGTTGTTTTTTAATGAGTCTAGATATTTCTTTCTGTAGTCAACCAACACAGCGCTTGAAATATAAATGAGTTGTTTATGGGAGTCCTTTGTAATTTTTAATTAAAGTGATGTTCTTCAGTTGGAGGTTTATGGCAGTGATACATTTTATCGCCACTTTGCTGTGGAATTCTTAATTATTTATGTAAATGTATTAATAGAGCCAGCCCTTGTTTTGGGTGGTCAAATTTTTCTGTTATGAAAATGTCCATGGGATAGAAAGTCTAATAAATAACACAAGTGGATCTTTTAAAATCTGACATCTCCAGCTACTAAGAATAGAACCTGGGTTTTGTCATAACCCAGGGACAAGATGTCCTTGGATTCCATAGGTGGCAGGCACTGGGTTTGGTCATCCAAAATCACTGAATGAATAGTCGTAAAGTTATTTTTACCAATCAGCTTTGTAACATCTGTCTACACATGTGGTTATGTATTTGCCACAGGGCAGACACTCATTGTTGAAAATGGGGTTTCAAATTGGCTGTATTTGAATATAATTATCATTTGCCTTCTTGGCAGCCTCAGAAATTAATTCTCAGAACCAATCTAGAAAAATATTGACAAATGTTAATACTGCTTCTTGCCCAATGTTTATTTCCTAAGTCATTCAACTTGCTTAGCCTTGGGGATTGTTTGTTTGGGGATGGAGGGTATTTTTTTTTTTTTGAGGTAGCATCTTATGTAGCCCAGACTGGCTTCACACTTTCTATGTAGCTGAGGATGACCTTGAACTCCTGACCTCATGTGTCTTTCTCCCAAGGGCTGGGATTACAGGCATATGTAACCACACCTAGCTATGCTTGGCATTTAGTACTTTATAATAAAGACTTCCGAAATAGGTGTGGATCACAGGTCATAGAGCACAGAGGGGAGGTCACACCTGACACTCAGCAACACCAGCCGGCACTGGGCCAATCGCAGGCTCTCACCAAAGGCTGATCACAGCCTCAGCCCTCCAATGCTAATCACACGGTGGGTAGCAGGTCAGAGAACTAAATGTAGGAAATGCAGCTCAGCCTTGGCACCTAGCTGGCCTCCCTGGCACCTCTGGGACTTGTGGCTTGAAGTGATGAGACTCTAAACTGAGGTCCTGCCACTGTGGCTAAGCTGGGGCTCCCCTATGGGCTCTAATAGCAACCTTGTGTTGCTATTTGGGACTACTGCTGATCCCTATATGAAGACTTCTGTATGGGAGAGAGAGCCTGTGCAACTGGGCAAATCTCTTCATCCATCCATCCATCTGAAAAACATGTAAAGAATGCCTCCGGCACTTTGGGGGCATAACAATGAAGACAGCAGTTAATAATATCCACTGTCATCATTGGGGTGGGGACCTGGAACCTGAACCCATCTCCTTACACACGCCAGACACAATCCACCAGTGAGCTACAAGCCACGCTCTCAGCCTGGTTCTGTATCCACGGTGGTGGAGGAGGAGTCTAACACTGGGCCTCCTGCATGCTATCTGACTGCTCTGCTACCAAACTACATCCCCAGCCCTTGTTTTGGAAGGCAGGATCACATCTCATGCTAAGCAAGAAATATTTTTAATTGACATACAATAATTGTGCATTTGGGGGACAACAAGATGAGTAGTGAAGGCACTAACCACCAAGCCTTACCACCTGAGTCCCATCATCAGGACCCACATGGTGAAAGGAAAGAACCGGCTCCTGAAAGCTTCTCCACATGTACACTATGACATGTACACACACACACACACACACACACACACACACACACACACACACACAATAAATGTACAACTCGTTGCGTATTGCTTGCTTCTCTTTCCTCTACTGCTAGCCTCCATGTTACCTGGATTCAGTGCCCTCTTCTGGCTTCCCTGGGCACTGCATGCATGTGGTGCACATACCTGCACTCAAGTTCACACACATACACATAAAATAAAATAATTTTCTTTAAAGAAATTATTTTAAAATCAAAACTACTGCAGCATTCACAATAAGCAAGGCAAGGAAGTTTTAAATAAAGTAGAGTAGCTGCTGCTAGGTCACCTTCTTTGTCCAGCTGGCCACAGGCCCTGCACAGCGAAGCTGACGCCACTGGTATTTATTTCTCTATGAAAAGCATTGTGGGAATGGCTCAACAACCGTGTGGTTCCAAGAACAAGGGTAGAAATGCGTTCATCTGAGATACAGGCTGAAGGAAAATGTTCTGTGCCCGTTCAGAACTGTCAGCCAGGGAGGTAAGGCCTGGGTGGTCACCCTCTCTGTGACAGTCATCTCTCTGATTCAGCCAGGAGGACTTGAGATAAGCTAACTGATAAAGGAAGAGGGCGATTTTTGACGTGCAGTTTTGGAAGTTCACATCTGGGATCATGTGCTCCTGTCGCTTTGGAAGCGTGTTACAGAGAAACTGTCTAGCTCCTGGCCAACCCTATAGCAACAAAGAAAGAGGACGGAGCCATGGTTTTCCAGTCCCCTTGGAGGGCATGTACTCAATGACCTGAAGACCTTCCACGGGACTCTGCCTCTCAAAGGTCCCACCACCTCCCAGTGGTATCAGGCCTTGAGACTGCGGCTTTGGAGCACAGGCTTCCAGAGGACAGTCCAGCTGCAAGATAACAGATGAACAGGGACCCCTCTGCATGTGAAAAATCAGCTACGAGGCTTGAAGTAAAAAGAAGTCTGAATGAAAACAGAAAGAGACTACAAAATGTTTTAAACAGGCAGTGAGGAAATGGGAGACATGAGTGAAAGCGGAGTGTAACAAAATAGCAAGGGTGATGTGAGGAGCACGGGAAACGTGCCTAGAAATCCAGCGGCATCTCCTCATCAGTGAACACCTATGTGAGGTGGGCGTGGCCACCTTGTTCCTTAGCTGACGGTGAGAGGTATTCGAATAGACATGGTTGGGGCAGTTTGGAGGAAAGGAGTTGACATCCAGGTCTGTTTTTGTCAAAGAGCTTTGAAGCAGGGAAACATTTATTTTTGCAAGAACATGTCATTCAAACACATCTGCACCTGGAAGAATGCCCTGGTTTTTACGGCACTGCCCAGCTCTTAAAGGGATTTTGGTCTCCTCATCCTGGCTGAGGGCCACTCTTTGAAGGGTCTGAGTCATCTCTGCCCCCCAGGCCATCCATTCCCTTTGTGTCTAGGCTCGTTTTGAAGCCTGGGATAAGGAGAGGGCAGAGAAGCCACCAGGCAAGGACATGAGACCACGGCTCACATCATTTTGCTTTCTGCTGGTGATTTTTCCCATTAGATGGTCACACACAGCATTGTCCCAGGCACAGAATCCATGTTGAGCCATCCAGAGAAAATACACATGTTGCACAGGCTTTATTCGGACTTGGGTTGTGGTTCCGTTGGCTGTGAGTTCAAGACCAGTGAGTCAGCAGTCTGTGTAAACAAGGGATCACAACTGGAACAAGATCATGTTCTGATCTGTAGGCTTGAAGGAACCTACCACCTTGTTTTCCCCCAGGAGCATGGGTTTATCTTTGCCTGATTCTGTTTCCTTGGTGACCTCATAGGGTGTAACTATGGTGACCAACAAAAATTGTCCATGAGTGCTTGTGTGTGTCTTCTCTGCCTGCCTTCCTTCCCTGGGCTATAATCCTTGGGTACTAGGCTAATTATGAACAACACCTGTGGAGCATAGTAGGTTCTCAGTAAAATTAATTTAATTAATGAGTGACTTGCAAATGAATGGTTTTCAAATAATTCTTACACAGGCATTAGATGCACCAAATCCTACCCTGGAGATAATAATGAGTCTTCACAAAGCATTAAAAGGGATTTCCATCCAGCTCTGACTTTAATAAACACCACAAGTAAATGCTAATTAAATGGCAATGTTTAATTATTACTTGATGCCCTGCCCTATTCTGTACCTCCCTTTGGCTTTGAAGGTATGAGAGGCACTAACCCTAACCCTAACCCTAACCCTAACCCTAACCCTAACCTCTATCCTCTCTACTGATATCCCTGGCCAGGCACCCTCAGCTTTGCAGATATTCCTTCCCATGGTTACACTGGAAGGCTGACATGCTCAGTGCCAGAGTGCCATAGAGGTGACTCAGTGGTTGAGAGCATTGGCTGCTCTTACAGAGGACCTGAATTTTGTTCCTAGCACCACATGGCAGCTCTTCACCCTCTGTAACTCCAGCTCCAGTGTATTCTGTGCAGTCTTCTGACCTCTACCATGTAATGCATAGACAGACATGCAAGCAAGACATTCATATACATAAAAGGAAGTGCTTTCATTGGATAGCTCTCCATAAGCTGGACATTTCCCCTCACTATCTAGTCAACCATTGAACTGTTTAATAAATACCTTAAAAAGTACCAGGCACTGTTGCTGAAGATACAGTGAGAATTAGGCACCCAGACCCTCCCTCCTAAGAAACAGAGAAGAAGTAAGTGAAAAGCTAGAAAGCTGGCTACAAGTTTGACAGGTGTCCTTTAGGAACTGAAAGATTTCCTGAAAGAAAGTCTGTGAGGACTGGCACCCCAACCAGCTACAGGGGCTGCTTCTGGGATGCAGTGAGAGACAGGAATGGGGAAGCATGCTTGCGTTTCCTTTGTTGGTGAGTTTTTAGAATTCTATAGCCCACCTCTTCTTAGTCACTTAAAATGTTTTTAATGAACAATACAATGCTCATTGTACAAAAACTAACAAACACGGGGCAGAACAGAGAAGCAAATTAAAACTCACCTTTAATCCTACTACCTAGGTATGGCCACCATTGTGTTTCTGTCTTGTTTAGTCCCAGAGGTGAGAAGTGGAGGAATGCATTGTTTCTCCATTCTGTGTAATTAAAAAGACTGTGCTGGCAGCTTCCTGGGGAGCTTTCGGTTGTGTTTGTTTTTTTAAGAGCTGCTAATTTTTGATTAACAAGAATGAATGCAACATTTAAGGGAAATGTAATTACACCCTCTTCCCCTTCTCAACAAAACAACATTATTCCCCCGACAAAGTGTAGAGTCACAACTCTAAGAATGTATGGCTCCAAGTCGGAGGATTATAAGGGACATTTTTCATGTCACCACTGAGACAGTTGTGTGAGCATTCCAACAGTGAGGTATCTGGGCTGCAGGTTACAGACCCAGCTGAAGTCGGGCTGGATAATAACTCACTTTGTCATTACTTAACACTGTAGTGGCTACAGCTACTGAGCCAGAATATAAAGCCACAGTCCTTGAAAAGATGAGGGGCTCTCTGTCAGGACATTTAAGAATAAGAAAAGCGAGGGTAACTAAGGGGGCTACTGGGGTAGCTGCACTAAGAGGCCATTGATGGATGAGGTGTCTCTTGTTCACTTTCTCTTCTCTTGGTTTGTTGCGGAGGGGGCTCTGTGAGCTTGTTCCTGTCTGTGCATTTGAAAATGCTTATGTACTTTTGTGCATATGCATGTGGGCAAGGAGACCAGAGGTCAACCTCAGGTGGGTGTCGTTCTTCAGGAGCAAGCCACCGTCTCTTTTGAGACGTGTTCTCAAAAGAGTCTCTATGGTAAGGCTAGGCTGGCTGGCTGGAGCGCCCCAGGGATCTTCCTCTCTCTCCCTCCCAGCGCTGATTACAGACACTCACTCAATGCTTGGGCCTTTTACATGGTGATGATCAAACTGAGGCCCTTATGCTTGCAAGGCAAGGCAACCACTTTGTCCACTGAGCTGCTTCTCCAGCTTTTCTTCTTTTCTGAAATAAACTTTGTATTTTATATTTGCATCTTGGGATGTTCAGGGGCCTTGTTCATGCTCAGCAAGAGCTCTCCCACCTGAACTGCACCCCCAGGCCCTGATCCACTTCCTGTGTACATGGCACACCAGCACACCTCCCTCATCGGTTCCTTTCCCTGATTATCCATGGGATGGATCCCATATGCTAATCGCAGACACCACATCTCACCAAGGCGGTGCTACCCACACAGTGACAGAACAGGCCTTTGCCCTAAGAACAGTTGACAACACCTGTGTGTGAGCTGAAACTAGAATGCCCAAATGCCTGTGTGGAATCGCCAGCATCTGGTAGCTCCTGCTATGGCAGAGTCTCCTCTTCCTCTTTGCTTCTACCCTACCTGGCCAACCCACCTTGGTCGCCTGTGTTCTCAGCATGGAAGTCAGCTCACACTCGCTCCCTGCCTGTGTTTTCAGCACCACGGCCAGAACCAGGCACCCTAGCCCGAGATTTTCAGCGCCATGGCCAGAGCCCTGTGCAAAATGCATTTCGGAACCCTGGACAGGGCACAGCCTTCGCTCAGTCTCTGGGGCGCCCTTCTTTCTGCTTTCTCCCACAGTTGCTTGATCTGTTCTCCCCCCTCCCCCCATCACAATAATTCCTCCTACGTGGAGTCACCTTTTGGCTCAATCACATGTAAGCAAGCTGCCTCAACAGCAGCTCAGCCACCAGGGGTCTTGGCATTTGGGAAACTTACTTAATCTCTCCATATCTTATTCCCTCCAGATATAAAAGGAGATAACTCCTGGAGCCGTTGAGAGTATTAAACAGGGCTAATCTGGCAAAGCTCATTGCATGGTGTCTACAATTTAATAGGAACCCAGGCCTTGTTCTCAGCTATTGTAATACTTGGCAGATCACCCCAGACATAGCTTGTCCTTAACAGCTTTCCCTCATTGCCTACTGATAGTCCTGTGTAAGGCCAGGCTGCCTCTGCTTCGAACCTGCTTCGAAAGGCTCCATCACACTGTCTTAATTGTTTGTGAGTAACCTTGGCTCCTGTACAAACCTAACAGGAGCCTATTGTCTACTTCCATGCCAGACCAGTACAATGAAGGGGGGAGGGCAGCTTTGCCCCATAGTGCCATTCAGAGATGTATGCTCCTTCTGCATTGTGGGGCTGGTTGGTGGGACTGTGTCATTAGGCTTTGTGATCAATGTGTGGCTAGGGTTAGTGTTACTGTGGAAAAGGGAAGAAAGAGCGAAGAGGCCTTGTGAGACGTGTGACCAGTCACAAGAGGGACATTATCACTCCTACCCACATTCCCTCACCCCAGCGTCGCTGCAAGGGAAGCTGAGAGATGTGGCTGGCCTGTATGTCTAGAAGGAGAATTGTGTCATCTCTGCTTGTGGATTTCCTCTCCCCGCCAGGTCAGAAGATGCTTAAGGCCTATGACCATGGACTTGGGGTCTCTCATCCGGTGCTTATTCCACTCCAACCATCCTTTGAGACTCCTCTTAACAGTAAATCCACAGGCTGAGCCAGTGGCCTAGGGAGAGGGCCTTTCCAAATACACATGGTAAAAAGGTTGAAGGAGTCAGAGGCACCCAGAAAAAAAACCCAGCCATTTCTTGGAACCAAAAGCTACAGCTTACACAGTACTGCCTAGACAGATTTCGTGGCTGAGTTACTGAAGGAATTATGGGAGGGGAGAGAGGGGGAATCTAAGCAGCTCAGGGGAGCACAGCCACATCTCTGTAAACCCAGAGCCTCGACGTCCTGGGGTCCCAGGACAGAGCCAAGAAGAGCTTTCAGACCTGGGTCATGGATCTCTCTGAAATGAAGCACACACCGGCAACAAGAAAGCACACTGTCAGGCAGCCCTTGCGAACCCAGCAGGCATGCAAATTGGAGCAAACTTTCTGAAAGACATTTTGCATTATGCATCAACTTTTTCCAAACAGCTCTCCTCTTCCGTAGCAGTGATTCTGCTCTTAGGAATTTATCTCAAAGAAATAATCAGAAACAGCGTCAAACACTTACGTCCTCGGGAAACAGATTTATGTGCAGAGCTGTGTGCTTAAGGCTTATTTATGATAGCAGAAACTTAGAAAACACACTCAGTGTCCAGCCAAAGGGGCTGCATAAATAAATGACAGAGCAGACAGATGATGGAATAATGTGGACTGGAGGGACTGGGTTTTATGAGGCGTTTCAGGCTAGGGGAAACTTCTTATTAATTAGGGTAGAAGAAATGAGACATCCAAGCTTGTGATCTGTCCTACTCTGAGTGGCTCTTGCAGAACTCTGAGTTGTTTCTTTACTTTTGAAATTGTCAAGAGTTTAATGATAAGCACATACACCATAGGAGCTGGGAAAAAATGGCTTGGGGTGATTCAAAAGGTAAAGTACTTGCTATCCGAGTGTGGAGAGTTGAATTCAGATCCCCAGCATCCCTCCCTCCCTTCCTCCCTCTCTCTCTCTCTCTCTCTCTCTCTCTCTCTCTCTCTCTCTCCCCTTCACTCTCTTCCTTCCTCTCTCTCTCTCCCCCTTCCTCTCTCTCCCTCCCCTCCTCTCTCTCTCCTTCTCTCTTCCTTCCTCTCTCTCCTTCTCTCTCTCTCCCCTCCTCTCTCTCCCTCCCCCAGTCCCTCCCCTCCTCTCTCTCCCTGGGGGTGAGATGTGACCAGATGTCTTAGGCTCCTGTCACTGTGACTTCCCTGTGGCATCAGGCTGTAACCTAGAAATTGTGAGCTAAAATTAATCCCCTTCTTCCTAAGTTGCTTTTTTCAGAGTTTTATCACAATAGAAGTAAAACACTATGTTACTAGAAAGTAGCATATATAGATCAAATGAAGTTACTCAAAACTCTCTCTCTCACACACACACACATGAAATTTTTTGGAGGAAGGAGATTATGGTGCAACCATCTTTTCTCTGTGTAGACTATTCACTATAGTCTTTTTCTCCACTCTCCAAGAATCCAAATGCTGGCCCAGACCCTGAGACTCAAAGTCCATAGTAGGCAAAGCCCAGTGACTGCTGCCTGAGACATGTCCCTTTGAGCTCTCATAACATCCATTGAGCTGCACAAAATAGATCACCTGAAACTCCATCCATCCAGACAGCACCACACAGGTCACATCTTTTACAATGAGGTGTGAAAATAAAAAAGCTTATTCCCTTATGAGTTCTATAAAGACATTCCTCAGCATCTACAAAACGACAGGGGCCCTTCACCCAGATCTCACAGCTCAGCCATTCCCAGCATTGGTTGTGATTCAGAGGATGCTCCCAGAGATTTGAAAACATTCTGCTCTTGTCCTGAAGTGGTGATTTTCCACTTGGGCATAAAACTTCTTGGGAGAGGAGCTAAGGGACTGGTCTGTGTTTCCAGTGTTCTATCTGAGGTGGGATTTTCACATGGTCTTAAGTTGGTTGGTTGATAAGGCAGAAGGGAGCATAACAAAATGAATAATGCTAACTCATCCTAAAACATACAAGAAAACGCATGCTTGTTCTTGCCTTCCTGCCAGGATAGAAAGCCAATTCCAAACCCGTTGTCTTAGGAGGGATGATTCAGTGTGTTCAGTGAAAATGTTTGCTTTGCCACGCGCAGGTGTGGGAATTAAACCTGAAGTTCCCATCTCCGCTCATGAACCAGGCTTTTTAGTGACTCACTGGAGAATCTTTCTGAGATGCAGTCCCCTAGAAGCCCACCAACATTTCCTAACCTGTGCCATTCCAGGAATTAAGCACTCCGTCCTTGCCCACTGTATGGTTTTTGTTCTCATGGAAATTTGTTGAAAGCCTTCAGTATTCACTTCTCACCACTGAACTCCATAACGTTGCCATCAATGGGGAAAAAGCTGCCGAATCTTAATTAGAATTCTTTTCTTTTAGATAGAGTTCCCATGACTGGAAGACAGCCACTTGGCATTGTTGAGATCACACTGTTTGTGATGCAGTGTGAGACATGTCTTCCAATGTGGGTGCACACCTGCTCTCCCAACTGTAGAACCTCACAGGAGGCCAACATCAGTGTCCTAATTTGCTTCTCTCTTGCTGTCATACACACCATGACCACAAACAACTGGTGGGGGTTATTATTTTGCAACTGGTGGGGGTTATTTATTTCCATGGTGAAGGGCAATCAGAATAGAATAGTAGCTCAAGACAGGAACTGGAGCAGACACCATGGAGAGATACTGTTGATTAGTTTACTCCCCATGGCTTGATTGGCCTGCTTTCCTGTAGCACCCAGGACCTCCTACCCAGGGAATGACACCACTCACAGTGGCCTGGGACCTTCTATATCAATCATTAACCACAAAAATGCCCCCACAGACATGACCACGGGCCAATCTATAGGAGGCAGATCTTCCGTCAAAGTTCCCTCTTCCCAGGTGAGCTAGTTTGTGTCAAGCTGACAAACACTAACCATCACTATTAATTTGAAAACTACTGCATCTCTCTTGAATGTCCTAGAATGAACCTTTCGGTGAGGAGTTTTCTGTGAAGATGAAGGTCACCCTTTGCTGCGCCCATCTGTGTGTGTGTGTGTGTGTGTGTGTGTGTGTGTGTGTTGATTAGACTTCTAGAATATGTGCCCTGAATCTTAAGCAGGGTATAGAAATAGAATTTAAGGTTAGGGTTAGGGTTAGGGTTAGGGTGCAGTGGCCACCCTTCCCCTGGTCCTAGGGAGTACTTTCCAAAACTCCCAGGAGATACCAGAAACTTCCGTGGACAGGCAGTGCTCATACTGAACACACATTCTCATGAGAACATGTGGTTTGTAAGCCATGCACAGTAAGAAATGATGGTAATAACCAGTAACAAAATACAGTGATTGCATCCACGGACCCACTGGCAGCATTGACACCGCTGTGTTTTGGAGCCGCTGTTTTGAAGACTCACTTCAATAGATGCTCTGTGACACCACGACAGTGGACTTGATAAGCCAGATGGCATCTCAGCGCCTAGCTAGCCGAGAGCATGAGCGTGCTCGACTCCGCATGACTCCCAGGCCCTGGGTGGGGCAGAGCTCAGTGGCACGAGATTTCATTATGCTTCCCTGAGTGGCACACAGCTTTAGATGTATGACTTGTTTGCTTCTGGAATTTTCCATATGTTCCCAGTTCTCAGGTGACCATAGCAAACAGTGCGTGGAAGGCAGAGTGACAGGTCAGGGTGAGCCCTCTAGACTTTCTGTTATGCTGGTAAGCAACTGAAGCCACACTTTATTCGATTCTGGGTTTGTTCTGGCTTTGACACGATTTCATGGTGTGGTCACTGTACCTGCCACTAAGAAGCTCCCTGGAAAATAAACTGTAAAATCAAGTTCTTAAGATGGGACTTGTTTTTACCTGGGAAACACAGAGCCCTGGGTTTGATCCTTAGCACTATCTCAAAAAAAAAAAAAAATACAGGGAGGAAGAAGGAGAGGGAAGGGAGGGGAGAGGATGGAGGAAAGAGAGGAGGGGGGAGGGAAAGAAGGTAGGAGGGGACAAGAGAACTAAGGAGGAGAGTAGAGATAAAAAGACAGACATGAGAGAAAAATCAAAGCTGTTAGCTGGACAGCAATTAAGCTTTATTAAGCAGGGCTTGGGAGACTGGGAATGTAGCCCAGTGATTACACCACCTGCCTAGCCCATATAAAGCCCTGAGTTCAATCCCCAGCACTGCATAAACCAGACTTGGTGTCACATGCCTGTCATCCCAGCACTTGGAAGCTGGAGGTCAGATGTTCAGGGTCATCCTCGGCTACATAGTGAGTTCAAAGCCAGCCTGGTGCACATGAGGCCCTATCTCAAAACAAACAAACAAACCTCCAGATGGGTGCCAGATGTTTTCTGACACCTTTTTCTTTTCCCTCCAAACAACTTTGAGATACTGGTCTGCTCCACTGACAGGCAATGTTGCTGCTGCAGAGGGGCCATTTCCACATGTGCTTACAAACCAGATAGACAGGCAGCACAGGCCAGGCCGGTATCCCCCTGCCGTAGTTCTGCTCACAACCCATCCTTGTAGGAACTTAAAGCAACTGATGACCTCACCCCCAAAGTCAAGAGCAGCCGGGGCCTCTGCAGGCCTGCAAGGCAGATGCCTAGCTTCGAGGCTTGAGGCGTGGATTATGTCTTACCTGTGTTACACAGCCTATCTACCCCTCTCCCTTTTCTGGAACCAGCCTGTCCACTCTCACATTCTAGACAGAGCAGTTAAGTCAGCATTACTGTGTGAGAGTTGCAGTCCTATTAATTGGCTGACATGTTGCCTGGATTTGTTTGTTTGTTTGTTTATTACTTCAAGTTACATCTCCATCATAGTGTCCTCTTTCCACCCCTCCCAGTTTCACCCTCCCACCCTCTCCTCCCTCTCCCATCCGTCCCAGTCCTCCGATGTGGAGTGTCCCTATATAGCAGCCACTCTCAGTTCAACAGTCATATGAGGGCTAAGAGCTTCCTCTTGCACTGGGGGCCTACATGGTGGCACCCCCAGGGGAACTTGTCCCATTAATAGTTAACAAAGTCTATGTTCCTGATTCTTTTGGTGTGTTGGTTGTAGGATAGTTATCCTGTACTATCTGACTAAAATCCAATTATAAGTGAGTAGATGTCATGTGCATCTTTCTGAGTCTGGGTTAGTTCAGGTGAGCTTTTCTAGTTCCATCCATTTGGCTGCGAATGGCATGATTTCTTTGTTTCTGATAGCTGAGTAGTATTCCATTGTGTAAATGTACTACAATTTTTTTATCCATTCGTCGGTTGAGGGACATCTGGGTTGTTTCCAGTTTCTAGCTATTATAAATAAGGCTGCTATGAACATAGATGAGGATATGTCCTTGTAGTTTGGTGAGGAATCCTTTGGGTGAATACTCAGAAGTGGTGTGGCTGGGTTTTGAGGTAGGGCTATTCCAAGTTTTCTAAGATATTGCCAGACTGACCTCCATAGTGGTCGAACAAGTTTGCACTCCCACCAGCAATGGAGGAGGGTTCCCCTTTCTCCAGCAATGGAGGAGGGTTCCCCTTTTTTCACAACCTCACCAGCTATTGCCTGGACTTTTATTGCTGCAGAAGAGCATTCTGAAGACTGACATGGGAAGTGACAGGAAGTTTCTTGGCCACTATTGGAGATGTTATGATGAAGCTAGCATTATCACTTTCAAACACCCACATAATTCACTGTGAATGGTCCTCCCCTATACAACAGTACAGCACAGCTGCAGACGGGGAGTCCACTGGAGCCTCCTCACCTGATTGGCTGTCACAGGTCTCATTGTCTTCTTCCTTTCTACACTCTTATCATCTTCCTGAGAAATGAGGTTTTTCACAGAACTTGTTCTTCAGGAAGAACTTTGTCCTTCCATCCTTCTCAGCTCTCAGCCTGTCGTAGCAAAGAGTACTTTCTTCTCTCACGTAGCCCAAGCTGGCCTCAAACTCACCATGTAGCTAAGGATGACCTTGAACTTCTGATCCTGCCGTTTCTGCCTCCTGAGCACTGGGATTACAGGTGTGGGCCGCCACACGAATGCAGGGCTGGGATGAGTCCGGGGCTGTGTGCCAGACAATCACTCTATAAGCTGAGCCACATCCCCAGCCCTAGCCCAGGTTAGTATTTTATGTAGAGCGGAAAAAAAATTAGAGAAGGAAAGTGAATATAATAAATAATAATAAACCAAAAATTAAAAGTGTCACTTCCAGTCTGTAAGTAGAACATCTTGTGACTTTAACATTCACTTTCACAAATTATTCTCTCACCTATTAACCTTCAGAACTCTTGGTTCCAGAGGCAAGCTGCCTCAAACTGTTGAGGTGGCAGGGGAGAAAACTGTCGCAGCTCCCAGAACTTGGAACCCTGGGGGAAAGGTGAGTGTCCCCACCCAGCTGGGGCTGAGTGTTCATGAGAAATACCCAGATTAGCACAGCCAGCGGTGGGCATCAGCCCGTCAGAATAGGAATGCCAGAGTGCCTGCTTATAACATCAACCCTACAAGAGCCATCAGGGTGGGGGCTATCAGGGATCTCTCTCCCTCTTAACTGGCCCTTTTTAGAACAGATTTTATTAATTCTTTGAGAATTACATACAATGCATTTTGATCATATTCACTCCTACTCCACCTCTTCCCAGCTATATCCCTTCCCTTCCCACCCAGCTTTGTGTCCTTTGTTCTTCTTATCAAGGGCAATTTGTATTACCAAAATATCATTGGATATATGGCCTCCCACTGGTGCATAGTTAACTCACTGGGGCTACCCTCTTAGAGGAAACTAACCCCTCTTTTCCCAGCAGCCAACAGTTTCCAATAGTTCCTCTACTAAGGGTGGGACCTTGTGTATAATTCCTTCTCCATGCTGGGATTTGCTCTGGCTTGAGTTTGTGTGTAGGTCTCATGCATGCTGTCACAGCTGCTGTAAGTTCATAGGCGCAGGTGCCCTGCCGTGTCCAGAAGACACTGTTTCCTTGTAGTCATTCGTTGCCTCTGACTCTTACAGTTTTTCCAGCCCCTCTTCCTCAGTGATCATTAAGCCTTGGGACAAGGGGTGAGGTACATACATTTTCTTTAGTGCTAAGCATTCTGCAGTTGGATTTTCTCTGCACTTTGGCTAGTTGTGGCTTCCTGTGTTGGCCATCATCTACCACAAATGAAAAACATCTCAGATAAGGGTTGACAGATGCACTGACCTATGGGTATAATGATAAGTAATGAGAAATTAACATTATGCCCATTTAGCAGAACAATAATAATAGGTTATTCCTAGGGTCTATGACCTGTCTAGTCATAGGTTCTTGTCACAACAATTATGCCAGGTATGGGTTTCATCTTGTGGAGATGGTCTTAAAACCAAACAGAAAATGATTGGCTACTTCCATGACATCTGTACCACTACTGTACATGTCTTACCAGGCCTTAACTAAACTTGACTTCTTTGCCTGGTATCAGTATTTATTTTAAAACATGACCTTGGCTTGCAAAAGGGCTGCAGCTCTTCATGCCAAGGAAATTCTTGCTCACTGCTCCAGTGGAATTCTAGGGTCCAAATTTATGCCAGCCACTGGTAGCTGGACTGTATCAGCCCAGTAGACCTGATACAAGAAAACCCCAACTAGTGCCTGGGACTAGAGGAGTAGGCATGGCTGCCTAGACCAAAATTAAGGTGTCTCTAGTGGGAGGGGAGATATATGTTAGCAAAGCATGACAAGAAATGATACCTGAGGCCCTCTCTGTGGTTTCTGGAAGTATGTAGACATTTGCATTGTTTTAATGGTTTGTTCCAAATGCTATAAGTATGACTTCCCTTAATGGATGGATTTGTATGATTGACAGAAATACCTTATGGGGATGAAACTGGCACTTGCAATAGCATCCAAATCCTGGACATAAAATCACCAGGAAGCATGCTTGCAAAGTGAGTGTCAATGGCCCCTCATGTTACCATGGGGAAGCATGCTTGCGAAGTGAGTGTCAATGGCTCCTGATGTTACCATGGGGAGGGGGGGTGAGGAGCTGAGTATTCTGCACCTATCCAGAACAATTCTATGTGCTACTTCCCACCCCTAACTAAAGCTGTAACTTTTATCTATTGTATACATTCTCAACTGTCAGTCTACGAGATAGGTTTGGAGTAGGTTTGGTGAAGTTTACATGTCTGTGTTGGCATGCATGCATGTGTGGGTGCACATGTGTATGCAGGCCAGAGGTCAGCCTTTGGTGCCATCCTTTACCACCCTCCTCCCTAACTTTGGAGACAGGTTCTCTCAATGAGCCCAGAGCTCATCAGTTCTGCAAGGCTGGATGACCAGTGAGCTCCAGAGAGTCTCTATCTCCCCAGCTCTGGGTTTACAGATGTGAGCCATGATGCTGGGCCTCTTCATGGATTGTGGGGATCCAGACTCAGGTCACCATCCTTGTGTGGCAAGTACGCTACTCAGTGAGTCATCCCCCCTGCCCTGAAGAGAACGTTTTAAACTACTCAGAACACTATCTGTAAGGACCCATAGCATCTACAACTGTCAGACAACCAGGAGCTGTTGAATATTCACGAGTTAAATAGGCAAGGTGTTTGACCCCTACCCACCTGCAGATCTGTTTATTTTCCATTTAGTAGCTTCTACACAGAAGACAAGATTCAGGAATTCTCCCTTAATCTCATGGGGGAGGAAAATGAGAACACCTGTCCTCTTGTGTTCTCAGTGAGCACAGGCCCTCACCTCTCATGTCCCGATGTCTTTTGCCAGCTGCCTCTTTGCACTCCTCTCATGCTCTTGAGACCCTGGGAAAGTCTGTTCTCTCTGCCCATCTGCCTCTTCCCCTCCTTTGTAATCTCAGGCACCCGTGTTTTGCTGAGCAAGGGCTTCTCAGCTCAGACGGGCTAAAGGCAGCCGCTGGGTTGGAGAGGGAGTTTTATGGCTATCATTCGGTATATTTCCTTGCTCACTCATGCCTGCTTTTGCTCATAAATACCCCCACCTCATTCCATGGAAGATAGGAAATGGATCTTTATCGCCCTGAGTTCATGCTGGCATAAATATTAAATTCATGTAATAATCACAAGCCTTCCTCCTCCACTTTGCTTGGACAGAGTACTGGTAGCTGAGCTGCTGTGAAATCTCTTTTCTCAATCAGAGGGTAATAGTCCCTAACTCTTTTTTTTAAGATTTATTTTAATTTGTGTATATTGGGGGGGAAGGTCTTGTGAATAGTGGTGCCCAAAATTGTCCTGTTGGAGTTACAGGAAGCTGTGAGCCACCCAGTGTGGATGCTGGGAATCAAACCCAGGTCCTGTGCAGGAGCAGTACTTCACTCTTTACTATTGAGCCATCTTTCCAGTCCAGGAGCCCCCAACTCTCACTCAGAGTCTGGGTATCGCTTGCTGAAAGCTGTTCTTGGAAGTGTGGACCACTCACCTCATCATTTCTGACCTCTACTTGCCAGGGTCGGCTGTGGGCACTTGCTACTCATTTTCAGAACTTTATGCTTGCTCTGGTGGGGAGGTGGGATTTGAACCCCAGAGCCTGTGACTCTTCACCCCTAGACTCTGGTCCCTCACCTTCCTTCAGTGGCAGCCATATCGTTTCAATGTGTTCCCATAGAGACTTGGATGTGGGACCAGTCTTTCCTACTGCTGACCGAAGCAGATTAAGATGGAGTTTCTGTTGATGTTGACCACTGCTTGTTACGCCGTGATGCTGACCTGGAAGTGGCGCATTCCAGTCAGAAGAGGGACTGGGATTTAACTCAGCAGCCCACTCCCTCCAGCTGGGCCCCCCACCTCCCAAAGGGTCCACACTCCTCAAAACAGTGCCACCGGCTGGGGACCAAGTGATCAAGAATGTGAGCCAGAGCCATGGGGACATTCCACATCAAAATTGTAACACCAGGCAAAAGCAAAATAATTTAAAAGCTCATTGGATGGCCACCTGGAGTGACAAGTGACACCAGAACAGAAGGACCTGGAGAGAGAGGCCTGGGTCACAATATCATGCTGGGTCCCAGGAATCACCCAGGACAGGCTTCTGATTGGGAAGAGGCTGTGGAGACACCTGCCACCAGCCTGGTGACCTGAGTTCAGTCCATTAATTAGACCAACAGAGTGGAGGGAAAGAACTGACTCCTGCAAATGATCCTGACCTCTGCAAGCACAGAGTATCAGTGTATACACACACACACATACACACACATCACACCACACACACACACACATCACACCACACATATCATCCCTCACACACATATACACCACACACATCACACAACACATACACCACTCATATACACACATCACATGCACACACACTCACACATACCACATACACACCTCACACACACAAACACACACCACATATACACACTCACAGAAACACACAACACACACACTCACATACAACACATACACACCCCATACACACACATCACACAAAAAACACAACATACACATCATACACACACACCACCACCACCACACATACACAACACACACACACATACCACATACTACATAAATACAAAGGTGACTTTAAAAGTCTGCTCCTTGAGAGCTCACTGTAAATACCACAGCTTAAGATGGCTCCTGGTTTTCACTCTGCAGCAGCCAATTGAATCGTTGACTCAATTTTAGTCCCCTGAGTGCTGCTGAGGAAGGCCAGGTTCCTAAATCACACCCTTGACAGGTGCCATATTTCTGAGCCCCGAGCTAAGCAGTGACCTTCTGGTTTCACAGTAACTAGAGCTGGGTGACACTCATAATGAACGGAGTCCATTGAGCCTTCTTAAAATATGGAAAGAAACTGAAATCAGATGGAACTGTCATTTTGAATCGGGGGACCAGAACCCAGTGATCAATCTCCCACCTGCCTGATGATGCAGAGACAGAAGGCACAGAGACTTTCCCCTGGCAAAGAGTTCTCAAATATCTGCACAGGACAGCCTGCCCCATGCCCAGGGCCAGACTGCAGATACCACACAATCACCTCTGAGGAGATTCTGGTGTCTCTGTCACACACCCATGGGGGCAACTGCTTGGAAAGGTGATCCTGTCTTAGTGACCCTCAGGCTCTGCAGGTAGGTCCACAGCACAGTCTCCAAGCTGCTTCTCAGTGAGAGACCCCTCCCTAACTGCCAGTCATGGTGGTCTCTTCTGCCTGGAATGTTCTCCCCTCCCCAGACCTCATAGGACAATTTCTTTGCTGTTTAGGTCCCAGCTGTGCCTCCCCTCTTTGAGGTTTTCTTGACCACTCACTGCAGAGTCCCTCCTTCCCCAACAATCTGAGTCTAGAGACACATGCCTTTAACTGTTTTTGCTAAGGTAGGAAGGTGGTCAGTTCAAGGTTACACTCAGTAACATAGTGACTTCTAGCCCAGACATTGTCTCAAGAAAGAAAGGAAGGAAGGAAGAAGGAAGGAAGGAAGGAAGGAAGGAAGGAAGGAAGAAACCTTCCAATTTTTCCTCCCTATCATCACTGGTCCATCTCTGATGCCTCCTGACCCCCTATCCTGTATGTTAGTTCTCAGAGCACAGGTCAGTCTCTCAAGTTGTAATATTATTACATACTCCATCATGGCCTCCCTTCCAGACTATAAGGTCTATGAGCTTAGGGGCTTCCAGTTCAGTCCTTTTTCATATATTCAGGGTTAACACCTGTACCATACAGGCTGACAGAATGGGTGTGTGGATAGGCAGGTGTATACATACATAATGCAGGTATGAATGAATGCAGACATATGTGTGCATAGGTAGATGGATGCATGGGCGGATGGATACATGGATGAAGGAAAGTGAACAAGCTCAAGCTGGCTCCAGCTGGAAGGTGTTTCTCCTTAGTTCAGTCCTCTGTGACTGTTGGAGTTTGTCCCCTGTAGTCTCCCCAAGGCTCCCTAGATGCTCTCTCTTGGATGCCTGTACCCTTCCCTCTTGAGGCCTCCTCAGAGGACGAGATTAGTGGTGGATGAGCCCAGCAGGAAGCCAGGCTGCTGGGCAAGCATAACAGTGGCTCTTGCAGAATCTAACAAAGCAGGTCCAAGAGAGACCCAACAGAAGCTTCCCCCACAAGGAGGCCTGGGGACCACCCTGCACATACCAACTCCAGGGTCATCCCACTGCTGGGACTCCCTTCTCTTTTACTTCACTCAACAAGTGTGACTTTGCCTCTACTTCACACATAGTCTCCTAACCACATATGACCTGTGGCACCAGGATTACCCAGTCTGGAGGAAAAGCTAGACACATAAACAGATGCCTTAAGTCTAAGAGCAGTGACAAAATGCCTCTTGCGATGAACAGTACCCAGTGTGGCAGTAGCATCTGTCAGAGTCTGGGAAACGTACCTGAAGGGAGAGCAGTGAAGGGACATTTGGGCAGAGGAAACGGTAGCAGCAAAGGCACAGAGGCCCAAAGAATCTGGAGCCACTCACTGAGAAAAATGGGCAGGACTGTGAGGGTCCTGGGTGTCCTGCTGAGAGCCTTGATCTGCAGGCAGCAGGGCTCACTCTGGGCCTGACTCAGAAGGATGTTGTCATCCTATCTAGTGTTTAAAAAGCTCACAGTCAAGGCTGGGGTTAGGGAAAGAAAGAAGAGATCAGAAGGCCTCATAGAAGTGGGTGTGCCCGGGCTAGGAAGTGGGTGGGTGAACACAGAGATGGAAGATGCTCAGAAACAAGAGGAACTGGAACCAGAATGCTTTGGGAATCCCGAGATGGGAGTCAAAGGGTTCCTAGCCTTCCCACCCGTCAATCACCTTTTTTTATCACAGTGATCAAATACCTGACAAGAAGTATCTGTGGGAAGAAAGCTTTGTCCTGGCTCACAGTCTGAGGGGATACAGACTGTCACAGAGCTGGGGAGCTCTATGGTGGTAGCATCTGCTTGCTCAAATCTCAGTAAACTAAGAAACAAAGACAGGACAGGAAGCAAGATGGAGCTATAAATCTCAAGCTCCGCCCACTCGAGATCCACTTCCTCCAGATGGGCCCACCCCCCCCCAAGGTTCTGCAACCTTCCAAAACAGTGCCATCAGCAGGGACAGAGTGTTCAAACTCCTGAGCCTATTGGGGGAATGGTCCACATTCAAATTCCAGCGTAGGCCCTTCCTCTGGTCTGATACCTTTGGAGCCTGGATACAGACTTACGGCTGCTTAGAATGAAAGGAACCTGTGCTCCTCAGAAAATCTCACGTGTCCACCACTGGACCAGCCTCACCAGAAACTATGATGAGCTGGTATCATGGCAGATGCCTGTAATCTCAGCACTTGGGAGGCAAAGGCAAGAGGGTCACTGGGGATTTGAAGCCAGTCTGGGCTACATAGTGAGATATAAATAAACCTCAGAGCCTGAAACCCCTTTCTAGACCCACAAAATCAGAATGCAGTGTCATGGCCTGGAGAGTTGCACCTCTGAGCCCTGCAGGTGACTCAGGGAGCCACTACCATGGATGCACAGTACAGAGGGTGACAGATCACAGGTCAGTCTTCAGTAGCATTTGGGAGGAGAGTTAAGAGCAAACCACTCACTGTCTGCACTGATGCCCACCCCTCACAGGCAAGCCTAGGGTCTTAAAGGTCAGGTCAGGTAATACTGCCATATTGGTCTGTCTCACACACTGGCAACTGGTCTGTGTCACTCACCTTTGGACTTGTGGACACCACAGCCAGGCAGAGTACAAGCAGGGGGACATATCCTGAATACAGACTGGATGGTGACAGAAGGCTTTAAATGTAGATGAGGAAATCAACGTAGACTGTTGTAAAGCACAGGCATGGTACCCTGCCCAGGGACATCACGGAGTTAATTGGCTAAAATAGGCACAGAATGGTGGACCAAACATTGGAGTTTGGGAACAGCTTTCAGGACTGACTTCTAATGAGATTTTCAAAACACTAATTTCCCACAGCAGAAAATCAAGTCATGCTCATTTGTAAGCCGTCAGCCTCAGTGAGATGGGGGATATTTCTTCTCGAGTTGTCAGTTAATGGTCTGAGCCAGTCAGAATACAGAGTAGGGCGGTTGGCCGTTAATCAGCTCTCTGGGAGCTGATGAATGGATACGGTTCGAACCTAGCATTCGTATTGGCTCTGGGAGCATAAATCGACTTCCCATGATCTTACTTTGAATATATATATATCCACTGAAACCAGAGTGAGCAGATGATAGAGGGCATTCTTTTCCTGGCTATTTGTTTTTCTCACCTTTAATGACCATCTTTTCAGTCTGTGCACTCAAGCTATGTTGCAAAATGTCACAGGTCACGTAGGGGAAATGATCAGATCTGAGTCTCCCCACCAGGGAGGGTTTTAGAACCTTTTGCTCATTCGTGAGTAATGGTCCCTCTGGTAGAGACTGTCATAAGTTATGGAGAGTCAGAAAAAAGCACGGAGACCATCATTAGGTCGTCCTTTGTTTAGCAGATGGAAAAACCAAGGTCCGGGAGTAAGAGCAATGTGAACATCACAGGCCAGGTTTGTGCTGGAACTGGGCCACCGGTCTGGGTTTAGAAAGTGTGTACTCTGCAGCTGATATTTTCATTTCTGTGACTCAAAACATATCAAAAACATGTCAAAAGGAGGAAAGCCGTGTGCTGGCTCCATGTGCAGAGAATTCAGCCCATGGCTGCTTGACTCCATGTGTTTGGGTAGAACGTCATGGCAGAGGAGCATGTGGTGGAGGGTCTTCATCTCGTTGCCTATAAGGAGCAGAGAGCCTCGATGGAACTGCCAAAGACACTGTACTGACCTCCTTCCCCCAGTTTCCATGACCTTCCAAAGTAGCATCCCCTGCTGGGGACCAAGTCATAAAAAAGCATGAGCCTACAGGCAACACTTCATATTCAAACCATCATATAAGCCCTGGCTAAACCAACACACACACACACACACACACACACACCTGCCCTTTGACAAGCAGGCAGCAATGAGGGGAAAATCAGTCAAAATACCTCTATTATTCAGTAAGAGTCTTCTCTTCTGGAGACCATCGTGGGGAGGGGTTTATTTTGGTTCGGTTTGTTTGGCTTTAATAACTCTGGAAACTATGGGAAAATCACCTCCTTGAAGGAACTTGTTTACATATAGCAATTTTATTGAGATATGGTCCACCCACTGAAAGACACTTGTCACCAAAGATGACAACTTGAGTTCAACTCACTGAACCTATGTGATGGAAGACAAGAATCAACTGTCACAAGTTGTTCTCTGACCTCCACACAGTCACTGTGTCATCACACACACACGCACACGCACACGCACATGCACACACACATACACACACGCATACACATGCACACGCACATGCACACACACATACACACACGCATACGCATGCACACACACACAAAATGTAAAAAGAACATTTAAAGACTATAACTCAGTGATTCCTAACATATTCTTGGAGTCACACCTTTTCATCTCCCTGAATAGGCATTTGTACCCATATTTCTCCCCCAGCCTCCCAGACCCTTGCTCTGGGCAACTACCCACCCACTGTCTGTCTACCCTATTGGTGGGGTCTTGGTCCTCCTCACAAATGTAATTGTGTAGTGTGTCATCTCCTCAAGGCTGTGTGACAGAAACAAAAACGTGTGAGAAGCCACTGGGTCTTGAGAAAAGACATGTTCCTCCATTTTCCCTCAACTTTATATAATTGTTTTATATATTCTAAAATGTTAAAAAGATTTTTACAGCAAATGTGCTTTCAGCCTTTGTTCAAATTTGACTCACCCTCTGGGTCCAGTCTCTCTGACATATAGTGACATATCTCCCCCTGAAGATCCCCACCCTCATGGTGGGTCCTCATGGGAAGCCCATCTCTGCTGAGAAGGCAAACATTTCAGCCCTACAAAATCAAATGTCAGCGTGGGGAGTTTGAAAAGTCAAGAACATTAGTAAATTGACTTTAGCCTCTGAAAGCATTGTCGGGTCCAGAGGACAAAGGCTCAAAATAGCTACCCAAGAAAGTCCTGTGTCTGAGGTGTGAGGGCTGGGGGAGTGCCACAGGCTGGAAGGACTGGCTGGCAACTTTTTCTCACCAGGCAGATCAGAGGCCCTGGCAATATCAGAATGGACTAAAAAGACAGCAGCCCCTACCCTCCCCTTCCTTCTGCTTCATTTCAGCTCAACATTTCAGTGCATCTTTGGGGACTCATGGGTTTATTTTAAGCATCATTGTTGACCTTGCTTTTAGAGGAAAATGAAAAACCACTTGAGGGAAGATACTTTCCTGTTGTCCCCATGTGGCTCAAATATTTGACAGCTGAGGTTATACACCAAGCCGTCATTCCCTCCAAGGGGTCGGTTATGCAATACCACGTGGGCGGCAAAAGCAGGGTGTGAGGGTGTATGGGAGGATGCAGCACAGCAGTGGGCAGTGGGCTGCACTCTGTTGCTCTGAGTGTCACAGCACAGCCTAGAAGGTCACACATGGGAGCCTAAGGAGAGGCATGGCCAGCCCACAGGGTGGGCCCAGACGCAAGTGACTCACTACACTGTGTAGACCCGTACGTGTGAATGGGAATCTGTGAATGAAAGCATGTGTGTGTGCATGCATATGTGCACTCATACATGTAGTTGTGTGTGCTTATATATCATGTGCATGTGTGTGTGATGAAAAGATGTTAAATTTTAGTTCTATTTTATTGTCTGGATCTGGGTTTTGTTAGGTAATAATAACAATGATAACAATAGTGTTTTAGCTACTTTTTGGTTTCTATGACAAAATACCTGACCAAAGCAACTGAAGGAAGAAAGGGTTCGTTTTGACTCACAGTTAGAGGGTGTACATTCCATCATAGCAGGGAAGTCATGGTGACAAAAATGTGGAAGATTGTCCCCTTGTGTCCACAATCAGGAAGCAGAGAGCAATGAGTACTGGTGCTCAGCTTGCTTTATATATATTTGAGACAGGGTCTCCCATCAAGTGTAGCCCTGAACTTGCTGTATAATCAAGGATGACTTTGAACTTCTGCCCTTCCTGCCTCCACCTCCCAAGTGCCAGGCACGTATCACCATGCCTGGTGCTGGTGGCAGAACTCAGAGTTTGGTGCCTGCTTATAGGGTGAGGAGAAAGGGCTTGATGTTCACCTCAGAAGTCTGGCCGATACGTGAGTTCACATAGATGTGCACTGTATGAGAGCTGTGACTGGAGTGTGGGATCTTGGTGCCCATTTTCTTAGCAAATGCAGCTTCCCCCAATGTCTGCTGAATGCTGTGACCACTGGAACAGAGGGAAAGCAGAGCCAACACAGGTCTCCTGGCCATCAAAGAACTGTCTACTCAGGAAGTGCACAAGTGCTGTGTGTGTCATTTCTATAGTGCAAACACTTGTAGATTAGAAGGGCTGCAGAAACAGCCTGGCATATGATTGTTGATACTGTTTTATTAATATGTTTATACTTATTCATTTATTTATGTGAGCAGGAGTGTGTGTGTGTGTGTGTGTGTGTGTGTGTGTGTGTGTGTGTGTGTG
>CAJQZJ010004953.1:4355324-4377044 GCA_907164525.1 Lophiomys imhausi | reverse complement strand
TGTGTGTGTGTGTGTGTGTGTGTGTGTGTGTGTGTGTGTGTGTGTGTAGTGTGGTGTGCATGTGTGGATGCCAAAGTTCTTATGTGGAAGTCAAAGGACAACTTTTGCGGTCCAGTTCTTTTTTTTTTTTTTCCACCATGAGGGTTCCAGAGATTGAACTCAAGACATCAGGCTTAGCAGCAGCACCTTCATCCTCTAAGCCACCTCACCAGCCCTTGTTTTCTTTTAACTAATAAACATAGCATTGTCATATTGAACATGATGTTTATATAGTTTGGCTCAGGCTGGCATAACAAAATGCTGTATAGAATGGATGATTTATACCGAGGAAATGATTTTTCATGCTCTTGAGGCTGGAGGTTAAAGATCAAGGTTACAGCCCATATTGTCTGCTGAGGGCTCTTTTCCTGCATACCCATGGCCACTCCTCACTGTGTGCAGGTGACACATGCATTGGTGGAGCATAGAAGACAGGTGACAAAACAGCTGTCTGGTGTCTCTTCCTATTAGGACACTAATCCTGTCACCTCAGAGGCTCACACTGTGACCTCACTCAGCTTTAACTGCTTCCCTAAAGACACGTCTCCAAATGCATTCTGTGGTTACAGCTGCAGCAACTGAATGGCTAGAGGTGGGTGCTGGGACCTCTGGCCTTCCCTTGCTGTCACATCCTGGCTCATCACCATTGTGGGGTGACTTGTGAATCTTGTGACCTTGGAGCTCCCTGATTCTTGTGTGCCCCCTCCTCCCTCAAAGAGGGAAAGTTTCAATAGGGGGAAATAGCCCCAGAGCAGGCAGAGAGCCCACAAAGCTCACCTGTCCAGTTGCTGCTATTTGCAAAGATAGGTGTACGGTATGTCAGCATGTCCCTCGTCTGCACCTTGCATACACCAACATACTGTAGAGAGATTTCCTAACCACCACCACCATTTCAGACAGAGTCATCTGGCCACATCCGCTATGATATGATGTCTACACAGTGCCCCATTGTCTGGGTAACTAAGCATTTTTTATTACAGTCCCTTAGCTTCTGTATATCTTTTCTCTGGCAGGTAGGGATGGTGAGGGCATTGTTATTGCTAGATGTTCCTACTTAACAAATGTGAGTGGTCTCGTATTCTCAGGCCTTTTCTCAGATAGTCACAGCATAAATCTGCATAGCCGAGGCTCTAAGAAGTCCTGCAAAGAAGGAGGGATCCCATCCAGCTGTAACCCAACTCTCCTCATGTTTAGAAATCTCCCTTTATGTTTCTTTAGGCTAGACTACTAAAGTAGGAGTTCTGTATAAAAGAATGGAAAGTGTGGAGGATTTCCACTTACTTCTCACCGGAACGTCAGTTTAGCAGCTGTTCAACTTGAGAGTCCTTTGAGATCTCCTGAGACTTTAACTACAATTAGATGAAAAGTCCCAAAAAATTGCATGATGATATCCTCTTTTTAAGATTATGTGTATTCTCTTTTAATGATGTGTACGTGCCTTTGGATGGGTATGTGCACACGAGTGGCAGTACCTGTGGAGGCCAGAAGAAGGGGCCGGAGCTCTGGGAGCGAGAGTTACACAACATGGATATTAGAAACAAAACTGGAGCCTCTCTGAAAACAGAATGCTCTCCTAACTACTGAGTCATCTCTCTAGCCTCTTCAGAAGATTTTATGATCAAGAGAGTCCAAAGAACCTCCTGGGTTCTTCCTGGGTTTCTTGTCAGTCTAAGGAAACGTGATTCACTCAGCAAGTGTATACTCTCCTATTCTAGACTCCAGCCAGAAATACATAAAAATTAGCCAAATTCTCTCACATGGATGTTCCCAGAGGCTCATGGGAGATGTATGTGCCCTGAGATGTGTAGCAGATGCTGCACAGGTATCAGTGGTAAACATGACTCTTGATGTAAACTGAGACAGTCGAGGTTAGGGTTCTAATAGGTGGCCATCTTGGGTTCTTCATGTATCCAACAAGAACCTGCTGACTTGGCATTAGAACCAGGCCCCAACAGATCCTGAGAATGGCCAGGAACATGGCAGAGGCAATGTCCTTACTTGGCATTTGCATTTTAGAACACATTGCAATGAACATGTGCATGAATGGATAACCTCAGGGCCAGTGTGGTCACAGCTTCCACAGTCTCCTCTGGAGGAGATGGTTCCCAGGAGACTGAGTCTCGATGGTATTAGTGGGTCTTGTTGGGAGGTGACATTTGAACTGGGACCTGAAGAGTAATGACAAACCAGACCAGGAAAGGGGTGGGAAAGGGCATATCCCAGTGTATATAACAGACAAGAGATTTGCAGGCTTTGGGTGGGAAACAGGATGAGTCAATGGTGGGAAGTGAGCAGGGATCTACCATGGAGCCACAAAGTTTCCCACTGGTCTGTCGGCTGATGCTAGAACCTTCTCACATGAAACTTTTTGCCCATCCACTGACCCAATTCACCTATCACTGGTCAAGGTCTCAGAATGACCCAGTCCTGACTGGCCAGAGCCTGTGGGAAGAGCAGGAAGTCCAGCCTCTCTCCAGAGCCCAGCATCTTCTGGACAAACAGCAGTATCAAGCTTTGATGTTGGTTTTAAATGTCAGCTTGGCACAACCTAGAATCACCTAACAATGGAGTGCTGATTGAGAGATTGTCTGTGTCAGGTTGGCCAGGGGGCATGTCTATGGGAAATGTCTTGAAAATTCATTGAGACAAGAAGTTACAGCCAACACTGAATTTGGGTGGCACCATTCCCTAGGCTGTGCCCCAAACTGTATGTCTGAAGAAAACTAGCTGAGCAGGGCAGCAAGCAAGCAGATGGCATGGTACGTTGGTTTCTCTCTGCTCTTGCCTGTGGGCATGGTGTGACCAGCTGTCTGATGCTCCTTCCACTGGGACTCCCCTGCTACGGTGCCCAGGAACCTAAAACTGCAAACCTAGTACGCCCCTCTTCCCAGAGCTCACTTTTGGTCTAGATGGTTTATCATAGCAACAGAAATGAAACTAGAACACAGGCAGCTTAGGACCCTTGGGAAAGGTAAGTATGTGTGATCAAGACTGATCTCCCTGCGTTTCTCCCCGCACATGCCCCACCCCCACAGTAGCAGGCTGTGGGAGATCCTCAATGGGGTGGGGAGGAAGATGCAGCTGCGGTGCATTGTGGAGGAAGGCTCCTCAGAGCCTTCACAGAGCAGGTGTAGACTCATGACTTCAACCATGAACCCCTGGCTCTGTGTTCCTCCTTAGCCCTCACCACCAAAGCTCACTCACCCTTGGCCCCTCAGAGTCCCCACAGGAGCACAGTATCTGCTGATGACTGCTTAGACCCCATCATGAGAGGAGACTGCCACCTCTGTCACACATCCTGCTGATGCTAACCTCCTCCTCTGGGCAGCCAGCTGGACTGTGTCCAGTGACCATCAAGTCACAGGGCAGGTTTGCCATCTAACTTACAAGATGCCCAGCAGAAGGTAGGCTCATTAGCGCCTTCCGGAAGGTGATGATCCTCTCCTCAGCTTGGTGGCAGATAGGTTCTGAGAGTCAGGTGCTGACACAGTCATGTGTGTCCATTAATCAACCCCGTAAAATCTCAGAACAAATGCACACCAACACCGTGCTGGCTTCTGACCCACCTTCTCCTTTCCCAGGGAACTTGTTGCTTTGAGAGCCTCCCTGGGGAATAGCCCCAGTCAGACACTTCCAGGCCATAGGTGTCAATGACTAGGGGGTGACATGACCTCCGTGCAGTGCGATTGGACACAGTGTTCAGACCATGTCCTCTGAATACTGGAAAACAGACCATTTTATTATTTTAATGTGTGTGCGTACATGTGTGCATGTGCATGTGTGCAGATACCCTAACCACAGAGGCCAGAAGACGCCAGTGTTCTCAAAAGTCAGTAAGCTCCAAAGTCCTGCCTTCCCTCTTTTTCTGGCTCCTCTGCCCCAAGCTACAAATTCAAAAGCAGGAATTGCCAATAGCCCTCCTCCAAGGAGGACAGCCAGGGTAGAAGGACAATTCCCAGAAGGGAACATTCAATCAGAATGGAAGAAGAAAAACATTAATGAAGATTTCAGAGAAAAAAAGTAATGAGATATTTTTGAGTTTGTTTTAAACCAAAACTCAGGCTCTTCTCATAACTTTGATGGATCGAGGAGTGTTGCTTTTAATATCATGTTCCCAACAGCGTTCTGAGACAACATGCACCACACTCCCACACCCAACAAACTGTAAACAGATGAAGCACTTGTCTTTCCAAACACTGTAGGGGCTTCATCCTCCTTCCAAGGCCTCCCTTGACCTTCTGCTATTCACTCCCTTCTCTGAAGTTCTCTTAAGTTCCTGTCTTGCCCACCTCCTTTGGTTCATTTCCCCTCTCAAGCGGTTGCTTGTCCTGGGTTTTCTTATGTTCTCAAACATTCCTGACACCAATCCAAACATCCTCCCAGGTGCCGGGTGCTTGTGTCTTGATGAAACAAACATTATGTTGGTGTTGGTATATTCTTTGGTCTGTTTTAGTCCCTCAGAGATTTCTTAACAACTCTGAGACCAAGTAGAGGCCAAGATTCAGCAAGGTTTAGGGGTTGTGAGATAATTCCAGACACAGTAAGGAATTTACTCATGCCCTGCAAATAGAATGCTCAAATGCCGAGCAGTCCCATGAGCTTCACTCATATCTGTGTTCTTAGCTTCCTTAGGCCTAGGATGTGCCCACCAGCATAAAATACAGCAATGCATGAATACAGAGAAAAACCTGGGGAATGCAGAGAGAGAGGGAAACAAAGAGAAAGAGAGAGAAGGGTGTGGGTCTGCTGGCATGTTGTCCCATGCCTATAATCCCAGCAGGATGATGGAGGATGGCCACTAATTTGAGACTAGCTTTGGCTATGTAGTTAGTTCCAGGCAAGCCTGGGATGGAGTATGGGACTCTGTCTTTAAAAAAAAGATAGATAATTGGTAGACAGATAGATGATAGATAGATACAGAGATGGATGGACAGACAGATGGATGGTTGATAGACAAGGGCCTATCATTCATAGAGCAACCCTAGAAACCTTGTGTACAGTTCAGCTGGGGAGACAATGACCTAGAACACCCAGCCCATGTGACCTGCTCTAGACAGATGAAAACAAGTCTGAGCCTGGGAGACAGAGAGCAGGCTGGAACCACAGTTCTGCCATCTAAAGCTGTAGTACTTGGATAAGTGCTGGTCCACTCTGAACCTTTGCTTCCTCTTTTGCAAAATGATGGGATTGTGAGGCATCTTCTGAGGGGAGCATGAGGGTTATGGAAGTGTGCCCCCACTTATAGGCTCTGCAGGAAGCAAATACTGAGAACAGAAAGCACTTGTGGCTTATTGTGAGGGCAATTGTTCCCATGGCCCTTGCCATGAGTGTAGTCAAATCACCATTTGTGTAGTAATACTCTGTTTCCTTATTGAAGTGTGTATTAGTTTTCTCATTGCTGTGACAAAAAATTTGACAAAAGCAACTTAAGGAAGGAAGTGTCTATCTGGGCTCATAGTTTGATGGTGCACAGTCTGTGATGGTGGGGAAGGCACAAAAGCAGGAACATGAGGCAGTTGTTCACATTGTATCTCCAACCAGGAAGCAGAGAGAGATGCATGCTGGTGTTCAGCTCTCCTTCTCTTTCATATTAGATCCAGGATCCCAGCCTGTGGGACGGTGCCATCCATAATCAGGGCTGACCTTCCCTCTCAGTTCCCCCACACTGGAAGCACCCTCATAGATACCCCCAGAAGTGTGTCTCCACAGTGATCCAAAGTCTATCAATTAGTGGTCAAGAGCCATCACATGTGGGTCAGCACTGAGGGTTCTCGGGGCAGCTGTGTAGCTATGGACCCTAACTCCTTGTCTTTCCTCTGGTCCTCCTGTCTCATACACTTCTTTGTAATTGTCAGTTCACCCACCCTCTGCTCTCCACACTGCCTGCACCCAGAACCGGGCCCTGATCCTGCCTATGCCTTCCAACTCCAACACCCACACAAGGCCAGGGCTTGGCAAGAGCTCAAAGCATGTCCGCAAGACTACATTACATACTGAAATGAGCTCTGTTCCTAATTTGATTCTTTTTTTTTTTTCCCCTGTAACAAGCAAAGTTCACATTACAGATAAATTGCCCGGAAATTTCAATTTAATAAGGCATATGCGTTTTTCGGGTCCAGAAGCACAGAAAACATTTTGCAGCCTGGTATTTTCATACTGAAAGGTTTATTAAAAGGACAGCTTTGAAAATGTCAGAAATTTACATAGTGTGTCTGGCCAGTTTGGCTCAAAAGGGCTGATTTAACAAAAGTACTCAAAAACCATGATGTGGAAAAGCCTGTTGGCAGGTGGCCTTGAGCTGAGGTCCCCTGTGGGTCAGGGGGGAAGTACCTGCCACTCCCCAGCTGTCAGTTTGAATCACGTGGGCAGTGTGAGCTGGTACAGGTGCAGGACTTGGCAGTGTTTAGCAAAGGAGTAGCCCTTGTCTTCTGTGCCCACTGGGTGTGTTCTGACCAAAAGTAGTAAACAGAACAGCAACTTGGGGTACACACACCCCCTCAAGGTGTCATGAAAGAAACATCAGATAAAATAGCTAAATACAGGAAAACACACTCAAACGATACAGAGAAACACCAAGTAAGTATTGATGACTGGTTGTTGGTGTTCTCCTCTCTCTCTCTCTCTCTCTCTCTCTCTCTCTCTCTCTCTCTCTCTCTCCCCTCTCTCTCTCTCTCTCTCTCTCTCTTCCTTCTCTCTTTCATGTGTGTGTGTGTGCATGTATGTGTAGGTGTGCCCATGCATGTGTGTACACATGTATGTGGATAACAAAGGTGGACATCAGTGTCTTCCTCTATGGCTCTTCACCTTATTTCTCTAAGACGGGGTCTCCTACTGAGCCTGGGGCTCTCCAGTCCTGATATACCGGCTAGATAGAAAAGCCCAAGGATTTTCCTTTCTCCATTTCCCTACCTGCCATGCTGGGCTTAGTGGCACACAGCGCCACACCTGGCTTTTAATGTGGTGGGGAGATCTGAGCTCAGATCCTCATTATGCAGCAAGTACTTTGTCAGCTGAACCGTCTCCATCCTCTACCTGGCTACTTGTCTTAATATTTATTGTTGTTATTTTTAATTATGTGTGTGTGCACATGTGTGTTTGTGTGTGTGAATGTATATGTGTATATGTGTGTGCATAAATGTGTGCATGTGTGTACCTGTGAGTGTGTGTGCACATGCTCACATGAGTGTAGATGCCTATAGAGGCCAGAGGCACCAGAGCCTCTGCAGATAGAGTTACAGGCAGTTGTGAGCCACTTGATGTGGTCACTGGAAAACAAGCTTGAGTCCTCTCCAATAACAATAGGTGCTCTTAACCGCTAAGACATCTCCCCAGCTCCTATCTGGTAACTTCTTTCTGAGACAAGATCTCACTGTGCAGCCCTGGCTCGCCTGGAACTCCCTGACAAGACTAGGCTGGCCTGAGTCACAGGGATCCGCCCACCTCTTCCTCCCAAATGCTAGGATTAGAGGAGTGTGCCACCACACCCATCCTCAACCTGGTTAACTTTTTAAGGGAGAAAAATACTAGGGCATAACCCTTCAAAGCCACAGAAGCCCCAGCTTTCCTTAGACCCAGGGCACCTTGGGGTATTAACACTGGATGCTCTGTGGCAGTGTGGTTTCTGAGAGCTTGACTCCATGCACTTGATCTCAACTTAATGTCTGAACACGAGACAGCAAGGCCACCTGTGAATTCACCACAGAATCATAGCTTTGAAAGACGAAAGATAAATGGCAGAGAGAGAAACAAACAGCGCCGCTGGCACACCAGCCTGAAAAGCTGGATTGCTTAATTCGGTTTTTATTTATGTTCTAAACTGAGTTGGCGTGATGTGGGAATAAAATACGGTCCATTTAAAATACTCATTATTTTAAATCTGTTGAACCACAAGTCATTCCTGGATCCACTGTGAACCTGTCAGCTGTCAAATGAGAAGCAAATGTCAGCTTTCTTTGTATGTTCCCTCTGTACAATTATTTCCACTGAAAGAGAAAAAACGCAGCCAGTGTGCTGAAGGTATGCTTGGTGGTGCACACCTCCAATCCCAGCACTTGGAAAGCCAAGATGGAATGTGTGGGATGGAGGCCAGCATGGTCTCCATAGTAAAGCCCTGTACCAAACACCAGGGGCTGGGATGAAGTTCAATGGTAGAGTGCTCTCCCAGCATGCACAGCTCTCCAGGTTCAATCTGACTGTTCATCACTCACCGGGTACTCCACTTGACTCTAGGGACAGTACCTAGCCTTAGGCATGAGGAACACACAGCATGCTGGGTAAAGTCCAGCCCCACGAATCCAATGTGCCAGCCATGAATTCAATCTCCACTGTGTCTTAGCTGGACTACTTTGGGTAGTTGCTAAACTTTGGTTTTTGGTTGCTGTATCTTCAAAACAAGGATAATGAGGTTTCATTGGGTTGTTGTGAATCACAGAGACAGGAGTGTATCACTCAGCAAGTGTGGCCCAGAGCTGGGGCACAGATAAGAGTTCCTCGTTTGGTCTAGTCAACTTTGACCTACCTCATCCTCACACCAGAGAGCTTAGACAGTGGCCAGGGTGGCTGATCCTCACAGCCCATATTCAGCTTCAGTCAGCAAGGACCTGTGTCGGACAATAAGTACCACCAAGATATCCCAGGGGGGCTGAGAGAAGCCATCGGAGCAGGTCTTAAGAAACGGTAGAGGTTTGGCAA
Organism: Lophiomys imhausi; assembly: GCA_907164525.1. Taxonomy (NCBI): domain Eukaryota; kingdom Metazoa; phylum Chordata; class Mammalia; order Rodentia; family Muridae; genus Lophiomys; species Lophiomys imhausi. The sequence goes on along the minus strand of CAJQZJ010004953.1, from coordinate 4,368,314 downwards.
ACACAGGTGTGAATTGCTATTGGATGTAAGGCTGGTGTGTTAAGGCAGTGTGTTCTCGGGAGTAAGTCTCTTGTTTTTAAAGAATTCTAAAGTGATCATTGAGGTGACGGTGGGGGGCGGTGAGAACTGTGTTGGACACAGTCTCTCCATCCATCCCAGGATGGCCATCATCATGGGAGCACTGTTCCCAGAGTGTGGGGTAGTCACAGAAGGATCGCCGGCAAAGATGCTTCCATCAGCCATCCCCAGCTCACAGATAAAGAAAGAACAAAGGACTTTGTCCTGCCCAGCTTGACACACTCACATGTCCTCTAGACCACACCTAGGTTTCCTCATCTGTGAAGGCAGCTGACGATAGTACTGGGCCTGACAGCTTGGTGGGCAGGCTGGCATGCTGTCATAGATACAGCTTTTATTAAATGGTGCCGCACCTTGATGCCGTCACAGGAGAGACAAGACCAGAGATCCTTCTTGGATGCTGTCCAACTTCTTAAGACAGTGTGTCCCACTGTCCAGTGTCTCACTGATTAGGCTAGCTGGCTGACTTTTGAGTCCTAGGGATCCTCCTGTCTCTGTCTCCCCAGAGCTGGGATTACAAACACATGTTGACACATGTGGCTTGGTTTTTTCCAAGGGTTCTGGGGATCAAGGTCAAACCATGTTACCAGATGAGCTATGCCCGCCCCCTGGTGCCCATCCGCAGCCCACTGGATGAAAGCCCCCCTGACCACAGCAGCTCCAGAAGCAAGGGCCTCGGCTGCAGGGAAAACATGCCCTTGTCCTCATTGAAATGGCTTCCTAGTGACCGCCTCTGACCAGGTGTTCCCTCCTCAGCTTGTCCCCTTCATTTGTGTGGCCTCTCCTTTCCTGTCACCACCACCCACTCCTGCCTTCGTTCAGGTGTGGCAACTTCTGTGAGGTTACTAAGGTTACCGTTGCCCAGAGGCAATGACTGCTCCAAGCGTCAGTCTGTCCTGTCTGTCCCTTCAATATGGCACACCCTCCACCTGCTCTGCAGGAAGCATGCCCCAAGGTGTGACAGGAATGAGTCTGGGTTGCAACTAGGGATAATGGCTGTGAGTTTGGCCTCTTTGAAAGCCAGGCAGATCCTAAGAGCCTCCTCCTCTGAGGTCACTAGCAGGAAGGGGGGGCATGCCTGACACCTGGGCTGCTCAGAGTGGCTCAACAAATGAGCATCGGGAACTGAAAGGTTTGAGGGCAAAGCATGGCCTGGCACTGAACCAAGGAGTCAGGACCCTATGCTCAGTAGATAAGTCTTCATTCAAATTAGAATGCAATCTGATGTTCGGGATTTTTTTTTCTCCACTTAGGTACTCTGTTTACAAGGACCCTGCAGGCTGGCTGAATATTAACCCCATCAATGGGACTGTTGATACCACAGCTGTGTTGGACCGGGAGTCCCCATTTGTCCACAACAGTGTGTACACTGCCTTGTTCCTGGCCATCGACAGTGGTGAGTCACTTGGAAAGGACTATCAGGGTACATGTGTCACTCTTAGGTGTCATTTGTGTTTGTACATTTCTTCTGATACATGTGTGGGGTGTTCATGGAGAGGAGGGAAGTGAGTGGGAACAGAGAAGCCCTAACTACTGCACATATATCGGGCAGTGACATTCCCAAGCTGGGGGATCTCAGTCTTTGTGGACAGGCAAATATGTCTATCCAAGGGTCAGAGTAGGGGCTCACTGTATTCTCTTATGGATGGATCCCAAGTTAGGAGGCCACACCGGCACCGCTTTGCTCAGCACTGTGTTCTCACCTGCAAAGGAGGTTCCGGGATGGAATGGGAGTCAATTTTCCCTTTGGATTTATCCCATCATGACACAATTCCATGGGAAAACATTGGGTCCTCCCAGCCAGTTACTGCATAATAGCAAAAGTCTGCTCCTTCAAAAGCTAAGAACTGAGTATCCCGTGTCAGACTCCTTGTTGGATGCTGGGGACATGGTGGTGAATGAACTAGAACTTGTCTTCTGAAACACACATGTGAGCAGAGCATGTGGCACCTCAGGCACCCTCTGTTCTCTGGGGTGCAAAAGGTGTGGCAATGGCAGACACAGGGAGAGTTCTTAGGAGACATATGATGGCTTGGACCAATCACAGAACAGAATGAGATCCTGAATGCAGGGCTGGCGGGGTCTGCTGTGAACTTGTTACTGGGGGTCTCTGTCATGTTGTGTGTTTCCAAGTTCTTGGTGCCTTGCTCTACGAGCTGAAAAAGCGTATGCAGACGGCAGAAGAGCAAGAAATTTTATTCAGAAGCCAAGGTGCAGGCCAGATGTTGAACCACCTCTCCTGACCCTACACTAATTTTAAAAATGTTTTGACTTCTGGATTTTTTTTAAGTATCCAGAGGCTGGTGAGATGGCTCATTGGGTAAAGGGGCTTGCTCCCAAGCCTGGGGACCTGAGTTCAAGCCCAGGTCACATAGCAGAAGGAGAAAACAAGGCCTACAAGTTGTCCTCTGACTCCCACACATGAGCTGTGGCACATACACGGGCACATATACATCCAAACACACATGTACATCCAAGCACACATGTACGCACACATATACATCCAAACACACATGTATGCACACTTATACATCCAAACACACATGTACGCACACATATACATCCAAACACATATGTGCATATTCAAACACACACACACAAATGTAATTTTTAAAAATTCAATATCCAGACTAGCATTTTCCAGTATGGAAGTGAAACTCAGAAGAACAGCCCATCTTTAGTGCACAGGAGGCCCTGCGTTCAGTCCCCAGCACCACAGAAAAGATAAACGATCCCTCTAGGGCATGAGTTTCTTAACTTTGGCTTTTTCCATCCTTAACATTGCTGGAATTCTCTACAAGGCTGAGTTTTACCGGGGTCCTCACTAGCTGTCTAGTTTCTAAGGCCACCCTATAACCACATGGGTTTCTGCAGAGCGGGCGTGGTCTCGCTTGTTTTCTCAAAGTGCAGTCCGCACAGGGCTCCTGTGAGGCCTGTTGAAGTCTGTGACTCAGTTTCCATGGAAACCAAGGAGGTTTATTCCTGCTTAGAAAGTTGCTGTGAGGAAAGAGAGGACACCAAGCCTTCCTGATTCCAGCAGAAGCCAAATAAACTTCACTCAGTATTAACTGCACCTGCTCGGGCCAGGTGCAGGTAAAACCAGAGCAGAGCCAATGCTGACCCTCTTACACCCAAGACAGGCCCAGAGTGCTGTGAACTCTCTCCTCACTCTTATACTAACACCAGATAAGGAAATTCCAAAATCTGTTATCACAGATGTCTCCAGAAGATGGAAATGTCCCCAGAGGTGTGAGCAGAAAACTGGTTGGAATTAATTGCCACACAGAACTCTTGTGAGGGATGGTCATATTGGACAGAACCCCAGAGAGTCTGAGCAAGAAGGACAAGCCGGGCAAAGACCCTGTGGGTGAGAGGGAGTTGTGTGCAAACACTGCTTTCACGCTTGCTGGAGACTTATCTCCGGGTATTAGGTTGATCTGGGGGAAACCAATTTATCCACACGCTAACAGGTGTCTCAGCTTTACCCAAAGTGAGCGCTTGTGTTTATTAATTTGCTACAGAGTCAGTTTATTTGATGGAATGAAAGAATACGGATTTTGTCATTTCATGCCAGGAAAGCTAAATCTCCAAAGTTGATTTTCTGCAAACTAAGAGTCACTCCAGAATCTGTGCCCAAATTCAGTGATAAAAATGCTGGGCTGCGGGAAGCGCCTAGCTGGATGTAGCTGAAAAACTAGAAAGTTGCAGCAACACCCACACCCTTTGCTGTAAAATCATCAGAGCTATAGGACACAGCCAAGTCAAAGAAACCCCAGCATCAGAGAGACGAGCTGGTCCCAAGAGAATGAAAGGACTTGTGAGTTAGAGACAGCCATCCCTCTCTCCTACAGGAGAGAGGGGGAGAAACCAGAAACACTTGTGAAAGTCAGGTGGAGCCAGATGGGGCAGGGCACATTGCAAATTTCAGAGGCTTTTCCATCGTGAATATCCTTCTCTGCATATTTTTAATTTTTCGTTTATGTGTGTGTGTATGCACACAGGATTGAATATGTATGTGCCCATGTGTGTGGATGGCCACAGAGGCCAGAAAAGGGTGTTGGATTCCCTGAAACTAGAGTCACAGGAGGCTGAGAGCTACCCAACGTGGGTGTTGTGAACTGAACTCAAGTCCTCCGCAAGAGCCGCAAGTGCTGTTAACCACTGAGCTGTCTCTCCAGCCGCCATCCTGGTGGACTTCCAAAGGCCCATTAGGAAATAAGAGACTAACTAGAGGAGGCCAGCTGGCTTCTCATTTAAAACACCTATATGGTTCTGAAGGTGCCAGGAAGGGAGAGATGAGATGGTTAGAGAGATGCGCTGCTCTGCCCCATCCAGAAGAGCTGTGGCTCCTGGAGCCTTCAGGAGCTGAGCTGCCGGAGGCTGTCCGGCAAACTCTAGGTGGGCCATGCACTGCACCAGAGGCATGCCAGATTTGACCATGACTAGTTTAGACTTGAAGCCCAGCCTCACCACCCAGCTTCATCCCCAACCCTCCAGGGGAAGCAGGACCTCATCCTGTGTGGGGGAAGTTCTCAGCAGGAAACAACCAGTTTGCTCCTATAGATAATATCCAACTCCCAATCTAAAATAACAGTCCTCAACTGAGAGTGACCCTTTCACAGGAGTCACCTAAGACCATCAAAAAACACAGATATTTACATTGCAATCCTTAGCAGTAACAAACTTACAGTTATGAAGTAGCAACATAAACAATTTTAGGGTTGAGGGTCACCACAACATAAGGAACTGTATTAAAGGGTCACAGCATTAGGAAGGCTGAAAACCACTGATCTAAAATTTTACTGGACCTACAGAGAAGGAAGAATTTGTAACAAACAGTCAAAGGGAAAAGTAGACTTGTGAGGATCTAGATATTTGAGTCATCATGTTCAAGGACTGGACCGAAACAAAGGACCCTACCCCTGAAGCTTGGGATCTGTAAGAAATAACCAAAAGGCTGTTCCAGAACTGAGATGCATCAACCTCCTGAGCTCCGGTCTTCCAGGAGGAGATTTAACAGTAGAACTGGGATTTCTGGTGTGTGATAGAAAACACCCATTAGGAAGCACATAGAGAGTTAAGAATTAGGGACAAATGAGACATTAGTGGGGTATATTATATATATTTTCTGACCACTCTCAACACATACCTGATAAGAAACAACTTATTGGAGCATTTGTTTGGGAGGGTGTGGTCCCTCATGGCAGGGCAGGCATGGTGGCAGGCAACTTTATGGCTGTAGTAGTGAACAGCAACTCCTTGCCCATATCTCACCATCCCAGAAGGCAAAGGTCCCAGGATGGAAACAGACTAGAATCCTTAAGACACCCCCACAGAGACTCACTTCCTCCAGCTAGACCCCACCTTTGAAATATTCAACAATCTCCCAAAGCAGTGCCACCACCTGGGGACCAGGTGTTCAAACACGAGAGCCTTTTGGGACTCTTCACATCCAAACAGTAACATAGGGTGTGAATGCAGCTGTAATCACAGGACAGGATGTGATGTTGGGCAGGCCAGCTGTTGAAGAAACGATCAGGCACTTTCCCAAAATGATAACAGACTTGGAGAAGTTCATCAAACCGCAGAGAGGATGAGAGGATGAGCTTGAAGGAAACACATTCCAGGACACATTCAAACCAATGAAGATTAAACACATAGAAAAATGTTCAGAGCAATGTGGGAATGAAATGGAGATCAGCAAAGAAACCCCTGCTCAGCGTTCATGAAGCTCTGCTTTCTCTCCCCGCCTGCAAAAATAAAAATAGTGTTGGTTAAGTTTCTCATTTCTGGATGAACTAGCTAACAGGAGCAACTAAAGGGAAGGGATCTTTATTTGAGTTCAAGGGACATAATCAGTCATGGCAAGAGGGCATGGCAGCTGGAGAGTGAGGGATTCATACACACACACACACACACACACACACACACACACACACACACAAATAAACAAATAAGTAATTTATAACTTTAAGTGACCTAAGAAGAAATCAAATAATCTTAAATATCCCAATATTTATTTTTTTAAAAATCTTTGTTGAAATCTTTCCAACTAAGCAAACTACAGGCCCAGATGGCTGGTGCATGTTTCCAAACATTTGAGATGGGAGAGTACCAACCTCGCAGAAACTCTTCCAGAAAAGAGAAAGAAGGGACATTTAGCAACTGTTTTTATGAGTGTGTCTTATCTCAAACATGACAAAATCTTACACAAATTAAAATCACAGGCCAATCTCACAATTGTAAAGTTTAAAACCCTTAAAATACTAGTGTGCCCAACAGGAATGACAAAATCATCCCAGTAGTGGCATTTAAGATGGTTACGTATTAGGGGCTGGAAAGGTGGCTCAGCAGTTAAAAGCTGTTGCTGCCCTTGCAGAGAACCCCAGATCAGACGCCCGCATCCAGGTAAGATGGCTCACAGCCACCTGAAATTCCAGCTCCAGGGGAAATTCAGCTCCCTCTTCTGGATTCTATTGGTATTGCACTCAGTTGAGGGGTGGGGAAAAGAGAGGGATTGGGGAAAGAAGGCAGAGAGGGAGGGAGGGAGCAGGGGGCAGGGGAAGAAGGAAAAAGGGTTGCATATAGAATCATAATTTAAACATATACAGGGGCTGGAGAGATGGCTTAGTGCTTAAGAGCACTGGCTGCTCTTCCAGAGGACCTGGGGTTCAATTCCCAGCACCCACATGGCAGCTCACGACTGTCTGTAACTCCAAGATGGGACACCTTCACACAGACATACATTTGTGAAGTAAGCAAAACACAAATGCATATAAATTAATATGTATATATGTATGTATACACATGTGTATCATTCAAATACATAGACATATATTTAGCCAACTAGGAAATGTCCTTAATCTGATTTGAGCTCACAGGAACCGCTCCTGATTCAGCCAACATCTTGCTCAACAGTAAAATACTAAGAGCTTTTCCTTTGGTCACCTTCAGAGAGAGCAACAGGGGAAATAAAACTCTTTCATTCACAGAGACTGTTAGTGAATTTAACAAAGTTATCAGAGAAAAGATTAGTACAGAAAAGTGTTGGAAGGTAGACTTTTTATGTCTTGAGACATGGTGTCACTATGTAGCCCTGGAACTTGCTATGTAGATCCATCCGCCTGCCTCCGCCTCCTGAATGCTGGGATTAAAACTGTGTGCCACACCATGCCTGGTGGGGAATGGAATGTTTAAGAGATTCAATGGTAACAGAAATCCAAGCAAGACATAAATGTAAAGAAAGACGTCCAACTTCTGTACACTAAAGCAGCAAACAAATAGCAGCCTAAGAGCTTTTCGTGAAGCCAGCTGTGGTGTGGCTTTGTATGTGAAGCTGTAAAATTGACAACTGCCACCAGGCCGAGACAACACGATGGCCCAAAGAATGGTGCATTCAGGGCCATCATGATGGGTTAGATGAGTTTACTGGGGGTGGCTTACTAAACAATGGACAGCTACTGTTCTCTCTCTCCCTCTCTCTCTCTCTCTCTCTCTCTCTCTCTCTCTCTCTCTCTCTCGCCAACCCCCCCTTCCCCACCTAATCTAAGAAGTGGGCACAAAACTGGTTGCAGGGCACCATCTAGTGTTAAAGATGTTGAGGTGCCCACATGCTCAAGTAACAAGGAAACCAGAGACAGAGTTCAATGTTTTTTGTTTTTTGGGTTTTTTTTTTCTCTTAGCAGGGGTTGTGCTGGTCTCTGACAATACTGTATGAGTTATGGAGTCTGTGGTTTTCTTGCTGTCATCTAGCATCCAGAGCAGCTAAGTAGAAGCTTGCTAGGAGATACAGTTACTCTGGATAGGATTTGGAGGCCCAGACTCACATCTACATAAGTGGGGAGGTATACCATGTTTATGGACTGGATGATTTGAGGCTATTGTAACATCAGTTATTTCCAAATTGACCTAAAGACAGACACAATTCTAAACAAAATCCCAGTTCCTGGAATATATATGTTCTGACTACAGAATGTGTATGGAAACCCAAGGAGCTAAAAGTCGTCCAAAGCAATCCTAAGAATAAAATGGAAGACTTGCATTCTATACCTCCAGACCTATTGGCCACACATTCCAGGTCCATGATTGTGACAGGGGCAATAAAGACAGCCTTAAGGTGAGAAAGCAGAATCTCTTCAATAAATAGTGCTGGGTAAGTAACACATCCCCTCACTTTCTTAAACCACAGACAGGAACCAACACTAACATGAAAGTGGAGTAATATATCCTTTATAAAAATGTATGAGTACATCCATGTCTTTAGTGTAATCAAAAAATTTTTAAAGAAAAAAAAAACAAGATGCAAAATATGAGCCACAAAAAAAATCAGTGTCAAAGAAATGGTTCAGTGGGTGGGTAGAGGTGCTTGCTGCCGAGCTAGACCTGAGATCTCATCCAGTACCCAACTGGTTGAAGGACAGAAGCCACTCTTACAGTTCTCCTCTGGCCTACAGAGCACCGTAGCATGCACACATCTGTGCACACACACACACACACACACACACACACACACACACACACACACCTGTACAACACACATATACACATGTGTGACACACATACATCCCAAGGAGATGGAAATTTTCTCACACATTCAATAAAGTAGAAAAACAAATGATGTTTTGTTCACACAGAGGAGTGTATAAAAACAGTATGTGAATGACCCACACCTACTCCCAGAAACAGACTCAGCCTCACAAACACATCATTGAGCAAAAAATTGCGCACACACACACGCGCACACACAAGCATCATGCGCTACATGGTTCAGTCCAGACCAAAACGCCAGGCAGGTGAAGCTAATCACATCACTTTCCAGACTCCATGGTCGTGTTGTATGGGAACATTGTTCTAGCTTACGTTTATAATGTGAGCTGTTCTGTTTCAGTGAGAAGCTTTCAAAGGCATGATGAGGGCTGGGGAGGTGGCTGAATGCTGAAAGTGCTTGCTACCAAGCAGTCAGACTGGAGTTTGGAGCCCCAGAATCCACGGAAATGGCAAGTGGGGAGGGTGACCTGCCTGTAATCCCACCTTTGAAGGCAGAGACAGGATCCCTGAGCAAGCTGACTAGCAAGCGAGACTTATATCAAATGTTATGGGTTTGGCTGAGAGACCCTGCCTCAAAGAATAAGGTAAAGGGTGATTGGGGAAGATTCCTGATAGCAAATTTGGGCACACACACATGGGCACACACATGCAAATGTGCACAGGCATGAGAAGACAGGGAGAAATGGATGGTGACAAACAGAACAAGCTGGGGTGCGGTAACCACTCACACTTTCCCTAAGCACCACGTTACTCTAGTCTCTCAGCTCTAGGGAAGGACATCCTTCTGAAGGGCCTTTTCTTCAGAAAAGGGTGGGCAAATTTCTGCAGAGAAAACAAGAGAGAGGAGTGTGCCCTTCGCAGTCTAATGAAGTACACTCGACACAGATCTGCCTCTCCAGGTCAGAGTGACTATGGCAGAGCCAAGAGTGTTTTCTTTTAAGTACCTCTTAGTGACTGGAACTGTGGGGTCTGAATGGAGTTCTATAAAAACACTGACCAGCCCTGGGAACCTGAACTTTGGCGCTGTTAGCTTAGAGCTTCAGAGCTCACACAGATGATGTCCTAAGTCTTGCTTCTTTGGATGGTTTGAGGAGAAAAGGATGCCTTTTTCTTAAACTGTTAACCATATTTAGATTTGTTTTTAATTATCTGTCTATGTGGAAAGTGGGACGAGGTATGTGCACATGAGTGCAGGTGCCTGTGGTGGCCAGCAGAGGGCATCAGATTCCCTGGAGCTGCAGTTACAGGTAGTTGTGGCCCTCCTGGTGTAGGTGCTCTAGAAGAGCAACAAACATTACTAATCACTGAGCCACCTCTCCAGCCCGTGTTACCCATTTTAATGAGCTGCAAATTACCTAAGCCTATCATTTCCATGTAACTGACATGCTTTTTTTGTTTTGCTAAACCAGACCTTTCATGTTGGCAAGCATTCTGTCTTCAGAGATGAACACTCTCACTTGCTTTATACGATCCAGATTTTCTGAAAAGGTTAAGATGGTGCCTTCAGAGTACAGAAACACTAAGGAAAGACTTCAGCAAGCACAGAATCACTGCCCTATCTTAGGAAGGGATGAATAACAACTGTGAAGGATGGTACGGAGCTGGAGAGAGCGTTGAGGAAAGAATAAATCAGATGCAGTCCTCTAGGGGGATGTGCTAGAGTGGACAGGCCAGGATGGTCACAATGAGCAAAGGGTGAATCAAGGGTGATGGTCATACCACCCAGGTCACCTCCAAGGAGGTCTAGTGTAAGCCCCACTGTCTCGTGTGGACTGAGAACTGCCATGAACAATTTCTCAAGAGAGGTCTAGACTCCCACTTGAGTGTCCATAGTTCTCCCTGGGCCACCAGCTCCAGTTCAGATTCTGCCAGACTGGTCCCCTACTTCCTCCCCAGGAGTCACACCTGTCACTCCTCCCATTTGGAAATTACAAAGGCTTCCAATCCCATAATGGTTACCTCAGAGAAGATCTAAATGGTAGCTCCAGATATCAGAGACAGATATTTCTGAATATGTGGGGGTATGTGTGCTACGTCTGTTCATGTGTTTATGCACACATGTGGAGGCCAGAGGTTGATGTGAGTACCGTCCTAAATTGCTTCTCCACCTTAATTATTTTAATTAGTATATCTGGAGGGGTACCCATGAGCACAAGTATCCTCCAAAGTCAGAGGGCATTGGATCCTCTAGAGTTGGAGCTGCAAGGGTTTCTGAGTCACCCTATTGCTGCTGGGAACCAAACGTGGGGCCTCGACAGAAGCAGCAGCCACTCCTAACCGCTGAGCTGTCTCTCCAGGCCCTCCACCTCATTTTCTCAGACAGAGTTTGTGCCTCACTAAAACTGGATCACCCTGAGTGAGCAAGACAAGCTGGCTCACAAGTCCCAGTGATCATCCTGCCTCTCCTTCGCCAGAGTTGGGAGCATAGGTAAGCACCACCTGGCTTTTCACATGGGTCCAGGGGAGATGAACTCAGCTCCTCACACTTGTGTGGCACGCACTTCAGCAATAGATCCATTTCTCTGGCCCCACAGACAAGTGCTGTGCTCCAACAGACCCAAACGTCCCTGTTTCGCACCAATGCTATGTGGAGAATGTGAAGAGAAAACTATCCCATTTAGGTCTTCCTAATGGCTGGTGATATAAAACGGGAAGCTCACATCACCTCTGGTGTCTTTCTGTGGTCACCAAAAATGTCCTGTTTTCAATCCGTTTGCATCTGTGAGAATACAAAATGCATGAATATATCTCATGCCTCATGACAGAGAAACTTGTATAAAGTATGTTTGAGCCCACCATGAGAAATATGGTGTGGGTCAGTATGCTGGCTGGTTTTATGCCAACTTGACACAACCTATGAATATCTGAGAGGAAGGAACCTCAGTTGAGGAAATGCCTCCATGAGATCCACCTGTAAGGCATTTTCTCAATTAGTGATCAGTGAGGGAGAGCCTAGCCCATTGAGGGTGCCACCATCCCTGAGTTGGTGATGCTGGGTTCTATAAGAAAGCAAAGTGAGCAAGCCATGAGGAGCAAACCAGTCAGCAGCACCCCTCCGTGGCCTCTGCATCAGCTCCTGCCTCCAGGTTCCTGCCCCGTCTGAGTTCCTGCCCTGACTTCCTTTGACGATGAACAGTGATGTGGAAGTGTAAGGTGAATAAACCCTTTCCTCCCCAACTTGCTTTGGGTCATGGTGTTTCATCATAGGAATAGTAACCCTAATTGAAAGGGTTACCAAGAAGACAAGCCAAGATAGACCTGTCTGACAGCTGTAAAATTAAAGTGGAGTTGACAAGAATAATGGTTTTTCATAGGCTAATATGCATCCTATCCCAACCTGCCCTTCCCCTCAGTCCCCTTTGTGATGGCTGCTCTTAAAATGGCACTGGTTCCAAAGTGAAATGTATACAACGCGTTTAGATGGATTAAAGAAAGGCTACTGTCCCGCCCCATAGTGAAGAGGTTTCTAAGCTACTGAACCACAGCCTGAACGGTGGGTCAGAGGGGACAGGAACTTCAGAAGAGACCTCAGTCAGCATCATTTCCTTTAGATCACCCTGAGCCTGAGACCGTGTAGGGGTGAGGAAGATTATTCAGATTGATTCTGCTTAAAAGTAGATTTGAATAAAATCTGCTCATTGCAGCTGCTGTATAAAGCAAGGAAGAAAAGTAAACAACAGCCCGGCCATCAGCCTTCGTGCTGCCAAACACAGTGAAATATCCATCAAGTTGGTATTGCTGGCTACAATTTTGTCACCGAGAAAATGACTTGGTAAAATGACTCCTGAGATCCGGTGATGGAGTAGGAGTGGCCGGAGTTAGCTGGCCCCTCCAGCTCCTTGGGATGTGCCAACCCCTCATTTTAGCAGTGTGGCTGCATCCAGGAGACTGAAGGTCTCCGCCTGTTTTCCCATTTGCATCATGAAGCTAATGCTGGGTCATCATAACAAAACAGAAATCAGGGGCTGGGGAGACAGCTCCATTGGTACAGTGCTCAGAGCACAAACTTAAGGTCATGATTCTGATCCCCAGAACCCATGTTAAAACAAACAAAAAAAAAAAGGCATAGTGGTGTGTGCTTATGGCAGCTGGCTTTAAATGTCAATCTGACACAATCTAGGGTCACCTGGAGAGTGTCTCCATGAGGAATTGCCTGGATCGGGATGGTCTCTGGGGCTTGTCTTGATTACATTAATTGAGGTGGAGAGACACGCCTACTGTGGGTGGCACAAGTCCCTGGGCTTGGGTTCTGGACTGTGTGAGAGCAGAGAAAGCTAGCTGAGTACGAGCTGACATGCACTCACTCTCTCTGCTCTTCCCTGTGTCTGTGATGCACTCACTCTCTCTGCTCTTCCTGTGTCTGTG
>CAJQZJ010004953.1:4327279-4355314 GCA_907164525.1 Lophiomys imhausi | reverse complement strand
TGTGTCTGTGATGCACTCACTCTCTGCTCTTGCCTGTGTCTGTGATGTGACTAGCCACTTCCAGTTCCTGCTGCCTTGACTTCCCTGCAGTGATGGTCACACACTGTGTGACCTGGAACTGTGAGACAATGGAAGCCTGTCTCCAGTAAGTTGCTTTTGTCAAAGTATTTTAACAAAGAAGCAGGAAACAAAAGTAGAAGAACTAGGGGTTGGAGACAGACAAATCTCTGGCCGCCTGATCAGTGAGCCCAGGGTTCTAGTGAGAAACTCTGGCTTAGAAAATGAGAAATGGGTCCTGAGGAATGACACGTATACACGCACGTAAGCACACACACTAAAAGAGGACCAGAAACCATGAGCACACAGAAAGCATCTTGGGTGTTTAAGGGAACTCCTTGAGTGACGTCATGGGCTGATTTTCTCAACTCATCATTACAGGATCTTCAGTGTCTCAGCCAGGCATGGAATGCTGTCTGTGACAACCCTGGGAGTGATCCGAGCATTCTTCTAGGGAAATAATGAGCCACAAAGCCCTCCATGTAGATGAGGGCACATCTGAGAAGTAGTCAGGAAAAAACACCTCCTTTTGTGTCAGCATCAGCAGGGACATGCATGCCCTTGGCTACTTAGGGAGAGCTAAGCCAAGGGCTATCTGCCCTGAAAGAAGGACATTCCCACACTCAACAGTATAAGCAACTACCCTGAACAGAATATTTTTATTCACTTTTAGAGCAAAGAGATCGATTGGGACGTGAAAATGCTGTCAGCCTGCCCCTGTGTGCCAGCTCAGCTCACCACATCTTAGCATCATTCCTCTCCTGGTCCTATGTGGCACCATTTCCCAGCTTGGTAGCAACACTCGCTGTAGTCCACTCTTCCCTGTATCTCCAGCTTCCAACCAAAGCTATTCATGAGCCCTTGAAAGCCCAGCAGAGCAAATGACAAATCTTTTCTCTCCAGGTCCACAATGTGATGTGAGTTCTGACAGGCCTGGGCAGCCTCACCATCACAACCTTGCATTCCATATTTTCCACATAAACAACCTCACCTTGTACACTTGTATCCGCACTAACTCATGATTCCCAAGGAGTAGCCTGGACTGCACTGGTTCCAGGCAGATGTGAGATCAGTGACTAGAATAACTTACTGCTTCCCAGCACTTCTTGGAGCTAGCTTCTGGGAGTATTTATGTGATCCCAACATTCTGAAGTGTGTGTGTGTGTGTGTGTGTGTGTGTGTGTGTGTGTGTGTGTGCATGCTTTCATGCTTCTGGAATCCACGTAGCCCATTTGGCCTTGGCTCTGCTATGTAGCTGATGATAACCTTGAACTTCTGACCCTACCCCTCCACCTCCTGAGTGCTATGATTACAGGTGTGCACTCCACACCTGTTTTTGTTCTGTGTATACGAAACCAGCCCACCCAACTACCCCAGGGACCCTGTTCATGGAAGGGAGATGCATTTAGGATCTTATGAACTAGGGACCCTGCCCCAATGTGTAAATATGGTCCCTTCCATGCAGGTATTGACAGCAGGCTTGTTTGTAACAGATTAAAAACTGAAAACTCCAAATGCCCATCATCAGCTGAACACAGAGACATCAGATGGCCTATCCACATAGTGATGTAGGGCTCAGCCATCAAAAGTGCTGGGATAGGCTCCAACATGGACCAGCCTCAGAAACACAACATTAAGCAAAATAATGCACAAACAAAGGTCACATACTGGGGCTGGAGAGATGGTTCACCTGTGAAGAGCCCTGGCTGCTCTTACAGAGGACTTCGTTTAAATTCCCAACACCAACATGGCAGCTCACAAACCCTCTGGAACTCCAGGTCAGGAGATCTAATACCCTATTCTGGCCTCAATAGATACTCCATGCATGTGGTGCTCAGACATACATACAAGTAAAAAAAAAAAATCCATCCACATGAAATGCTTTTTTAAGATTGCATACTACATATTTCATTTATATGAGACATATGGAACAGTTCATAACGATAGAAAGTAGGCTAGCAATTGCCCAGGGCAAGCAGTGGGTAATAGAGGCTTAGTGCCGAGAGTCTCTTCTTCAGGAGAATGAAAATGCTTTAGAATCAGTGTGGTACTGGCTACATGACCGAAAATTTACTAGAAAATCAATTTGTTGTAAAATAAATAAATAAATAAGTGAAGACTGAGAGGGGGGAAGGGAGTAGTGTGAAATTGGAAAAACTATCTTTAATTCCTGTGTAACTTTTGAATCTAACATTTCCTTTCTGGCTGTTATACCTCTCACAGTTATTGTAAAGAAAATTAGAAGCAGAGGAAGGTATTATTTTAATGTTCATTACCTGGGGAGATAATTGCCACTTGAGTTTTAATATATTCCCTTCTGATCTTTCTCCAGCCATATATACATTTTTAAATTAGGATCACACTATGTTTTCAGTTGTGTGTATCATCAAGGAAGTATGAAGGGTACACATGTTCCTGGGTAATGGAACCTATCAGAAAAAGGGCCTGGTGTTTGGGGAGTGAGAAAAATCCTGTTTGTGTAAAATTATGACTAAAACAAAACACATGAGTTTTTTTTTGTTTGTTTGTTTGTTTGATTTTGTTTAAAGAGCTGGGGTTGTATCTCAGTAGTGAGGCATTTACCTAGAACAAAGGAAGCCTTGGATTCCATCCTCAATGCCAAAAGGAAAAAGACAGACTTACTGGGCATGGTGGCACACTCCTATAATCCCATCTCTGGGAGACAGAGGCAGCAGGATCTAAGGGTCAAGGCTAGGCTTGGCTATATAGTGAGTTCAAAACCAGCTTGTGCTAAGAGAGACCTTTCTCAAAAAGGAAGGCAAGGAAAAAGAGGGATGGAGGAAGTAAGTACAGGAAGGAAGAGAAGGAGAAAGGGAAAGACGAGACCTGTGCCTGTTTCTTAATATGGAAGATAAGTTCTCTTCTTTAGGGATTAGCTTCCCCAAATCATGGTTCATGGATTTTTGTATGCTTCATAGCTGAAATGAGGTCCTGTAAAAATCATGTAATAAATGGATTGACATAGACTATAAAGGGTAACTCCAGGCATAGTGGCACATGCTTATAATCCCAGTGAAGCAAGATCCAGTCTCCTTTTCATTGGGTCATTGGGCTTTCTAAGCAAATACTGGCCCTGGGTAGAACTCACATCTTGTTATTTACAGGGAATGTGTATACAGCTTGAGAGCTATCCATAGTTGCTAAGCAACTCCATCTGATGGACAGTAATAGTAAAGATGTCAGTTCATGTCCCACAATAATCACTAGGCATGGCCTTGGTGCCAGCCCCTTCCCTGCATGCTGTCCACCCATGGAGAAAACACTATGACACAGTCTGTTTCTAATATGTTGTCAGTTCAGTTAACCAGTGGGAACAGAAAGCCAAAAATCTCAGGTCCATTTAGAATGACTTAGTTAAGTGCAATTATTGTTTGGGGAGAAGAAACTATTTGTGGGCTGGAGCAGTTGATCAACAGGTAAATATGCTTCTTGCTCATGAGGGGAATGAGATTTCAACTCCCAGCACCCATTAGGTGGCTCACAACCACTTATAATGCCACCTCGGGAGATCCGATCCTCTCTTCAGGCTTCACATATCCATATACTCATATGCAGATGCATGCATACACATGCGTAAAAATAAAATAAATAATGATGATGGTTTCCCTTCCATAAGGGACCCAAAATATTCAGACTTGTAAGGGCAGAGAGTGAGATGAGGCTATCAGGATCTGGAAAGGGGAATGGGTCAGCTGTTCAATTGCTGACAGAGGTTCAGTGGGGGAAAGTAAGGAAGTTCTGACAGAGGGTTGGTTGCACCATAGTGTGGGTGTTCTCAAAGCCACTAAGCTGTACAAAAAAGTGGTGAGTTTAACTACACTGTAACACAACTAATAATAAAATATAAACGATAAGAATAGTAAGAAGCAGCTGAAGAGACAGTTCAGTAGCTAAGAGCAATGGGTGCCCTTCCAGAGGACCAGAGTGCAGCTCCGAACACCCACATGGAGACTCACAGCAACTTGTAGCTCCAGCCCAGGGTTCCAATGCCCTCTTCTGACTTCTGCAGGCACCTCTACACATGTGCACATATCCACACACGTGTACACATAAATAAAAATAAATATTTTGAAATAATAATGATAAGCCCAAAGCATAGTTTATGGATTTTTGTTTGATTTCCTAGTGGAAAATGAGAACCTGTTTTTAAAAAAATCAGACTACATAATAAATATTCTGATGTAGAAAGTAAAGAATGAAGCTGGGCATGGTACCACATGCCTGTAATTCTAGCACTTGGAGGCTGAGGCAGGAGGATCATGAGTTCAAGGCCAGCTTGAACTGTGTAGTAAGTTCCATGCCAATCTGGAATACATAGTAAGACCTTCTCAAAAGAACAAAACACTAGTTAATTAATTCGTTGTTTAATTAATCAAATTTAAATATAAAGGACAACAGCTTATCATGAGAAGGCACTGTGAACAGATGAGACCTAAACTAAACAGGCCCATGGAGCCCATGCTGAGCTCGCTGCTTGACACTTCCAGCCTCAATAGAGCCCTTTGCTTAGTGTGAAAGCAGCCATGTGCCTCTGGAATGAGGGTCAGTGACCTTCATCCAGTCCCCTACTGCCACAGTGAGGACTGGAATGGCTCATATCTCAGAGGTCCTTCCAGCTCCCAACTCAAATCAATCCAGAAGCCCCTACACACCCAGCCTGAGCACCATGTCACATTACATCCAGCCTGAGCTCCCGCCACGATCAGGGCCAGGATGTCCTGTGACCTTTCCTGAGAATGTAGCCCCCAGGCTTCCTCCATGATAGCTTCACAAGTGTGGGCCAATCATAGTCTGTCCTGAGTGGTCGGCTCCTTTATGGTCCAGGATTCCTGACTCACTGCTGGTCTGCCATATATACATCCTGGGTGACCAGCACGCTGCTAGTCTGCCATATATGTGTCTGGGCGGATGGTTCAATCTGAGGGTTTTTTTTTTTTTCTGTTGAAATGGAAAGTCAATGAAGAGGAGACACTGTCCTGAACAAGCTTGAGTTCTTAGATTTGTCACAGAGCTGTCCCACAGGAACTGGAGGCTGCTGGTGAGAAAGAGAGGAAAATGACAGAGGCTAAATGTCTAGAAAATACCCAAAAGTCCCTGGACTTCAGTTATTCCTGGAGCCAAACAGGCTTGGGGAGAGCATTGTACTTGAGTGTCTCTGAACTTTGGACATAACTTCTCTCCATTACAGACATACAAACTACGGAAGTGAGTAGCCAGGCACCTCAACAAGTAGGGGTACTTTGCCTTTTGTTAGTGTTGGGCCTGCTCAGATGGGAAGGTATCCTGGGACTCGTGAGCCCAGGAACCACACAGCTCTTTTAGGTGGGACAGTGTCCCACTAGAAGGGCATCCTGAGGCAAGGGAGCCCAGAAATCACACAGCTCTGAGAGGAGGCTTCCTCAGCAGAGACATTGCAGCTCACAAGGGAGGATATTCCCCAACCCCAGATGAGCTGAGGAGCCCAGGAGTTTGAACTCTGCTCCTTCCCTGCTTCTTGGGCTTCTTGGCTTCTTCCGATGAAAGAGTCTCAGCAGGCAGTAAATCTCATAAAAGAGATTTATTGGAGTGTCCAGGGTGTGGAGGGATGAATCCAGGATGTAGCTGTCCCTGCTCCTGGGAGAAGGCAGCAGGCAATTGAACAAAGTACAGGGCTTATATATGATTTCTAGGGGACAGAGCTTCCTAGGGCAGGGATTTCCAGAGCGAGGATTGATGGAATTTCAAGTCCTGAGCTTGGAGAGTTCAGGGATTGGTGGGTTCTCCTGCCCAAGATTGGTGGGGTTTTGTCCAGACCTTTCACCTCAAATTAGCATAATCTGGAATGGGTCCTATTGGGGGGTGGAGATGACCTTTGTGACAGTTAGAGGCTGGAAATGTCATGACAGAGAGGTCTGGCAGGGAAGAGCTGGGCTGCTGGAGTTCCTCAGGCAAGAGTCTGGCCACTTTCCCACTTTGAGAGTTTACAAAGTTTGTGAAGTTGCCAAGATTACAAAGGGAATCCATGGCAGGGCAGTCTTTCCCTGCAGCATCATTAGTTGACAGAGACTGGACAGGAGGAGGTGCTGCCTTTGTTGTCAGCTCCCTTGACTGCCATAGGCTCGGGCAGGAAAGGTGTGGTCACCATGGACAGCATCTAAGTTGGCAACAGGCTAAGGCAGGACAGCTCCCAAGTCCTCCATGCCCCATTTTGACAGGAGCACCTGGAGTGGCCATTTTTACTGCTCCAGCAGCATGGGCTGGGACAGGAAACAGGGGCACTAACAGCTCTGCTCAGGGACTACACTTCTGCCCTGCAAGGCTGAGTGTAATCCCCAGAAACCACAACAGAAAGAGAGAACCAACCTTCAAAAGTCCTCTGACCTCCACACGGGTGCCATAACACAAGTGCCGGTACACACACATACACACAGACACACACACACACACACACACACACACACACACACACACACACACACAATAATAAATAAAATACAATGAATTTAAAATAACATGCACTAGGGAAGCAGGATAAAGCTTGTTGAAAGGGTTTTGGCTCACCCAACCTTTTTGTCTCACCCAAAGAAAGAAACTCTTTCTACTGACTTAGAAAAAGACATCGCCAGCTGGCTGGGCAATAACACATGGGAAATTGAAGACAGTCCTGTAATTAAGTTCATAAGAGGCCGGTTCTTCTGGCCATATTTCAGACACCCGTAATGTCTTCTCATCCATTCTGCCCAAACGACTTTACTTCATAATATATTCAGAGTGGGGGAAAAATATATATGTAATGGATTCTTCTGAGATATTCAATTAGTTCAATAAAAAGAGAAAAATAATTTTTCAACAAAGAAATTTAGCCAAATGGCTAAAGCTGACAGTGAAAAACTGGCTGTGAAGTAATTTTGCATTTCCCTGGAGTTGTTGTTCTAACAAAAGTTGGTGATGTGCCCCCGTTAGGAAGAGCCCCCTGATGATTAATCACATGTGTTCCTATTTCGTGCATACTCATTTGGATGTTCATTCTGCATCCATCTCTGGGTGCTGATACGTTTCAGTTCCCAGCAGTCAAGGAAAGGCCCTCTATTCCTGTTGCTCAGAACTCTCTGTCCATCTCCCCTCAAGCTGATTTCTTCCCCATTAATGGAACACAAAACAAGACAAACAAAGCAAGACGTGTCTGGGACATTCTTTTTGCACAATCCCATTGCTTCTCCTTATTTATTTTTGATGTGGGATTTCATTTTGACTTTGGTTTCTTTTTCTGGGGACTGTTAGAGCGAGGTCTCACTTGGTGGCGGGCCTCAGACTCACCATGTGTGCAGGCTGATTATATGTCAGTCAGACACAGCTTGAGTCATCTGAGAAGAGGGAATCTCAATTGAGAAAATGCCCCCATCACATTGGCCTAGGGGTGAATCTGTGGTGCATTTTTTTTTTATTGATGTGGAAGGGCCCAGTCCATTGTGGGTGGTGCCATCCCTCGGCTGGTGGTACTGGGTACTATAAGAAAGCAGGCTGAGCAAGCCATGAGGAACAAGCCAGTAAGCAGCACCCCTCCATGGCCTCTGCATCAGCTCCTGCCTCCAGGATCCTACCCTGACTTCCCTCAGTGATGGACTATAACTGTAAGATAAAATAACCCTTTCCTCCCCTAAAATTTGTTTTAGTAATGGCGCTTTATCACAGCAAAGCAAACCCTGAGACATCGTCATCTTCCTGCCTCGGCCTACCAGATCATTTTCTTATCTTGCAGTTCATCTCTCCTGTGATTTCTCCAAAGTTGCCATCTGTCTTTAAGCTTCAGGAGTCTTACAGTCAGCCCTCTAGCTTTCTAGTTTTCCAGAAAGGTTTCTAACTCCGCTCCACCATTTCTTTTGAGCCCTGTATGTCTGCACAGCGTATTGGGTCTGATGGGCCATTAACACAATCATAGCTGGACCGTGATCCCTCAGCAGCCTTTGCTGTTCCTCTAATGGCTTCCCCCCTGAGTCCCTAGTTACCTGTAAGACAAGACATTTTTCCCTGTGCAGACTTCCCATGTCATAACAGAGAGGGTGACAGATTCCTTGGAAATGGAATTTTAGAGTCTCAAGCTATTTTGTGGGTGCTGGGAATAGACCCTGGGTCTTCTGGAAGAGCAGCTAGGGCTCTTAACCACTGAGCCATCTTTCCAGCCCCACAACTCCTTTTTAAAACATCTGGTGGTAATCTAGTCAAGGGAGGTGGCTGAGAAGTTAAAGGACCTTGCTACAAAGTAATCTTTTACTGAGATGCAACTTTTACTAAATAATGGATACAAAATGCACCAGGTATGGGCTTGGTAGACCAACAGCTGGCTCCACCAGTGGCTCACTAATGCCTCCTTCTCCCACAGGCAACCCTCCTGCGACAGGCACCGGGACTCTGCTGATAACCCTGGAGGATGTAAATGACAACGCTCCCTTCATTTACCCAACGGTGGCTGAAGTCTGTGATGATGCCAAAAACCTCAGTGTGGTGATTCTGGGAGCTTCAGACAAGGACCTTCACCCCAATACAGACCCATTCAAGTTTGAGATTCATAAACAGACTGTCCCTGATAAAGTCTGGAAGATCTCCAAAATCAACAGTAAGTCAGCAACCATAAATGGCCAACCTTTGTTCACTGGCTTTGAACTTCTGTTCTCCTTCCTCAAAGATGCTCCCTCTCCCACACAGGTTCCCACAGCCAGTTTCAGGTCTGTGTGTGTGTGTGTATGTGTGTGTGTGTGTGTGTGTGTGTGTGTTTGTGCATGTGCACGTGCATGTGTGTTGTAAACATATGTGTGTATGGGGTATATGTATATATGTGTGTTTGTGTATGTGTGTGTATGGGGTATATGTATATATGTATGTTTGTGTGTTTGTGTATGTGTGTATATGGTGTATATGTATGTATGTGTGTTTATGTGTGTGTATATGTATGTGAGAGTATATGTGTGTATATGTGTTTGTGTGTCTTTGTGTGAGTGTATGTGTCTGTGTGTGTGTGTGTGTGTGTGTGTGTGTGTGTGTGTGTGTGTGTGTAAGTAAAGTGCTGAGTTTTCTGACCAACATGAGAAAACCATCTGTAAAAATACTGAACGTCAGGTCCTCATAGGCACAAGCATGGCTGCTCTGCCTTCTGTTTCCATCCTTTCTCTCCTCTTCACTTTAGGTGGCATGCTGTCAGTCTAGAGGCTACTATGACCCCAGCATTCTCTGGACAGTTCAGTGCTCCTTGTGTTTCTCCTAGAGTGTCCAGTTAGAAGCTGGTGCTTTGTCCTTTCTCTTCCTTTTTTTGCTTTAGCTAAACAGCACAGGAATAGACAGACGATAGATAGATAGATAGATAGATAGATAGATAGATAGATAGATAGATAGATAGATAGATGGGACAGGAGAAATGACTTGGTGACTAAGAATACTTCCTGCTCTTGCAGAGGACCCAAGTTCAGTTCCCAGCACCATGTCAGATGGTTCACAGCTGCCATAACTCCTACATCAAGGGATCTGTCACCCTCTCTGACCTCTGAGAGTAACTGCACACACATGCACATACACACACATACACATATAAATAAAAACAAAATAAATCTTGAGAGAGATTGGGAAAAATGCTCTTGCCATGTAGTCCAGGTTAGCCTTGAACTTGTGACAATCCTCCTGCCTCAGCTTCTCAGGATGTGGAGGCTACAGGCATGTGTCACAACTGTCAACTCCCATATGTTCTTTCTTTGCAACTGACTTGTGCTGAGCAGAGGCCAGAAGCCAAGCCTCAGCCATGGCAAGCCGGGGCACCCTGCTTCCCAGGTTTCTCCTGGCTCTACTGTCTCATCTGATGGGGGCTGGGTTCCCACTGACTCTCAGCAGCACTTTGCAAGAAGGTCTCTGGCCAGCCTCCTTCCATCAGAGACTAGTGAAAAGAACAGCATGGTGTCTTAAGAAGCTCATAAAGCCCCTATCCCTCCATTGCATGCTACAGACCTCCTTCTACTTGACTCAGCCTTGCTGGTGGCCTTGGCTTTCTTCATTGGCTTTGATACTATTGCCTTGTGCCCCTCTCTCAAGATGACTGTCACAAGCAACCTCTTTCTCCCTGCCTTTCCACTTGGATGGATAGAATTGAAAACGTGACCCAACTCTGATCCTTTACTCCTGGTGTCCAGCTCATTTTCCTCCCCAGCTTGAACTGAGTTCACCTTGTCTTCAGTAATGAACTTATCCTGTTATAAATGCCATCAGAGCTCACTTTTTGTACCAGTGATAGAATGGGACAGTGGTGAGGAATGAAACTGTATTGTACAATTGAGCATAGAAATTTCTATTTAAGAAAGTCTAGAGTTCGTTGTTACAGCACCAAACCACAGCACCTGTCATGATAAAGACACTATCTCCAAATCATTCATTCCATGCAGCCTGTTGCCACTGTATGTGACATGTGGCTAGTACTACTGAGGAACTGAGTGTGTTTTACTAGATTTCGTTCAGACACGCCTATGACTAAGTTATTTGCACACAGTGACTTCTGTGCACACCACAGTCCCAGAACCTCATTCTGCCTCCAGCAGAGGACTTCTCCTCTCTCACAAGGAGTTCCTGTCTTGCAGACACCCATGCCCTCGTGAGCCTTCTTCAGAATCTGAACAAGGCAAACTACAACCTGCCCATCATGGTGACTGATTCAGGGAAGCCACCCATGACGAACATCACAGACCTCAGGGTGCAGGTGTGCTCTTGCAAGAACTCCAAAGTGGACTGCAATGCAGCAGGGACCCTGCACCTCAGCCTCAGCTTGCTGCTGCTCTTCTCGCTCCTCAGCTTATCGGGTAAGTCCACCTGACCCCAGCACACAGCTTGAGTGTGTTCCCAAGAACTTCACCACACACTACATGTCTCTTCCATATGTCTTCCCAAGGAAGTCTGCCCCCCCCCCAGTCTTTAGCTGAGGTCTGTGTGGTTGAAATTCTCACATGTAAAAGTGTTCCAGCCAATGGTTAAAAGTTTCTGGGAGGTCTCCTGTCAGCCAAAGGAGATGTTGAGAAAGACACTGCTATTTTGCAAGCTAGCCAACAACTAAAACTTCCCATAGATGCCACTTGCCTGGAACAAATAAAAATGCATCAAAATTGTCCAACTGGCCTTTCATAGGCCATATATACTCCTGTTCTGCTTTGGATGCAAAATGTCCTCCACAGTCTCATGTGTTTGAGCACTTGATCTCCAGCTGTTGGCACTGTTGGGGAAGACAGAACCTATTGGAAAGAAATGGATTGCTGGGAGGGGACTGGCCTTGGGGATTATATTGTGTCCCTGCTTCCAGCAAGAGCTCTCTGCTTCCTGGCTGACTCCTTGTAACAGTGCCTCATGGTGCTGTTGCCTTAGGTTGAACCCTTGGTCACACCTTCCTTGATGGACTGTAACCCCTGAACTGTGAGCCAAAATAAGTTCTACCCTCTTTCCATAAGTCCTTTCTGGAAGGTATTTGGTCCCGGTGAGGAGGAAGGTAACTCACACAACACACTTCTAAAAGTTGCCAGCAAACAAAGATGAAAGCTGGGCAATAGGAAAATACATTTTTGACCAAGTATGATGGTGTTTAATCCTTTACTTGACCCAAACCCACAGGAATAAGGCTCGAATGGTTTGAATGAAATGAGGGGGAGGACCGGGAATGGAAAATAAAGAAGATAAAAGCTGGGACCAGGAGGTTGCTTATGCCAAGGAAGTCTGTCAAGTACACAATCTTATATGCTATCTGTAGGGGGAGAAAGTCATGGTCCACAAAGAACTAAATCAAACAATGTTGGCAAAGAGAACATGGGATACCTTAACTCCTTTGAGGCCCCATCCCTGACCCCACCACCCCCTGACTGGACCTACCAAGTCTGCCCCTGAACAAGAACAGAGAGCTAGCATTCCCTTTGCTCTTTTATTAGGGCCTCAGAGAAAGCCTTGGACAAGTCTGGTTCCCAGGATTTAATGAATTTAATGATAGTGTCTGGTCCTTAATCCCAGCACTCAGAAGGAAGAGACAGGTGGATCTCTGTGAATTCAAGGCCAGCCCAGTCTACATAGTAAGTTCCAGGCCAGCCAGGGCTACACAGTGAAACTCTGCTTCCAAAAAAAAAAAAAAAAAAAAATAGGAAGGAAGGTAGAAAAGAAGAAAAGAAGGAAGGAAATAGTATTTATAACTCATGCTTTCTTTCAGTGACTAGTAATTACTATGAGACAATGACATCACTTTGAGTAAAAGAATTACTAGGTCAATGTCTTAGTTAGGGTTTTATTGCTGTGAAGAGACACTATGACCATGGCAATGCTTATAAAAGAAAACATTTAATTGGGGCTGGCCTGCAGTTTCAGAGGTTTAGTCCATTATCATCATGGTGGGAAGCATGGCAGCCTGCAGGCACATGTGGTGTTGGAGGAGCTGAGAGTTCTACATCTTGATCTGCAGGCCGTAGAAGAAGACTGTGTGCCACACTAGGCCTAGCATATATGAGACCTCAAAGCCTGCCCCCACAGTAATGCTACTCCAACAAGGCCACACCTCCTAATAGTGCCACTCCCTATGCGCCAAGCATTCAAACACATGAGTCTATGGGGGCCAAACCTGTTTAAACCACCACAACTGAGTAACATAAATGAAAGAGCAATGTAAGCATGTATTGCCAGACTCTCTTGTGTGTGGAATATTAGTCCAGCTTTAACCTTGGTAGTTATTCACATCGGCTTCTGCCAACCAAAAGGCTCTGTGGTCCTGGCATTTAAATTTTGAGAAATTATTGGTGTAATCATAGAATGAAAAATTGATAGAGAGAAGACATCTTGGTGGCAGGATGGGTCAGTCAGTAGGAGTTACACATTTCAACAGCTGATATTTGCACTGAGTGAGGCTCTGTGTGGGACCAGAGTTCCGTGGGTAGAGCTAAGGAGGAAAATCCTGATAGTGTCTCACTGAGTATCTATGCTTTCAGTGTCCCAAACAGACATATTGTCACCCCTCCTCCCACCCACCTCTGATGGCTCTGCCATCACTACCCCCACCATGCACAGCCCGCAAGGCTTCCCACAAGTCCTCCTGCAAGTCCTCCAGGTCCATTCCTGTCCCTCACCCTGAGCTTAGTCCTTCTGTCTTCACTCATCACCATGATGAGCTCATTGTCTTCCTAACCCCGTGTGTAGAGGAGAGTTTCAAGGAGAGATGGACGCCCTTCTAAATCATCTCTGTCAATCAGCAGAGGATAAAGGGCTGAGGATGGTACTGGAGACAGAGATGGAGAAGTAAGAAAAGACTGTAAGAATTCAGCAGGCTCCATATGAGATGGGACACCAGAAAGCAAGGACAGTGGAGGACAGACCAACTACTGTGAATGGACACTGAAGTGACACACCTGATCGTCCCTTGCTTTGCTGGAAGAACCTTAGCTCTGACTCTGGGGATCTGGATAGTCTCCTTCATGAGCAGACACGCACCGGTGTCTGTGTACAGGCGGCTGACTTGCTAATGGCTACCATCAGCCTGCAGGCCATCTGCACTATCAGCTGCAGAGATGGGAGTGGATCTCACACCAGCTACATGCAAGAACATCAGGGGTACTTTTAATATGTCTCTACCCATACCCTGACCCTCTCCATTGGAAGCCCTAATGCTGGAGGCGTGGCTTGGAAATCCACTTACATCAAAGGCTCATGGAGTGGCAAGTCATAAACACACAGTGGGAGTGGGAGCCACCATAGCAAGTGGGCCGTCTCATCAGAGAAGCTCCTAGGCTTCCTGAGAACCCTTGTTCCATCCACACTATGGTCATGTGCTGTCTCCCTGGGGTTGATTCTTCAATAAGAAGTGGGAGGAGGAAAATGAATTTCAGAATACATGTGGGAAGGTATTTGTGCCAATGATGCTATGGCATTTCAAGTCCAAGTGGGTGTGGCAAACCACCATAACACAACCACAAGGAAGGTTTTCATGGCAACAACCTTCCTAAAAGGTATTTGAGAAGTTTTCAGGATTAAGGCATAGATAAAACAGGAGGCTCAATTAAACATCACCAGGAATAGAAACCAAATACCAAGAGTTCAAGACACTAAATTTGGCAAGATTTAGGGGTAGAGGCATTTCCCAAAAGTATGGACATCAGACTCTCAGTCGTGAGACCTTAAAGGATTTGGGGAAAGGAGAATTAAGCTGGCAGAATCTGTTTCATGTCTTATGGCCCAGCTAGTACTTGTCACCAAGCCTGACAAGCTGAGCTGAATCCTCAAGACCTGCGCAGTGGAAGGAGAGAATCAGTTCCAGCAAGCTGCGTTCTAACCTCCACATGTGCGTGTGCATACACACACACACACACACACACACACTAAAAATAATATTAAAAGTTTAATCATGAACTTCAAACTACAGCATTGATGCCAAATCTGGCCCACCACCTGTATGTGTTAATAAAGTTTTATTAGTGCACAACCTCATCCACTTATTCACATTCTGTCTGTGCTTGCTTGCTAGCTATTACAATGACTGCATGGCCCACAAAGCTGAAAACAGTTACAACTTGGCCCTTTACAGAAAGAGACTGCCAACACCTGCTTTAGAGCATCATCCATAAAGCTTCAGCAGTTACAGGAGAAGCTGGTACCAGACAGCATGGGAGGCAAACTTCAATCGTCCTCCCTTAGAACAATATTCAGGGCCACATGACCTGGCATCAGTGCTCTGATGTTCACAGCTTATTTCCCTGTGCTCTTCATTAGCCTGAATATTTTATTCATGTACACAAGGATAAGTCTAAAGAAGGCTGGAGAGATGGAGCTGTGGCTAAGAATGTTTACTGTCCTATCAGAGGATAGAGTTGAGTTCCCAGCTCCCATAATGAAATTCACAATCACCTGTAACTCCAGCTCTAAGAATTCTAGGGTTCATCTGGCATCAGTGAGTACACACACACACACACACACACACACACACACACACACACACACGTACACACACAAACATACATACTCATATAGACACAGAGAAACACATAGACCCATGCACACACGTGTACACACAAACACACACATGTACACATGCACACATGCACATACACACACAAACACACACACAACATAGACACACACACACATACACTCCCACACTAAAATAAAATATTTTTATTTTAAAAAAGAACAATTTTTACCAGGCATGGTGATGCATGCCTTTAATCCCAGCACTGGGGAGGCAGAGGCAGGCAGATCTCTGAGAGGTCAAGGCCAGCCTCATCTACAAATCAAGTTCAGGACAGCCAAGGCTACACAGAGAAACTCTGTCTTGAAAAATTTTTTTTTCTTTTTTAGAAAGTTTAAAGATGAGCCAAAGACAATCATTTGTTTTCTTTTGTTTTTCATTTAATCTCTATTAGATTGTTATTTGCACTTTTTAAAAATCCAGTTTAAGCGAATGTTGGCAGCTCTCCCCAGCTGCACAGCCACACCATAATCAAGGGAGTTCTCTTTGCTATTGATCCCTCCCTTGGATCCAGGTGTCATCCAAGCTGCTTTCTCTGATGATAGCTTTGCCTTTTTCTAGAATTTCCAGAGTCCTTTTACAGCTTGTTCCCTTCTGTTGTTAGATGTGTGGTGGGCACATGGAAAACCCTAAATTACAGAAATCACACAGAAAGGTGGTCCCCTGCTGGCAGGTAACTCCAAGCAGGCTTTGCAGAGACACTGTGGTCCTTTAAAGCCATTCGACTTTCCGGACAGTAATAGCTGACCCTCAGGGATTTCTTTGTGCCACGCACATGCCAGCAAAATGCTTTACATAAATTATATAGATTACCTCATGGAATCATCTCAGTGGCCCTAGGAGGTGGGATCATTTGCATGATCATCTAAATTGACTTAAAACAGGAATTGGAGACTCTAATTTAAAAACAAAGGACTACAGACTAATTTAATGGATTTTATTCAGCCCTGCACAACCCCCCCCCCCTTTTTTTTTATTCTAGCCAAGTTGTCCCCTAAGGAACAGCTGGTAATGTCTAGAAATACTTTTCATTATCATGACAAAGAGGATGCTGCTAGTGGCATCTAGTGGAGAGAGGCCAGGGACAGGGCTAACTGTCCTCCAGAGTGTGAGATGGATGGCACCTGCTGCAAAGAGGTACCCCACCCTCAATGTCACAAGTGCCAAGACTGAGAAGCCTTGTGCTGGCCCCTAGCAGCCATGGGATATCAGAAGCATGGCAGCACCTTTATCCCGGTGAGACCCTAGCTCTTAAAGTGAGGTGAAGAGTGACTGAGGATGACATCCGGCTTTGACCTCTAGCCTCCTCACACACATACATGCAAACACAGACACACATACATACGCATGTACACACAAAAATATATACATATAATTTACACATACACATATATATGCACACACAAATATATATATATATCCTCACACACTAAAAAGGCTATTTGGTTATACAATCTGAGCTGCATGTTGTCTCATAGCTGTCACCCCAGCACTTGGAAGGCTGAGGGAATGAGGGCCACCTTGGGCTCCGCCATAAGTACCAGCCCAGCCTGTGCCACGTGACACCTTGCCTCAAAACTACATGACACCATGCCTCAAAACAACAAATGTAAAAAAATCTTACTAGACCTCTTCAAAATAGTTAATGATTTATGACCATCTGGCAGCAGACCTGAGCACTGTAAGGAGGGAAACCCCACCTAGAGGTGACATGCTGGGCAGAGGGTCCTGTCTTCAGTGGGCCCTTCTGGTTGGAGATCAACCCAGAGCATCTGTGAAAGATTTGACCACGCCCAAGTGAATGACAGCATGTGAGTGAGTTACTTCTCTGCTCCATGGCACCAAACTCTATGTAACAGAAGCCCAAGAGGGAGAGGGCTTTGCCAACTGCCTCTGAAGGTTATGTAGTTCCCTGGGCCCGGTGAAGCCCTCCTTCTGGGCTGGAATCAGCACAACTCTTGCTGGAGTCCTGTGGACACTGGAGTGCTTTCCGGGCAGAGAGCTAGCAGAAGGAACTGGGGACAAAGCTCCTCCCTGTTCCCAAAGCTGAGATGAGTAGAGAGAGCCCTCCCAGGTGGCATGATTTAGGGAACTTGAGCAGGAACCAGGATGCTGGCCTGTTAAACACACCATTGATGGGTACCACTTGTACCTCACAGCCCCCAGGATGCCTCATTTCCTTTGGGATATAGAGCTGCACACATGTGGATGGATTGCTGAGTAGGAAGCTCCAAAGATGTCCTCATCCTGATCCCTGGAGCTGGTGAATAAGTCACCTCCCTTGATAGCAACACTTTGCTGACCTGACTAAGTTGTGCATCTTAAGATGTGGAGATACACTGGATTAGTAGGGCCAGCCTGACATAACCACACAGTCTTTACAAGGGGGCTGAAGAGCAGCCATGTGATGTTGGCAACAGGGAGTCAGAGGCAGAGAGACAGGATGCTACATTGCTGGCTTTGAACTTCAAGGAGTCAGAGACCACATCTGCCTCTGGAATGGAAAGCTGGCAAGGATATGACTCTTTTTCTAAATCTCTGGGAAGAAGTACAGCCCTTCCCACTCATTGACATTAAATCCATGAGACTTTTTTCATATTTGTGACTTCCAGAACCATTAGGAAATACACATGTGTGGTTTGAGGTTCATGGGACTGTGGCTGCTTGTTTGGTCAGCAACAGGAAATTAATCTGGCGTCTCAAGAACTACCAACAGGTCTTTTGCTCTGTGGCAGAATATATATATGATCAGATAGATGACTGATGGATAGATAATAGATAAGTGGATAGATAGGTAAGAGATAGAGATGATAGATAGATAGACAATAGATATCTGATTCATTGAAGATATACAGACAGATGATTGATTGAAGATAGATGATAGGTAGATAGACAGATGTCTCATTGATTAAAGATATATAAATAGATGGATAGGTGACCAATAGGTAAATAGATTAGATAGATGGATGGATAGATAGATAGATAGATAGATAGATAGATGAGAAAGAGTTGCTTCTATATGAGATATCATTGATTGGTCTCTAGGCTCTGCTCAGAGTGTTCCTAGCCCAGCCCATCCAGGCTAATAATCAGAACACAAGGTTCATTTGTAGTAGTGTTGACTAATGCTGTTGGTCTCAGGGAAGAAGTTTGACTTCTTCTGAAACCATTAGCACTTTTAGAAGCCAGTTTTTATATTTATTGAGGGGTGTGCAGGGCCTCACATGCCAAAAACTGCTGTACCATTGGTCTGTACTCACAGCCCCAAATTCAACTTCTTCAAATGCCATGCTAAAGAAAAAGATAATGTTCCGGGAAGTGTGGTGTGGTTGGAGACTGTTCGTCACTGGTCTGGTTTAGTTGAGTGTTTTGAAGTGAGTTGTGATATTCCCGACCTAATTCTGTACCTTCCCTACTCAGGTCTGTGAGAACCGCCACATCTGAAGCTTGACTCCCAAGTTGCCATAGCAACAGGAAAAAGAAAAACAGGAAAAAAAAATTCTATCCAAATCTGAAGATTGCCGTTTACAGCTCTCAGACTTCACAACCAGGCCTCAGTTGTTCCACATTCTTCTTTTTCTTTGCAATTTCATTTAATCTGTACCTCACCACTTGACAGCACCTTCCTTCCTCCTTTGATTAATGGAACCCTCTGGATTTGCCCTGAATGTTTAAAGGTCATGGGAGTCACTAGACCTTCGGGAGCAGGGACAATAACTACCTTTTCTGATGCGTCGACACATTGCTAGCCAGTGCTCCACCCATGCAGCTGTGCGGTGGGTTTGTATTTGTACGTGGATGTGTGTATACCCAGTATTTATGTGGAAGACTGTAGGAGCTGCCTGCTTTTGAGATGGTCAGAGAAAGGAGGTGGGAGCTCAGATGTCTGAGCCCTCCAGCCTGAGGTCAGTCCACTGAGCTTCCTCATTCACTTATGTAACAAAGCTGTACCTCCAGGGGCCTGCTCAGTCTAAACACTGAAGGCTGACTGACCAGCCAGGCAGGTCCAGGGGTTGTGGGTAGGAGAAGGGCGAGTCCTTAGCAGAGCTGCCACCACTTCCTGCTACCACTGAATGCCATGGTTGGTGTCCTGACTCCCAGGTGGGGAGCAAGTAATCCTGCCATCAGAGGCTAAGGGCTGAACTATTCTCCCATGGGCAAGAGTCCACAGTTGTACCACCCCAGACCCACAGTCCTACAGTCTTATGGTGGCAAAGATCATGGTTGAAACCCTCTCCCTCCTTGGTATATGTACAAATACAAATGTCATCATGGTGTACCTATGAAGAGACCAGCAGGTACCATCTTGTATGCTCATATATTACCCACACATGTACACACGCATTACGCATATCCACACTGTTTGTTTCATATATGCAGGCATAAAATAGAGTAAACCCAGGTAGTTTTTAAAGTACCCTTCCGTGTGACTACCGTTGTTCGCAAAGCTGAGAATAAAAAGTTGTTCATTATGTCTGGAAAGGAATTGAGTTTTGTCCTGTGAGTATGTCAGGCTAAGAAGAACATCAGTGTTCCCACTAAGATTATCTTCTCATTGACAAACTGTAAATGAACCATTGAAGCTCACACCAAATTTTTTTCTATCAGATGAAGCTAGTGCCAGCCTGTGGCTTTAGCGCTCAGCACGAGCTAGGGTAAGGTAAGTGACTTGGTATATTTTAATGCTGTTGCTTACTAAAGGTTTTAACCCCACACACACTTGCACACACATGCTTTCTTATGCAATCTGTGTTGGCCCTGTGTTTTTGAGTTTGCCTTCTGCTGGAGTAGAGTCACATGTTGTCTTTGTTGTAGTGAGATTAAGCAGATAGAGGTCCACACACTGCTCTTGTTTCCACAGTCAATCTTTTTTGACCATATAGAATACAGAGGTTTTGGGTTTTTGTTTTTGTTTCTTCTTTTTTTTTTCATTAAAATAAATGGGTATCAGTGGTTAAAACTGCTGGGCAGTACTCCTCTGATTTCTACATTGTATCAAGTGTTTCTGACTCTGGGTTCATGGTTTGGACCACACAGGATCCCCGTCTATTGGTTAGGTGAATGGGTCTAGATACCCGGAAGAGGGCAGCTAGAGAGATGGCTCGGTGGTTAGGAGTGTTTACTCCTCAACATGAGGACTACAGCTCAGATCTCAGCACTCGCCACAAACCGAGCATCCCCACAAGTGCTCCAACTGTAGATGGGGTAGGTGGACAGAGGCAGGAAGATTGCTAGGGTTTGCTGGGTTCCAGCTGAGCCAAGACCCAGCCCCATGTTCAGTGGGAGACCCTGCCTCAAAGAAATACATGGAGAGTGATAGAGAACACCTGATGTTTGCTACTATTCTCCATATGTGTGTACCTTTATACACACATACACATACACACACACACACACACACACACACACACACACACACACAAATGAATGAATGAATGAATGAAAGCCAAAAGCCTCTGCACACAAGTTGTGCAACAGGCTTGCCATGTCCAGCATAAGAATATGACTTACTTATGTCACACTCAACTGTGGAGTGACTGAAGATTTCTTGGCCCAGTCTCCACCCTCAACAGGATAACCACAGGAAGCCCAGTCATTCATATCTTCATAATCCCCACACATGGGGTCTTCTTTTAAACAAAAGATTTCATATCTCGAGCATGGCATAATGGTTCACCTCAGACACGTGGCCTGGTACCTGAAGAGGGACAACCTGACCCTGCACATGCACATCGTGCAAGGTGGTTCTCCTCTGAGCCTCCCTGGTGCGCCCCAGTTCTCTCCTCCTTGCAAGGCAGGGAAAGGGGGAATGTTCACCCTTGAACAGACCAAGGAGCATCACCAGTCGCTGGATCGAGGGCAGCCTGTGCCACATGCTAAGCAGCAGTCAGAAAGCTTATCATTCAGTGTAAACCGGAGACTTCTCCAGAGCAAGTGCACATGCTCAGTGGTGTACTTGGTGAAGGCAACAGGAGCAAGACTCCTCCCTTTCTTTTCATATAGACTGTAACTTAGCTAAGAACACAGAACAAGAGAGGTCAAGTCCAGGGGTGGAATGGCTCGGTTGATAAAGCTCTTTCCTAGAAAGGACGAGGTCTTGAGTTCAGATCCATGGAACCCATATAAAAAGCCAAGCATGGTGATACACGCCTGTAACCCAGCCAAGGTGAGATGGGAGGCAGAGACTGGTGGATCCCTGGACCCATGCTGGCCAGCCGATGTAGCCTACTTTGTGAAGCTCCAGGCAGATGAGAGACCCTGTCTCAAAAGGAGGAAGACACCCAATTTTCATGGTGGACGTATAAGTCAAATAAGACTTTGATTCTTAGAACAGTGGGGAGAGTTTGATAGCTCTAGGAAGACTCTCAAACTATCATTTCAAACAGTCAGACAAATGGAGATAGGTCAATTTTTTAAATATTTTTTAAAGATTTATTTACTTATTTTATGCATATGAATTCTCTAACTACATGTACACCTGCAGCCGGAAGAGGGCATCAGATCATTGTGGATGGTTGTGAGCCACCATGTGGTTGCTGGGAATTGAACTCAGGACCTTTGGAAGAGCATTAGTCAGTGCTCTTAACCGCTGAGCCATCTCTCCAGCCCAATAGGTCAATTTTTAAACAAAATAAGTACATCACATCTCAACTTGAAGATACAACAGGCAGAATATTATGAAGTACTTTTCTACTTTTTTTTTTGAGACAGGGTTTCATATACCCCAGCTGACCTCAAATTTCCTATGTAGTCAAGGATGACCTTGAACTTCTTCTTGTCCTGCCTCCACCTCTTGAGAGCGGGAACTCAAGTGTGTACCACCATGCCCAGTCTACACAGTGCTGGGAATGGAACCCAGGGTTTCATGCATGATAGGCAATGCAACTCTCCTGACCGGGCTACAATCCCAGCCTACTCGTCGAATTTACACAGTATATTTCAACATGAGGCAGCTTACAAGTCAAGAGAAAGGAAGCTTAGAGAAGTTACAGCTCAGGTAAGTGGCTGCCAGGACCATTCATGTTTTCCCTACTGCACTACACTATGACGACTCTCCACTTGGCAGCAACAGCAGACCAAAGGCCTACTGTATGCCAGAAGACCACAGACTGAAGCTTGGCCAGTGTGCCTCTCAATCCACATCAATATTACGATTTGTGTATGAAATATCCCCTACGTACTCATGTATTGAATGCATGGTCCCCAGCTGTTTTTTCCAGGGGGAGGGGAGAGGAGTTGTCTAGAAACATCAGAAGGTGCCTAATTGGAGAAAGTAGGCCCCACTGAGGGTAAGCCCAGCAGGATCTTGTGCCTAAATGCTTCCTCTCGTGTTTCTACTTCCTGCCCTCCTATGAACTACTGTCCCACCACATCCTTATCATGGAGACTGATGTCTCAGCAACCAAGCCAAGATAAGCATGTCCTGAGGAACTCTGTGGGGTACTTTTATAGCTGTGGAGCAGTGACTAATACAACCAACTTATGCTGAGGTGACAGTTCTTTGGACTGTGAGGTGACACCTTCTACTAAGCACCTCTTCCTGATAGTCCCTTCTGCTATTAAGTTACTGTGAGAGGTTTCTGCTAGGAAGTGTTAATGCTAGGCTAAATTAATATGAGCCTTAGAAATGTCTCCCATACAGGACATTGTAATTCCTAAAGTATCCCCAATCCTTTCTAGAATAATCCATGGCTCATTAATACATACATAAGGGCTTCTACCAGATTTTCTAGAGGTTTTTTTTTGTTTGTTTGTTCATGTGTATGTTGTGTGACATGTGTATGCAAGTGCTTGCAGGAGTCAGGAGAGGGTGGCAGATCACCTGAAGCTAGAGTTCCAGGTTGTTGTGATCCACCCAACATGTTTGATGGGATCTGAACTCAGATCCTGTGCAAGGGTAGCAAGCACTCTTAGTCACTGAGCCATGTTTCCAACTGTGGCCAGATCAATTCATATATTGATTATCCAAAAGTTAGCTCATGTCCTCCCCGATACCCATTCATTCCCAAACCAAGAGAAAGAAGAGGAAGCTTAGGGAGAAGGTAGCGTGAGGTTCCCAAGAGCTTGATCTGTACCTGGCTACAATCCCAAGCCACAATGGCAACTTCTACAGGATCTCTGAGCAGTTTCTGGTTTTGTGAATTTAACTGAGGGATCGTTCTAGACACAGTTGCCTTAAGTAAGCATGGTTCTAGACACAGTTGCCTTAAGTAAGCATGGTCGGATCAATCACACCAGAAAAGAAAGGCTGCCCTTTCTGTTAACTCCTAAGCCACCGTGGGCAGCACAATCATCAAGACATCTGGCTCTGCCTTTCAGAGATGGCTGTAGCTGGTGTTTGCTACTTTACGGATTCTTCTTTCTTCCACCATTAAGCTCCACCCCTTTTCTTCACTTTCAACCAACCCCCTAACACTAGATAGGAAAGAGATCCCTGAATAAAGTCAAGGGTCGGAAAGGGGAGACATTATCATTAAATTACTTCCTGCTGATTAGAGGTTTCAAGCTCCTTAGGGCAAGTTTGGTCTTCACTGTCAGGATATCTGATTTCTTCTTATTATTTCTTCTTTACAAATGTCTACTTAACAAACTATGACCAACAGCAACCAACAACCCACACATCAGGGCTGTAGCATTTATATACCCTATGAAAAGTTCCCAGAATTCCAAACATTACCCAATTGCAGAAACGATCTGCAGCTGACAAAATCACACCCCCTACCAGAGCATGAGGCAAATCATAGTCACCTGCTGTGAAGCAGCCCCATATCCCCACACCTGGGATTAAAACAAAAACATAGTCTTATAATATTGCTGGGGTTTGGAAGGGGTTATTGAAAAAAATTTTACTATGTGAATTTCACATCATGCACCCTATTCCCTCTCATCTCCCACCTCCCCTCATATTCACCCTCCACCCTTGCAATCTGTCCCAGCATAAAAAATAAAATCTCATTGTGGAAGCTGCAGTGTGTCTCAGTGTGTCCCATAATATTCCCCTTTGTCCACACATTCTGCTTGCAAATGTTCATTAACATGAATCCTTGGTCTGGTACAAGGCCTCTGATTTCTGCTTCTTTGTCAATATTAGAACTCACTGGCGCTCCTCTCAGATATGCTGTAAGTGTCCTGTGTCATGGAGATCCTGCAGTCCTGGGTTATGGAACTGGCCTCTTGCACTCCAGCAGTTCATCCATGGGGTAGATGTTGGGATGGGCCAACTCAAAGCCCTGGTTCTGGACCTGCAACCCCCACTTGCAAGGCCAGTTCTACTATGGAAAGGTACAAGGCCTGCTCTCTCCAGTGCTGCAGCATGTGAGGGGCAGGGACAGCTCTCCTGTTCTTGTGACCCCCATCTGGGCCAGATCTCCTGTCCACCAATGGTGGTGAGAGCAAAAGGGAGGGGAGGGCATCTCCCTATAGCCAACACCACCACATAGCAGACAAAGACAGGGCTGGCTCTCCCACACTCATTCCCTCAGGGCTGGCTCACCCACAACCCCACATCCAGGACCAGCTGTAGTGTGCTACCCAGGCAAGGTGCAGGGCCTGCTCTCCCGAATGGTACATATTACTGGGTTTTTTAAAGAAACCAAAATTCTCACTACAAATGGCTGCATTTTCCCTCCTCCTTGGACAGTAGCATGAACACTTCCCATAGCCTCATAGGGAAGCACTTGCATCACTTGTTCACCCAAATCCTGTATTAATTTTGCCCTCTACTTCTTCTTGCTAATGGACTGGCCCACTACTTACCAAAATCTATAGCTTTGACTCTGTTAAATGAAAGCAAATACAATAGCCAGTCATGGTAATACACATCTGTAATCTGTGCACCTGGGAGACAGGGCCATGAAGACCAAGAGTTCAAGGTCATCTTTGCCTACATAACAAATTCATGGTTAACTGGGCTACATGAAGCCTCCTGTCACCCTCCTCCCATTGACATACAATGTTGTAATTTGGATGTAAAGTGTCCCCCACAGGCTCACATGTTTGAACACTTGGACCCCAGGTGACAGTTCTGTTTGGGAAAGTTATGGAGCCTGTAGGAGGTGAAGCCTCCCTGGAGGAAATGGGTTACCAAGGGTGGACCTTGAGGCTTTGTAGCCCAGTTAACCATGACTTCCTGTTCACTGTCTCCTTCCTGAGTTCTAATGCAATGTGATCAGACAGCATCCAGCTTCTGCCATCATCCCTTCCTGGCCACAATGGACTGTGTCCCACCAGAACTGTGGCTGCCCATGCATATCAACATTATGATCTGAATATGAATATGACCTCTCAAAAGAGTCCTTTCTCCTTAATCTGCCTTTGTCAGGGATGGATGGATAGATAGATAGATAGATAGATACATACATACATACATACATACATACATACATACATACATAGATGTAGGTAAGTAGATAATGAATATATAGATGATAGACAATAGCAAGAGTGCTTTAGAGACATCCTTAGCAAAAAAGAGAATAGGGTAATATTTTATAATTGCCTCTGTGGGCCAAACATTACACATTTTTAAAGATTTATATTTTATTTTATGTGTATGGTTATTTTGCCTGCATGTATATCTGTGCACTGTGTGTGTGTGTGGTGTACCCAGAGGCCAGAAGAGGGCAATTAGTTCCCTGGAACTGTAGTTACAGACAGTTGTGAGCTCTCATGTGTGTGCTGGGAATCAAACCCTAGTTCTCTGGAAGAGTAACCAATGCTCTTAATCTGTGAGCCCTCTCCCCACCTCCAATACTACATACCTTTATATCTATATAGAGATTACATTTCCCATTTCATATGAAACATATATAATATGTAATTATCTTTGCAGCCTACACAATTGATGAGACATTAAAAACAACATTATTCCTATCACCAGATGAACCCACTGAGACTCACAGTTAAACCATCTCTAACTGGGTCTTTTTTTTTTTTTTTTTTTTTTTACTTTTTATTTTTGAAGTAGATTCTTTTCTCATACAATATATCCTGATTATAGTTTCCCCTCCCTCTACTCCTCCCAGTTCCTCACTACCTCCCCTCCCTTCCAGATCCACTCCCTTTTCTGTCTCAGAAAAGAATAGGCTTCTAAGAGATACAACCAAACATGACAAAATACAATATAATAAGATGAAGCGAAGACTATCAAAGTTGGACACAGCCACCCAACAGGAGGAAAAAGTCCCAAGAACAGGCACAAGAGTCAGAGACCCACTTGTTCTCACATTTGGGAGTCCCGTGAAAATACTTAACTAATGCCTACAATACATGTGCAGAGGCCCTGGCGCAGACCCACATTGGCCCTGTACTTACTTGCTGCTTCAGTAAGAACATAGAGTGAAGACTTCATATAGTCACCAGCTCAACTTCTCCAGGTTCAATGAGTTGGGTGGGTGTTGTCCTCAGCAATGGGATTAAGCTGTCAGTTTTCAAAGAGCAACCCTTTGTCTTAACAACAACCTGAATTGTTTAGAGATTTCCACAGGACCTCCTTGGCCAACAACTCAATTGTTTCAGTCCAGCCACTGGAAGCATTACCTGGCTACAACAGATGGCCAGTTGAGACTCCATATCTCCCAGTACTGGAGGGTCCTCATTAGGATCATCTCCATAGATTCCAGGAAGGCTCCACTGCACTAGGTTTCCACCCCACTCCCCAAGTGCCCCAAAGTAATCTTTCCCCTACCTCATCTCCTCCAAATGTTCCAAATGGCAGGATTTGCTGAAAGAGGCAGAAGGATCACAAGTTAACTTGTGATCCTTCTGCCTCTTTCAGCAAATCCTGCCAGCATGTGCCACCACAACTAGGTCTCTGTCTGGGTCTTACACCTGTTAGGTGTGGTGTCTAATTGCACCCTGGTACTTTTTCTGCTAAACTCTAAGACACTTCCAGAAATAAGTTAATGTCCCCACACAGCACATGAAAGCTAGAAGTCCTGCTGGGCCAGGGGCTGGGGAAGCTATGCTCAAGGAATCCAAACTTGCAAGTCAGGGGCTGCAAGAGCTGTTCCCTGCCTCCCGGGCAGTCTGTCTCCAGGAAACTGCTGGGTTGGGTAAATAAGAAGGAAGCTGATTTCCTGGCAGCCAGTCACTGAAATGCTAATTTGGAAAATTGCCTCAAATGAACGTAAGAAACATAAACTAACACTTCAAACCAAAAGCAAAGCAATTTGAGCCAATCCTAGAAAAGCAATTTTCTGTTATTTTGCAAACAACAGCAAAGCCATGACCTCCTCCTGCCTCCTGGTCCCAGTCAAGACACCCAGTGCACCCAAGACTGCAAAGTCCAGCAAGTCTTGGTCTTGATGGGGGCCTCCCAGCTTGGGGTGATGCTGTTTCTAAATTAAATCTGCCACAGCTCCACAGTTTACCCTCTAACCAGACTGACCTCTGCTGGGTGGGTGCACGTGACCTGCCATGGTCTCTTCTCTGCCAGCAGGGCAGCCTCCAGGGGCAAGACTGTTCCCTGAAGGACAAGCATCTAGTACCTTCAGGAATTCTACTATTTCTCTGAGCTTGTGCCCAAGGGGAAGCAAGCAGATGTTCTAGATCCAGCAACCACCTGTGCTGTCCCCCTACAGACAACAAAAGCATTACTGTTTCAAAGGGCACATAATGGTCCCCTTGGGTTTCCTGTCATCTCTTAACACACCATTTTCTAAATATTAATGCCTGTAGAAAATCTTCAAGAATATTCGGTCACACTCTGTGCACCTCTCTCCTCCACCTCACTCTGCCTCATTGAATGGCCAGCTGCAGTGTCAGATCCAACTACACTTTCAAACTATCATTTTAAGTCTGTGGGGATCATGGGATAAGGGTGCTTGCCCCCAAACCTGACTATCTGAGTTCAATCACCAGACCGCACCAGGTGGAAGGAGAGAACTCCCCCAAGTTTTACTCAGACTGTGGCTTATGCACACACACACACACACACACACACACACACACACACACACACACAC
>CAJQZJ010004953.1:4290442-4327269 GCA_907164525.1 Lophiomys imhausi | reverse complement strand
ACACACACACACACACACACACACACACACACACACACACACACACATGCATATATACACATACAAATAAATAAATGTAATAAGGTAAAAATAAATTTATAATTTTACTTATATTCATTTTAAAAGAAAACTATCACAAAAGAAAAACCAGAGTCACTTGGGAGCAAAGTCAAAATAAATACAACGGAAAGGAAAACAATAACAAAAATGCAAGAAAATGGAAACACAATTGCCTTTAACTGTGTTCAAAGAAGTAAAGTCAGTGGTGGGATGCATGCCTATGACCTCAGCAAATGGAAACACAATTGCCTTTAACTGTGTTCTGAGAAGTAAAGTCAGTGGTGGGATGCATGCCTATGACCTCAGCACTCAGGAATATGACACAGGAGGGGCAGCTGGGTTTGCTATTGGCTTCTTGTTGTTGTTGTTGATGATGATGATGATGATGATGATGATGATGATGATGATGATGATATTGTTTTGTTGTGGGATTTTTTTTCTTGGTTCAGCTGGCTGTGTGGTGTTGGGCTGGTTGGTTGTAGTTGGTTGGTTGGGTAAATGTCTGGGTAGCTCGCTGGCTGGCTGATTGGTTAATGGTTGGCTGGTTGATTAACTGGTTGGCTGGGTGGGTAGTTGGCTGGTTGCTTGGTTGGATGGTTGATGGTTGTTTGGCTGGTTGTTTGACTGGTTGGTTGGTTGGTTGACTTGTTGGGTAGTTGGTTGGTTGAATGGCTTGTTGGTTGTCTTGGTTAGTTGGGTGGCTGGCTTTTTGGGTGATTGGTTGACTGACTGGTGGCTGGCTGGCTGGCTGGCTGGCTGGTTCAGGCTCATTGGTTGGTTGGTTGGTTGGTTGGATGGATGACTGGTTAGTAGGTTGGTTGGCAGGTCTCTACCCGAACTGTATAAAGCCCTGCATTCCCTACTGAGGAGCCTGTGATGGCAAAGAGGATGGGGTCAGGAGTGTGACTGAGAGCCTTTATCTTCCACAGGTGATTTTCTCCTTTGACCGTAAGGTTTTTGGAGTAAGTGGGATGAAATAGCAGGTTGGGGAAGCCTGAAAAGAGCTGAGATGACTAATGAAAGGCCAGGTGCCATCCTGGGTATCAAGAAGACGAGCTCTTGTATCCTGTGTATCAGTTACCTTTCTTGTCACTAAGGGAAACTGTCACGTCAACCTCGACCAGCAAGAACAACGCAACTCGCAAAAGCTCTTCTCAAGCAGTTTATTCAGGTCCCTTGAAAACAGTCTTCCGAATAATTGGTCAGACCCAACCCACAGGCTAAATACTATATGAACAGCCAATCAAGTAAAGCCACGTGGTGCTATCTTACAGGCCCACGTATGTGGAAGCAAGCCAGATCAGCGGTCTTAACCAAATATGGACTTGTTTACTACCGAGAACACTCACCATCGGGCTGGTGGAAGGCAGAAACCGGCGCCATCTTTAGGGCGTGGCACGTCGCAGCTCTCTACAGTTCCTCCTTTTTTGTTTTAGAAAATGTTGGTAGAAGTCCCTGGAAAGGCTTCGTAATCCCCATATCTGGGGATCTCACGGCGAGCCTGAGCCTGTAGGAGGTTGGTGCTCAAACTCTTACCCATCTCTGGGTCAGCCTCCCCACTCGGGGCTGCCCTGTCTTAGGTGGCCGAGACTTATCCGTCCACTCCATCATTGACTTGCCAGACCCTAATATCCGTGGAACGAATACCTCAGTGGGCAGGGACTATGCTCAGTGAAGATTTAAGGCTTTATGGCAGCGAGCCATGCCTGAGGGGACTGGCCCGCCTCAATGGCAACAAGGGCCTGTATAATCATGGCTGCATTACGCTTCTGTGTGGCTCTCATATTGTAGATGCACCATAGGCAAACCAGGGAGGCTAGTATCATCAGTATCACCAAAGAGCCTACGCCTGCCCACTCCTTAAGATGATCCATAGCCGCCTGTATCCAGGAAGTCAAACCATTAGCCAGACTCAGATCCACCCGAGTGGAGTTGATGTGGACAATTGTTGCTCTCAGCTCTCTCATCTTATTTTCAAATTCAGCCAACCAATCCTGTAAGAGGAGCTCTGACAATTCTTTAGACAGATTAGCAGCCTTTGTTAAATTTTGATACCGCACCGAAGTAACACACAAACCCTGCATTTTCCACTCACGCCCCAACTGTGCTAGTTGCCAAAGAGAATCAATCTGTTCTTGTATTAAATCTATGCGTTGATTAACTATCATAAGGCCTCCTTTGAGATGAGAATTCATAGAGGTCTGAGTATCCAATGCCTGTGCTACATTGGCTGAGATGTCATTCAGGGCATTGGCAGTCTGTATAGAACTAGACAAGGCAATAGCTGAGGCAGTAGCCCCCACAGCAGCAACAGTGATGGCAGTAACAATAGCTGCAAGTGATGCCAAAATTTCTTTTAAGCCTGAATAGCATCATGGTATTAGGGGCCTCTACAGGAACTGGTACATATCGAGGCATTCTAGTCACCACAGCCACAGGAAAGGCTGTGGCATTCCAGCACAGGGCATAAAAGCATGTGTCCGGAGTGCATACTAACTTTTCTTTACCCAAGGATGCACTCCCATTACTTACAATCCACAGAAAAGGAGGCCAGAGACACACTGGCAAGGCTGAAAAGGTCTTATTGCGGTAAGAATGAAATGAAGAATTCCAAGTACCAGAGCCACTACCACTAGAAAAATCCATATTGGTAGCGGGCCCTAGGGAAAAACTACCTCTTTGATAAATTCCTCCCCCAAGCGTAAGTATAGGTCCCAAATCCATACAGATACCATTTGCTCCACACAAAAGCCATAAATCAAAAGGATTGGTGGCAGTCTGCTGAGGATCCCTAGTAGATATATCAAGCATTCCTGTACAAGACTTATTCACTATATTACTAATCATGGGGCTAAAGGAAAAATAATCTTGTTGAACCCAAACTTCTCTGCACCCCTGACATCCAGTCCAGGGAAAAGGTCCTTCCTCTCCTGTGGATCCTTTACAAAAAGGTGACCAGCGTGGCTGTCTGGGGGGGGTCCCGGTCAGAGACTCGTGTGGGCCACCACCCCACAAGACGAGAACCATTGCTCGAAAACAAACCACCACCCCTACCCCCAAACCTCAGTTGTGGTAAAAAATCTGTTAACTGCTGAGACAATTTAATGCATTTTGTATCATCTGACCTATTGAAGCTCATTAAAAAGCACAGACTACCCTTTAAGCTGACATTTCTATTACCCTCTATAGGGCTTTTCTGATCATCAAAGGGAAGGTAGGGTAAGCCTAAGCTTCTATTACTGCTAAATAAGCGTGGAAACATAGTTGCATCATGTCTGACCTGTGGGGAGCCACAACCCTAAGATGGCGCCTGGCTTAATGCCAGAAAGCTCAAGCTTAGCTGTAAATAAGCCTTACTTGGTAGCGGCTGCCTAGCCCGGTGTGCTTCCTCCTTTTGTGAGCCTATCTTGGATCGCTAGGTGGCGTGATCTGATTGGGTTTGAGTAGGCATATAAGGGCTTGGGGGGAGGAGAAGCAGAGACACAAGCAGAGAAGCGGATGTACAAGGTTCCTGAATAAACTGCTTGAAGAAGAATCATGGTTGTGTCTTTCCTGCTGCTCAGGGGGACGCGACAAGTGGTGGCCCGTATGGGGAACCTCTCTGCGGGTGAACAATTCAGAACTTCTTGCAGTCAGGGCAGTCGACTGGTAAGTTCCTGGGATAAATTGGGACAATAAAGTTTCACGGAAATTGCGAACTAAAGGTAAAGTTTCGTGGAA
Source organism: Lophiomys imhausi (assembly GCA_907164525.1). NCBI lineage: Eukaryota > Metazoa > Chordata > Mammalia > Rodentia > Muridae > Lophiomys > Lophiomys imhausi. The sequence continues at coordinate 4,323,489 of CAJQZJ010004953.1, read as the reverse complement.
ATTGCGAACTAAAGGTAAAGTTTCGCAGAAATTGCGAACTAAAGGTAAAGTTTCGAGGGAAACTGCGAACCGAATGTAAATTTTTAGGCAATAAGGTCTCCGGAGGGAGCAATAAGGACCTCGGTAAAGAGGCAATAAGGTCTCCGGAGGGAGCAATAAAGTTCCGAGATTCGGACGAGTAGAAGACACAACTGGCAGAGCAAGGTGAGGAAAGCAGAGAGTGCCTCACAGAAATGGAGCGAATGCTGGCCTTGCTGGCCTTTATCAGTTGCTGGGATAAGCTTGGGAGAGATCTAGATTTTGCCTGGGAGCAAGGTACATTGCAGGGAGAAGCACGGCCTATTTGGAGACTTGTTCATAGTTGTTTAGAAGATCAGAGATATTGCAAGGCCGTGGAAAAGGGACAAGAGACATTAGAGCAGTTAAAAGAGGAGCACTCGGTCAAATCTGGGAAAGATACTTTGAAAGAGGATAGCTCAGAATCTGAAGATGAACTTGAAATGTTAGCAAAGGAAATGGAGAAGTCATCTTTGAGGAAGAGTTCTCACTCCACCCGTATAGAACCCTCAGCTCTGGGGCCGCCTATGTTGGCACCGCCTTCATATAATGAGACTTCCCCTCCGAGTGGTACTAGTGGGCGGTCATTCTGTCCAAATGTCTGGAGGGAAGTGAGACATGAGCTGTACTACCCTGTCTTTCAGGATGGAGGGGGAAATCGTTATCATGAACCTCTCGATTTTAAGGTAATTAAAGCACTTGCTGAGTCTGTCCACACTTATGTGATTAATGCTGCTTTCACTGTAGCTCAGGTGGAAGCTCTTCATCGTTATTGCATGACTCCTAGTGCCTGCTTGTCCTCTGGGCAGTATTTAGATTGGAAGGCTTTCTTGATTGAGTTTGCTAATGAACAAGCTGCTGCTAATCGTGCAGCAGGAAACCCAGCCTGGGATGTGGACATGCTTCTGGGGCAAGGTCAATTTGTTCAACAACAAACTGGGTATCCGGCTCAGGTGTTTGAGCAAATCAATTTAATCGCAACCAGAGCTTGGAAATCATTGCCTAACAAAGGGGAAGTGAATGGCTATCTGACTAAGATTATTCAGGGTCCCCTGGAGCCTTTCTCAGACTTCGTAGCTAGAATGGTTGAGGCCACTGGAAGGGTATTTGGAGACCCTGATTTGGCAATGCCCTTAATTAAACAACTTGTGTATGAGCAAAGTACAAAGGAATGTAAAGCAGCTATTACCCCTTATAAGAACAAGGGGTTGGAAACCTGGATGAAAGTGTGTAGAGAGGTGGGGGGTCCTTTGACTAATGCAGGTCTTGCAGCTGCTGTTGTGTATATTACACAAAACAAGAAAAGAAGTAATGGCGCTTGTTACCATTGTGGAAAGATGGGGCACCTTAAAAGGCAATGCCCCGAGAGAGGAAGACAGAATGAAACAGGAAGTGGGAATCACCCTAAGCAGCCTGGTCTTTGCCCCAAGTGCAAGAAGGGAAATCATTGGGCAAATGAATGTAGATCTGTTAAGGATATTAATGGTCAGCCTTTAACACAAGGTTATGGAGGAACTCGTCCAAAAAACGGGCAGAGGGACCCCCGCCTTCAGGGCCCTCAAATATATGGGGCAATGGAAGACCCTCAGGAAGAGAGGTGGCCAACTCTGAGATCTCCCACACAATGCGGAGTGCCACTCAGGGCTCAGCAGGATTGGACCTCTTTTCCACCGCCAGGGCTTATGTGGCCCTTGATTTGGAACAGCGTCCTCTGTTAGAATTGGTAGTGAATGGAAAAAGGCCATTAGTCTTGCTGCTGTGGGGGATGCATTCTACGGTACAGACTACAGCTGCCTTGAATAATTTGTCAGCCAATGTAGCCACGGCCTTGGATGTATTGTGGCAGGTGGCCCAGATTGGCTGTGAGTGGAAAATGACTGGTTTGTGTGTGACCTCTGTGCCATATCAAAATTATACTGTAGCTGCAAATTTGTCTAAGCAACTCTCTCAGTATCTTACAGGAAATTGGTCTGGCGAGTTTGATAAGCAGATACAGAATCTGAGAATTGCCATCGTGCATGTGAATTCCCGGGTTGATGTCTCTGTTGCTGAAGGACTGTCAACATGGATCCTCCGAGCCATGAATCATCTGAAGGAATGGGCGGGAATGGGTGCCCTAAGAGGCATGCTCTTCCTAGTCAGTTTCATTGCCCTATGGTGTATCTGTAAGATGAGGATTTCACAGAGGAGAAGTAATGCCATGCTGGTGCAAGCCTTTGCTGCCTTGGAGGCTGGAGAGCCGCAAGCTTGGTTGACTGTCCTAAAGGACTAAGCTATCATCATGCTCAGGATGCGAGGCTAAGCACTGCACTTGGGGTCAGCTTCTAGCGACTTCAAGAAGGGCATGTTTGATTGCATATGGGTTGGTATCCTAGTTTCCCATCTCTGAGAAAAAGATACCGGACGGGTATGGCACCAGTCTGGTTGGCTACTGGGCGTGGGGTCATTACAATGTCCTTTACATGCATATCAGAGATCAGACCTCTACCCTTGCCTGTTGCGTTTTCTGCTCAAATAAAACAAAAAGGGGGAACTGTGGACAGCCACAACCCTAAGATGGCACCTGGCTTAATGCCAGAAAGCTCAAGCTTAGCTGTAAACAAGCCTTACTTGGTAGTGGCTGCCTAGCCCGGTGTGCTTCCTCCTTTTGTGAGCCTATCTTGGATCTCTAGGTGGCGTGATCTGCTTGGGTTTGAGTAGGCATATAAGGGCTTGGGGGAAGAGAGGAGAAAAGAAGCTGAGGAGAAGCGGATGTACAAGGTTCCTGAATAAACTGCTTGAAGAAGAATCGTGGTTGTGTCTTTCCTGCTGGTCAGGGGGATGCAACACTGACCGGCATCGGCTTTGGGAATATCGACAGGATCCCCCATCTCAGCTCGGTCATTCCCGACATCATCACTGCTACTATCACCAGGATCCCTAGGAAGGTCTTCATGACGAATCTTCCTCACAAGGCGTTCAGGCTCCCACACTGGATCTTGTTGATCCTGAGGAAAAACACAAACAGATCCTCTCGCCCATGTCAGCACGGGGTCAGGCCCTCGCCAAGAGCCTGTCAAAATATCCTTCCACTTCACCATGCCTTTAGGTGGACCATGGGAATCCTGATGTCTGTCCGCTGCTGAGCGGCCTTGAGCATCCAAATTGAAAAAATTTAAAGTAAATAAGGCTAAAGACATTCTCTCCTTGGGGGTATGGCCTTGGCCTATTCCCCCTTTCTGTTTTTGCAAACATTCTTTCAAGGTGCGATGAGCACGCTCCACAATTCCTTGTCCTTGAGGATTAAATGGTAATCCGTGATTAAGCTGTACCCCCATCTGGTTGCAGAAGGAGACAAAGGACTGCGCCGTACAGGCTGGTCCATTGTACGTTTTCAGCTGTTGTGGTTTTCCCCATGCAGCCCAGGCTTCTAAGCAATGCCCTATGACATAGCGAGCCTTTTCTCCACTCATAGGTGTAACATGTATGATACCTGAGCAGGTATCCACAGACACATGAATATATTTTAAGGTTCCAAACTCTGAAATGTGGGTAACGTCCATTTGCCAGATTTTGAGTGGCATCAACCCTCTAGGGTTCACTCCCACACTGGGAGGATGATGATGAATCACACACTGAGGACAGTCCAAAACCACTTGTCTAGCATCTGCTCTAGACAAATGGAATTTCTGCTGTAGAGTTTTTGCATTTACATGAAATAATTGGTGAAACTGTCTGGCTTGGTCCAGGAATGAGCTCGAAAAAATGCATTCCATCCTAGTCCACTGATCAACTTTATCATTACCCTCACTTAATAGTCCAGGTAATCCTGTATGTGCTCTGATATGTTGAATATAAAAACATCTTTTTCTTTGCCAGATTAAAACTTGTAACTCTTGTAATAAGGCACATACAGTACTACTATTCTTAATAGGACCTGCTAATTCTAATACTTTCACTGCGTTGACCACATAGACTGAATCTGAGATCAAATTGAATGCAAATTGACATCTTTTAAACACCTCAATTACTATTTTCAACTCTACTATTTGGGGGGAGCCCGGTTGAAATTGGCATAGCACGTGCTCTTGTCTTTCTATCAAATAGGCTCCGCAGCCTGTCTTAGAGCCATCAGTAAACACATTTGGTGACCCTTGAAGTGGTACTGCTGAAGTAACCTTAGGGAATATCACTGGGTGCTCCTTAAAAAATGATAGCAATGGATGCTTAGGATAATGGTTATCAATCACTCCTTCAAAGCTACATTGAAATATTGCCCAATCATCTACAGTGCCACACAAAATCTTAATTTGATGACTGGAATAGGGCACTATTATACCGGCAGGAGCAACTCCAAAAGACTGCAAACATTGTTGGATACCATTCAAGCAGCAACTGCAGTGGGATAATGTTGTATTGATTTTTTTGGAGAAATCTTCGAATGAGTCCATAATAATGGTCCGTCCTGCCATAACAATCCTGTAGGTTGACCATAGGTGGCGAATATGCACAATGCAATGGGCTGTCCTTCCTGCCATCTCTTTAGGAAGGCAATCTGTAACCTTTCTTCCACTTTACATAAAGTTTTTCTTGCTTCTTCTGTTAATTGCCTAGGAGAATTAAGTGCTGAATCACCTTTCAAAATATCAATAGGGGTCTTATTTCATAATTTGGTAGCTTCAAATAGCCTCTTACCCAATTGATATCTCCTAACAACCTTTGAAAATCATTTAGAGTCTTTAAATTATCTTTTCTTATCTCAATCTTTTGAGGTATTATCTTTTCAGGTCCAACCTTCGCTCCTAAATAATTAACCACATTTTCCTTTTGAACCTTATCAGGAGCAATAAACAACCTTTTCTTTTTTAATAATTGAACTAATTCTTCATAGGCCTGATCTAACATTTGTTCACTCTTAGCTGCCAGTAAGATATCATCCATATAATGAGCACATCTCAAATCTGGAAAATTCTTTCTCAAGGGAGCAATGGCTTCCCCCACATACAGTTGGCACATAGTGGGGCTGTTCGCCATGCCCTGAGGTAGTACTACCCATTCAAACCGCTGATCAGGTTCTTCATGGTTACAGGATGGAACAGTAAATGCAAATCTCTCACTATCTTTGGCACACAAAGGGATGGAGAAAAAACAATCCCTTATATCTATAACTATTATGGGCCATGAGGCTGGCAAAGATGATAAAAGCGGCAAGCCACGTTGCACTGGGCCCATGATCTGCATTTGTTGATTTACGGCATGCAGGTCATGCAACAATCTCCATTTTCCAGATTTCTTTTTAATGACAAAGATAGGTGTATTCCAGGGAGATACAGATGGCTTTATATGCTTTAAAGACATCTGTTCATCCACCAACTCTTTTTGGCTGCATTCAATTTTACAGAGGAAAGTGGCCACTGAGGAACCCCAGAAGACCCACTGGGTCTTCTGTCTTCCAAGTTATGGGAATGCCCTCCTCAGTGGCCCCTAGGAAAAACCCAGGCCCTGTCTCTTTTGTCTTTGCTGCATAGATATGGGACTCTTCCGCCCCTGCAAATATTTTCCTATTCCAAAGCCTGGAGCATATCCCATATCTTGCATCATAAGTTGGGCTAAATCAGAATAGTCATTACTCAATTTAAATCCCATATCCTTTAAAAGGTCTCTTCCCCAAAGGGAGATAGGGAGCTCAAGTACATATGGCTGCATTACTCCTGAGTGGTTTTCTTGGTCCTGCCACTTTAATAATCTTGCACTCATATTTGGAGTCTTAGCATAACCCAGGCCTTGAAGTGTTTGAGAAGAGGCTTGTACGGGCCAACCTGAAGGCCAGTCTTTCTTTGCTATGATACTCCTATCAGCCCCAGTATCCAAAAGGCCCAGGATCCTTTTACCATCAACTTTTAATTCCAAGACGGGGCGTTGGTCCAAATCCAAGGAGAGAAAAGTCAGATCTGTGCCCGTGGACACAAAACCATCTTTTCCTCTCTCTCAATCCCTTGCCGCATAGCGATCATGTAAGCTCGGCAAAATGACCAACTGAGCAATTCTGTCTCCAGGAGAGATAGCTGTTATACCACGGGGGGAGGCTACCATGATCTTAACCACTCCTGTATAATCTGGATCTATAACCCCAGGATGGACAATAAGTCCTCTCAAGGCTGATGATGACCTCCCTAACAGCAAACCAACTGTACCAGGTTCAAGGGGTCCTTTAAAATCTGTTTCAATTAACTGGACCCCCATTTGGGGCATTAATACGAGTCTGGTGGTGGAGCAGAGGTCCAATCCTGCTGGGCCTGCAGTGGCTCTCTGCGGTCTCTCGGATGGCGGAGGGTTGTCATCTCTCTTGATTCTGTTCTTTGTCCTGATTCTCTACTGCCCCATATATTTGTGGACCCTGGGGTCGTGGGCCCCACTGTCCGTTTTTTGGACGAGCGCCACCATAACCTTGAGTCAAAGGCTGGCCACGGATGTCTGTCACTGAATGGCACTCATTAGTCCAATGGTTCCCTTTCTTACATTTTGGGCATAACCTCGGCTGCCTGGGGCATTGTGCACTTTCTGTACTTTCTGTACTCCTTCTCTCGGGGCATTGTCTTTTAAAGTGTCCCATCTTGCCACACTTAAAACAAACTCCTGGACTTCCTCCACCTTTTCTGGTCAACTGTACTACTGCGGCAGCAAGACCAGCATTAGTTAACGGCCCTCCAAGTTCTCTACACACTTTCATCCAGGCTTCTAGCCCTTTGTTCTTGTAAGGGGTGATAGTGGCTCTACACTCTTTGGTGCATTGCTCATAGACCAACTGTTTTATTAGTGGCATAGCAGCATCCGGGTCACCAAAAATCTTCCCTGCCGCTTCCACCAATCGTGCCACAAAGTCTGAAAAGGGCTCCATGGGGCCCTGTAGAATCTTAGTTAAGTTCCCATTCACCTCCCCTTTGTTAGGAATGGATTTCCAAGCCTTGATAGCTGTCTGGTTTATTTGTTCATAAACCTGATTGGGATATCCTGTCTGCTGGTTGGCAAATCTCCCCTGCCCAAGCAGCATATCTCTATCCCAGGCTGGATTTCCATTTCTCTGATTAATGGCTGCTTGCTCAGTGGCATACTCAATCAAGAAAGCTTTCCAGTCTAAGTATTGCCCTGGACTTAAGCAGGCGCGGGCCAGGCCACTCCAATCACTCGGGGTCATACAATGTCTGCTTAATGCTTCTACTTGAGCTAATGTAAAAGAAGCAGTAATGCCATAGGTACGAACTGACTCTGCAAGGGATTTAATTACTTTAAAATCAAGCAGTTCTTGCCAGGCGGTGGTGGCGCACGCCTTTAATCCCAGCACTTGGGAGGCAGAGGCAGGCGGATCTTTGTGAGTTCGAGGCCAGCCTGGTCTACAAAGCGAGTCCAGGACAGCCAGAGATATTCAGAGAAACCCTGTCTCGAAAAACCAAAAAAAAAAAAAAATCAAGCGGTTCCTCGTACCTGTTCCCTTGTGGATCTTGGTATACCGGATAGGCAAACTGTAATTCTCTTCTTACTTGTGTCCACATCCCCGGGCAGAAAGATCTCCCTACTTTCAGGGACTGAACAGGCTGATCTATCTGAATGGCTTCTGGGTATGGAGGGGGAGTTGAAGGCGCTGTGGCAATGGCTTCACTTACACTGACTGCTGCCAACGTGTCTTTCTCTTTTACCCTTTTCTTTTCCCTTTTTCTAATAGCAGTCCTCTCCAACTGTTCTATTAGAGCGTGTAGCTCCCCTTCAGAATCTGTGCCCTCTGAGTCCTCAAAATCTCTAAAATCTCTAAGATCGGGATAGAGAGGGACCTTCTTTTTGCTTCCCTTTTCACTGTCTGCCTGCTCAGATCTTTCCCCTTGCAGCAGTTCCAAGGCTGATTCTCCCTCCTTGATTGCTTTTCAGCATCTCTGATCTTCTAAACAACTCCTCACCATCTTCCAAACCGGTCTTACTCCATGCTTCAGAGCACCTTGCTCCCAAGCAAAATCCAAGACCCTGCCTAATTTGTCCCAGCAGGATACCATAAGATTCCCGGACACCGCAAACCACGGAGCCATGGAGTCGCATTCATTCAAAAATCTTTCTAGGGTTGACTTCTCAAGTTTCAATTTCCTAGCTAAAAGTAGCTCCTGAAGAGCCAGAAAAATTGGATGTGACTGAGACGATCCCATGATTAAAAATTTACTTTCGGTTCGCAGTTTCCCACGAAACTTTACCTTTAGTTCGCAATTTCCACAAAACTTTACCTTTAGTTCGCAATTTCCGTGAAACTTTACCTTTAGTTCGCAATTTCCGCCAAACTTTACCTTTAGTTCGCAATTTCCACAAAGCTTTATTGTCCCAATTTATCCCGGGAACTTACCAGTGCACTGCCCCTGACTGCAGGAGTTCTGAGTCTTTTCTGGTTCCCCGTATGGGCCACCACTTGTCACGTCGACCTCGACCAGCAAGAACGATGCAACTCGCAAAAGCTCTTCTCAAGCAGTTTATTCAGGTCCCTTGAAAACAGTCTTCCGAATAATCAGGCAGACCCAACTCACAGGCTAAATACTATATGAACAGCCAATCAAGTAAAGCCACGTGGTGCTATCTTACAGGCCCACGTATGCGGAAGCAAGCCAGATCAGCGGTCTTAACCAAATATGGACTTGTTTACCACCGAGAGCGCTCACCATCGGGCTGGTGGAAGGCGGAAACCGGCGCCATCTTTAGGGCACGGCACGTCGCAGCTCTCTACAGGAAACTACCCAACAAAAGAAACATAGAGGAGAAAGGGTTTCTTTGGGCTCTGGGTTAGAGGGTACAGCCCATCGTGGTGGGGAACACATGGCAGTAGGAGCATGAGGCAGGTGGTCATATGGCATCCATAGTCAGAAAGCACAAAGAGATGAACACTCAGTTCACTTTCTCCTTTTTATTCAGTCCAGGACCCCCAGAGTGACAGAGCTACTAATGTTCAGGGTGGGTCTCCCTTCTTGTCAAACCTATGGAACTCCCTCAGAGAAACACTCAGAGGGCTAGAAAGACAGCTCCTAATAGAGAATAGTGTTCTCACAGAAGACTTGAGTTCAGTTCCCAAAACTAACAGATGCCTCACAACCACCTGTAACTCCAGCACCCCAGAGACCCAGCACCCCTTGCCTTCTTGAGCACCGACACGAAGACACACACAGACAGAGGATCTGACAACATCTTCTGGCTCTACAGGCACCAGGCATGCACAAGGTGCCACAGACAGATATGTGTACAATACTCATACACATAAAATAAAATTAAAACTTAAACAAATATAATTTTTTTAAAGGGACTGGGAATATAGCTCAGAGATACAGCACTTACCTGTCATATTCAGGGCTCTAACTTCAATGCCCATTCACAAAGAAAACAAAGAAACATTCTGCACACTAGGGTCCTTTATTTAGATCCAAAACAGAAGTGTTGAGAACATCCCAGCATGAACCAAAAGCCACCATAAAAGTGCCATAGCAAGATCTTGTACAACTAAGTTGTCCTGAACCTGGAAAGGGAACTACAACTTGAAATTAATCTAGGAAAAGCTTTTAAAATGCTAAAAGGAGGTAAGCTGACTTCAGTATGAGAGGAAAGCTTAAAAGTGAGGTTGGTCCAAACTTCATTGCAAGGTCATTTCCTGGATCCTTGCATATATGCCATGCTTCATTAACAGAACAAAATTCTGGGCTCCATGTCAGCCCCACCAAGAATGCATCAGCCCGGGGCGTAGAAAGGTTTTTGTGAAAAAGCAGCTGTTTAACACAGCAGAAAGCACATCTGTCTTTCTCTTTAGGTTTAAGAAAGAAAATTAAGCCATCACTCAGAATGTCGAAGTTTCCTGTTTAGATAGAGAAAAATTCAATCAGGAAGAACAAACAAGAAACAAAAACCAGCAACCAAAGTGTCCTACCAGAAAAAAAGAAGAAGGAAAGAAAGGAGGAAGCAAGAGCTGGACAGATGAGTCATGGTTAGGAGTTCCTGCTGCTCTTGTGGAGGACCTGAGTCTGATTCCCAACACCCACATTGGGCTGCTCACAACTGCCTGTAACTCTCACTCTAGGGTATCCAACACCCTCTTCTGGATTCTGGGGGTGACTGTACTCCTGCACACACATAATTAAAAATAAAATAAACCTTTTTTTTTTTAAAGAAGCAAAGAGCAATCATCCTCCAGTCTGAGCATTTTTTTCATAGATAGTTTTGGCTTGCTCATGATCCTAAGCTAGACCTCACTAGAAACTCCTGTTTGGATTTCTACACTGGACAACTGGGTCTGAAATCAGTAGCCAGAGGTTACACCTGGCCTTGGCCACTTACTAGCTGATGTCAGGGGTTCGTGAGAATTCTTCATGCAAGAGCTCACACAGTACCAATTAAAGTGATTGTCCCTTGCCAATTGTTGAGGGGGGATTGTATCCCCAGGTAAGGTTCATTGAAATCCTAACCCTCACCAGCTCAGAATGTGACATCATTTGGAAATGGAGTAGTTACAAATATAGTAGTTAAGGGTCTGTGAGTTCAAGGCCAGCCTGGTCTACAAAGTGAGTTCCAGAATAGCCAGGGCTACACAGAGAAACCCTGTCTCCAAAACCAAAACCAAATCAAACAAAACAAAAAAAAAAAAAAGAAGAAGAAGAAAAGAAAAAAAAGTGACTGGTAGCTCCCAACATGGGCCTCTAGCCCATCCCCCCCCCCAATTTCCATCTCTCTCTCCCTCTTGTTCTCCATCACACACACACGTTTTTCATGGGAAGAAAGCCCTCTGTGTGAATTGGAGTTGAGTAAGAGTGTGAGGGGACTGGAAAGGATGTGGTCAGATGATAGCTGGAGAAGACAACTGAGCCACACACCTCCCTGGCCAAGCCTGATCTGTCTTAGTTACCAACACTAATGGGACTTACAGTCTTCCTCCAGTTAAATTCAAACTGGAGTGACCCCCACCATCACCACCCCAAAGTACAGTCTTCTGAGATCAGGCTTGTGAGTTGCTGGATCATGCAGACATATAGTCAGGGAATTTCTTAACCCATTGTTGAGACTCAACCCCAAGACAAGAGTTAGAGTCCTAACTCAACAGAAAGCAGAAGTCTGGAAACTCTCCTAGATAGTGCTACCTTTAGGGAACAGAGTCCATAAAAACACACAGCAAGTAAATAACTTATGGAAGGTCACAGACCTGATCCTTTTGAAGCTGGACCTAGGCCTGGGTCTGGTGGGACTTTGGAGTTCTCTGTTTCTTTCCTTTAGTAAACTGTCTCCTGGCCTATAACAATCCATGGATCTGTACAACTCACTGTGACTTAGGAATTGTGGAGAACTCTGGCCTGGGTTGGCTCTGCAGAGTTTAGCAGCTTAAGGAAGGTAGTAGACAGAACTCCTCATGTCCTGTGTTCTACCTTCTTTAAGCTGCTAAACTCCCTATAGTAGCCCCAAGGTAGAATGGGACAATAGGACCTTATATCCTATCGAGTACCTTCACTAATTTGCTAGACTCAGAGACAACCCCCACCCCAGCCCATAAATCTAAAAATTCCTTTGTTCTGTTCGTTGGATCTGTCTTAGGTAGAATTTTACTGATGTGAAGACACACCATGGCCATGAAAACTCTTATAAAAGAAAACATTTAATTGGGGCTGTCTTACAGTTCAGAGGTTTAGTCCATTATCATCATGGTGGGAAGCATGGTAGCATGCAGGAAGACTTAGTGCTGGAGAAGGGCTGAGAGTTCTACATCTGTATCTACAGGCAGCAGGATGTGACAGTGGCACACTGGCCAGGCTTGAGCTTCTGAGACCTCAAAGCCCCGCCTCCAGTGATACAATTCCTCCAACAAAGCCACACCTACTCCAACGAGGCCACACCTCCCAATAGTGCTGGTCTCTATGGGCCTATAGGGCTATTTTATTCAAATTACCACAACCTCCTATCCCAGCCTCCTCCACTGTGAGTGGCATGTGTCCCTAAAAATGATTTCACCTGAAAGCCTTCTCAGCACATCTCTCTAAGAAACCTGGGAAGTACTATTTGAACCAGTGCCCTCCCAAGTCAGATCTGCACCTCCTGACACTGCTCCCTCTTCTATACAAATAGAAACCTTCCTGGTTTAGCACCAGGCAGCCATATTGTTGAGAGAAAGAAGCCAGGTTAGATTCCACTTACATCCCACTAAAACACTGGCAAACTGGGTTTACTGTGCTGCATGCCCCTCTAGGGTGGGGAGATAGCCTGAGCTTTTCTTTTGCTTTGTTTTGTTTTGTTTCTATGGTGCTGGCCTCTTTGTGCTGGGCAAGTGTTTTGCCACACATTCCATTCCACCCTCCTTTTGCTTGTTAGGTTTTTGTTTTGTTTCTGACATAGGGTCTCACTAAGTTTTCCCAAGCAGGCCTTGAACACAGGATCCTCCTGGTTCAGCCTCCTAAGCAAGTAGGATTAAAGGCCTGGGCATACTTCTTTTTATTTATTTTATTTATTTATTTTTTTTTTTTTTTTGGTTTTTTCGAGACAGGGTTTCTCTGTGTAGCTCTGGCTGTCCTGGACTCGCTTTGTAGACTAGGCTGGCCTCGAACTCACAGAGATCCGCCTGCCTCTGCCTCCCGAGTACTGGGATTAAAGGCGTGCGCCACCACCGCCCGGCAGGCATACTTCTTGACACGTCTTCTAGAATATAAAACTGGGTCTTGGTGAAGAGCAGGCCTTCAGTCAGTGTACCCTCAAACTTTAATGGGTTTTTTTGGGGGGGTAGTTTGTTGGTTTTATTATTTACTTATTTTCAATTTGTGTGCATTGGTGTTTTGCCTGCACGTATGTCTGTGTGAAAGTGTCAGGTAACTGTAACTAACCCTGAAACAATTGTAAACCACCATGTGGGTGTCAGGAATTGAAACCGGGTCCTCTGGAAGACCAGTGCTCTTAACCGTTGAGCCATCTCTCCAGCCCCCTAATGTTGTTGTTGTTATCATTATTACACTTACTTATTTGGTGTGTACATATGTATATATGTGTATGTACATGCATGCCACAACACATGTGTGCAGGACAGAGATCAATTTGTGAAAGTCGGGTCTCTTCTTCCAACAGGCAGGTCACATGGATCGAACTCACATTGTCAGGCTTCAGTTCACTCCTTCACCCGCTGATTCGTCTTGCAAGGCCTGGGTGTCTGGTTATATCTAGGGAAAAAGCCAACACTAATTCCGTAATCTTAGCCCATTTCCAGTTTTTAATTCTCTTCCGCTCCGTGCCAGTGCAGGGTGGAGCTGGGCGGGACTGGGGTGGAGCTAAGAGGTAGAGGGCGGAGCCTATACGCAGACAGGATGAGCTCAAGATTCCTAGGCCTTTCTGGTATGTGACGGGAACTACAACACCCACAGTGCCTCGCGGTCCCGCTACTACGTTGTCGCGAGAACTAGCGTCTTGGGGGCGTCTGCGCCGAGAAACCGAAGTGTAGGTGACGGTTCCGAAACATCGCCGCCAAGCTGGGCACCGGGGAGATGGCCGAGACGGACCCCAAGACCATGCAGGACATCACCTTGGTGGTAAGCGGCAGCCTTACGTGGGCCCCAACACTCCGCCGCTGCTCTCGGCCCTGGCATGGGGTGTGGCCAGCGGCCTCGGCCCGCGCACCTGCGGGGCTCGCCCTGCCTTGGCGCCGGCTGGACCCTCCGGACCTGACCCGCGGGGACACCAAGTCCGACCTGGCAGGCCCTTGCTGAAGACCTCGCACACCTTCCGGGAGCCCCCCTAGCCCGCGTCCTCGCCTCCCCAGTCGCGTTCCAGGAAAGGGGTCTAGGGATAAACTGGAATCATCTGACTTGTTCTGGTTTCTCCTAGGTGGAGACGCTCTTGCAGCAGATGCAAGACAAGTTTCAGATCATGTCAGACCAGATCATCGGAAGGAATATCCTTTTGATTCGGAAGCAGCTTCTTAACTATGGGGGTCAGTGGGTAGTTTGTAAACCGACCTCGGTTAGACATTTAGAAATTCCATTTTTTATGAAAAGTTTGTTTTTATTATTTTTAATTAGGTATGTAAGGGGACCATGTGAGTGAGTGAGACCAGAAGCATTGGATCCCCTGGAGCTGGAGTTACAGGCGGTTGTGAGCTGCCCAATGTGGGTATTGGAAACCACACTGAGGTCCTTTTCAAACGGCTGAGCCATCTCTCCAGCCCCACTTAGAAATTTCTTTACTGGTCTTGGTTATATTGTGTTCCCAAGGAAGACTGTGCCAAGAGCCAGAGGTATAGCTGACCTACCCAAGTCCCTGTTGGGGCCTCCTCTAGAACACCAGTAAAGGGACTGCGTGGTAACTATTGGCTTGGGAGCGCTCATTGAATCCTTCAGTCTCCAATCCCTTTGTAACTTTACCAGTGAGATAGAGAGTCCTCCAGGATTCATGACTGAAGAGAAGAGAACGCACCCAGGTCCCCTGTACCCCTCTCTGCCAGGCTATCGCTGTAGCCAGAAGAAACTGAGGAAGCAGCTATATAGACCAGTCTGCAGGGGCCTGGAGGGTAGGGACGAAGTGGGGTGTTGCTGTGGTGTGAGCTCTTTAACCGAGTCACTCGATGACATGAGCAGTCGCATTGATGATCTGGAGAAAAATATCGCTGACCTCATGACCCAGGCCGGAGTGGAAGAACTAGAAGGTGAAAACAAGATTGCTGCTGCTCAGAAGAGTTGAAGTGGAGAGGGTGCACCGGTATGTTAACGTAAAACCCAGAGAGTGGCCCCGTAAGTGCGATTCTGATGTAGTTTGTAGCTTTCTCTGCCATTTCCCAGCAGGCATCTCTCTGCACCCTACCTATGGACTCCAAGTTTTGACATTTTTCATGCCAAACTAATTCCTTAGGTAGAATTTGCATTTCCAATTTTTATCACTTAAAACTGTATCACTGCCAGGTGTGTCCAAGCCTTGCTCATAACAACACAGTTGTTGTCAGCTACAGAGTTCACACTTAAAATGAGTGAAATTGATGACAAAAGACACTATTTTTTTTTTTAAGATTTACATTTGAGTGTTTTGCTTGCATATGCACCTCCTGCAAGCCTGGTACTGTGGGAGGCCAGAAGAAGTCATCAGATCCCCTGGAACTGGAGTTATAGACAGGACTTGCCACCATGTGGGTCCTATGAATCAAAACTAGGTCCTCTCAAAGAGCAACAATTGCTCTAAAATTCTGAACCATCTCTAGCCCCTTGATGTTTAATTTTAACTAAGTGTACAATTTTGTGATGGGCCTCACTCATATCCTGGGCCCTACGTTGGACATACCTGGAACTTGAATAGGTCTCTGGCTGGTAAGCTGGTAAGTGAGGACCACAGGGTTATGTCATTTTAGGGCATGTGGTTTTGGTGCCCTGCCCTGGTTACTAGATAATTATTTCATTATTTTCTTTTTGGGAAATAGCAGAGAATTCAGGCCACTTTCATGAGGATCTGTCTTCAATCCTGAAGGCTTCTTTGTAACTTTTATTATAGACTTGACTCCTTTGCTCTAGACTGCATTAAATTTTCACTGAGTCATTTCAGATATCAGAGGATGACAGAGGCGCAAAACCACCAAGTGTAATGAATTTCTTCCTTATAGCCTGTACCTGTGTTTGTTCCGGGAGGGGCACTTACAGTCCCCCTCTCCTTTTATTGAGACATAATCTAACTATGCAACCCTGGCTAGCTGGCCTAGAATGTGCAATATAGACCAGGATAGCCTCAAACTCAAAGAGATCCACCTGCTTCTGCCTCCCAAGTGCTGGGTTTAAAGGCTCACTTTCACATACCATTTGTAGCATCTTAATTTCTTAGTGAAGTTTACCAAGAATTTTTTGTGAGAAGAGTATCAAGGTAATATATAGTGGAAGATACTTAGCCTCCTTATTTTCTGGAACGAGCTTTTCAGTGACTAAAATAGAGGTTGTTCTGAAACCCAAAAGACTAAACGGTGGTTGGGAGGGTCAAGATATATAAACAACACACTGGGTTGCCTCACTGTGAGAAGCTCACATAACTGCTTGGTATGAACTATACAATCTTCAGTCCTGATTAGAGATGAGTTGCAAAGTCCAGGGGATCTTGGAAGCTGCTAGGAAGTTTTGCTATGTTATGGCAGAAAATCCCATTAGTCAAGAACTGAAAGATTGTAGGATTGAAGATGTTCAACTGGTGGAAACACAAGGAAATGAAAATAGGAGGAGGATTGTGAGGAAAGATGTCTAAGAGGCTGGAGAGATGGCTCAGCTGTTAGGAGCACAGATGCTCTTGCAGAGGACCCAAGTTCAATTCCCACCACTCACCTGATGCTGATCACCCCTGTCTGCAACTCCACTTCCAAAAGATCCTTTGCCCTCTCTGGCCTCCTTGCACTCTCCTGCAGATACCCACACACAGAGGGACACACATAAGTTAACTTTTTATTTCCAATGGCATTTTTAAAAGATAAATAGCTTGGCGGTAGTGGTGCACTCAAGATGCAGAGGCAGGCAGATTTCTGCAAATTCGAGGCCAGCGTGGTCTACAAAGGGGGTCCAGGACAACCAGGGCTACACAGAAACCCTATCTCAAAAAACAAAACAGAAGATTTATAAATAAATTGAATTTTCTAGAATAGTGTGCATGGGAAATCAGTAATCCACAGATGACTCCAGTGGGATATGTCTTGATATGTCTCAGGGTGTCTTTGCTGCTGTTGATCATTCTCTTCCTCCACAGGCTGCTGATAATTCACACTGAATCCAGAACGTTGTTTTCCCAAGCCAAGAGAAAATCAAGTTGCTTTCCGCAACTAACTACTATGTGTGGACAGGATTATAAAGCGTGCATCTTATCACAGCCTGCATAGTCTGTAGAGTATTCCCCTAATCCCCAGTTTCTTACACTTGGTATCGTCACATCTTGGTCATTTCTCTTAATTAATTAAACACTAAAACTTTGGCGGTTTCAGCATAAAATTGTCAAACTTTTAGTGATTTTCCTGAAGTCCTTTCCCCACTGTTCTTTTGTGGTAGTTGCTGTTTGATAAAGTGGCAGAGTACTCTTTAATTAGGTGACTAGTTTTCCTCCTCTTGACAGAAGCCGGGATGTGAGGCATTCGTTTAGGGTCCTTTCAGTGTCGGTGCACAGCGACCATTGAGCCGACACTGGAGTGTCACAAATACTTTTCCAAATGGCCAAGAACATTGATTGATTGTGCGAAGTGTCCATCAGAGTTTTGCATGAGACTCTATTAGCGTTGGTAAGGCCTGCAGTGCTCATCTGGTGGGGTGTTGGAACCCAGTGACCCTGTCTTCCCTTCGAGCTACTGACTGAAAGGGAAGAGACCAAAAGACCCCAGTGAGTCCCCCGTCAGTCACGTGGCTTAGAAATGCCCATTGACTGGTGGGAAGCTCTGGTTTTTAAGAAATACTGTTTTACTTGAACTGTTTCTAGTCTAAATTCTTGCACAGTAAATTCTATTATTGATTTTAAAATGCAGAAAATAAACTCTTTACATTTAGAATTACGGTGTCTGAAGGCTAATCCTCCAGGCTGCTTTTGATGACTGGAAGGTAATCCATGTCACTGTCCCCACAGAGTGATTTCATACAATAAAAAACATGAATAATTGAAAGGTGAAGAATGGTGTGGTCCTTTCTAGTGGAAACCCTGACCAAGTAGGGCATTCTGTTTTCTCGCTTGTGTTGCAGACAGATAACTTTGTCCCATTTCTTAATTCTGGAGTGGGATGGGGGTCGGGGAACAAAGGCTCCTGAAAGTGTGCTCCTGGGCTTACTCTCAGGCCACAGCAATTCCTGTCATCAACTAGTGAATGGCTACAGGCTGAGCCCCTCAAGGTGCCACTTTGTCATTCTGCTAAAGACCGGCTGCATCCTGCATGCAGGACCTTCTTGGTTGTTATAAATGGAAACTCCAGGGCTACTTGTCCTCATAAGTCAGAGGGATGGATCAGGAAGGAGTTTGCCTGCCTTCCAGGCAGATCCCAGACCAGAAACACCTGCCATGAAAAAAGGTGCTGGAAACCCTGCTCCTGTGGGGTCCTTGTGTCCAGTATGTTACCAGTTTTCAAATGGAAACATGGATGCCATGTTAGATTGCCAGCTGAAGCCTCTGAAACACAGTTGCAGGAGGGACTCTGAGAGACTTCCCCTGGGGCATAGTCCCTGGGGACTGCCTAGGAGGAAAGGTTTATGGTCTTTTTGGGTTTAGAAGGTTCCTCACAGGGAGCTAGAGAGATGGCTCAGTGGTTAAGAGCATTGGCTGTCCTTCCAGCAGACCAGAGTTCAATTCCCTGCACCCACATGGCAGCTCACAACTGTCTAACTATAGTTCCAGGGGCTATAGAGTTCCGACACCCTTACATACATGCAGGTAAAACACCAGTGCACATAAAGAAGTTTCTCACTGCAAACCAGCCAACCCAAACATCTGAGGGCTCTAGGGCAGGAAGCAAGCCCAACTTCCTCACCCCTCTCCCACCTCACTGAACTGTTCTGTAGGTAGGTGGACACAGGGAAGTATTATTAAGCTCAACCCACAGGTGCCATGGGCTCCCTTTGTGTCCAGCTGTTTTGGACCAGAGCTTGGGCTTATATTAAACAAACAGGCTGCCTATCCAGCGTCCACCTGAGCCTGGCCCTGCATGGAGAAGTGCCGTTAGGAGTGTGCCTGGGCTCTGAGGACCCTGGTCGACCTCCACTGCAGCCCTCCTAGTCAGCCACTCTGCCTTCCTGCACCACCTGGGTCAGCTGGAGAGAGAGATCCCTGCTCTCTAAGTATTACAGGCAGCCTCACTTAGCCTGTGCTCATCCAATTCCCTGTCAGAGCCAGCATTTGGATGGACTCTCAGCAAGAGCTAGCCCTTGCCCCTGGAAACAGAAGGTTAGATGGCCTCTGAGTCCTTTGAATCTCAGCCTCACCAGGCGCACTGATATGAACGCCATCCTCCAAGCCAGGCAGTCTCTTTTTTTTTTTTTAAGATTTTATTTATTATGTATACAGTGTTCTGTCTGCCTGCATGCCTGCAGGCCAGAAGAGGGCACCAGATCTCATTATAGATGGTTATGAGCCACCATGTGGTTGCTGGGAATTGAACTCAGGACCTCTGGAAGAGCAGCCAGTGCTCTTAACCTCTGAGCCATCTCTCCAGCCCAGCCAGGCAGTCTCTTGGAAATGAACTTTATAAACATCCTGTTTGCAAGTTCCAGGCTTCCCATAAAGATAACTGTGTTCCATTCTTATGTTGTGTTTACGTAATTTTAATTAGACCAAATAAGCTAGAAGAATTTATATAATAGGTTGGTGTTAGTCCCCAAAGTGAGCTGGAACCAGCAATTGCCCATCTCCAGATAGCACCTGGGAAAGGATTACTGGTTTTTAGCCTCTTTTTAAGAGTTGTTATTCTTTTTTTTTTTTTTCAAGACAGGGTTTCTCTGTGTAGCCTTAGCTATCCTGGAACTCACCCTGTAGACCAGGCTGGCCTTGAACTCACAGAGATCAGCCTGCCTCTGCCTCCCAAGTGCTGGGATTAAAGGTATGTGCCACCATGCCCGGCAGGTTGTTTTTCTTGTATGTGTGGATATGAGTGGGTGCAGGAGCCATTGCATGTGTGGAGACCTCCACTGTGGGTTTGGGATTCAGGCATGAAACTCAGGTCGATGGGCTTCCGTGTAGGCTTTTGCCCACTGAGCACCCAAAGCAACCTGAAAAGGTTTTATTTAGAGACACACTGTTTGCTTTAATCTACATGATGACATTGAGTTCGATTTCTTTACAACCTTTGAAAAAGAAACCCAAGGGTCTGAGTTATCTGAGGTCAGCCGTGTACCATGGCAGCTGTCTGACTGAACAGCACCCTCTCTGTGTCCCTCACCTCTCCTCTCTGTACCCAGATGTCAGTCAGTCCTCCAAGGCTATGCCAGAATCAGCCCCACAGCCAGAGTAGCTCTTGAAATTTAGATTCAAAAGGTCAGTTTTGCATTTTTCAGTTGAACAGTTAAGTAACAAACACTCTGGATTTGAGTTGTCTAACTACTTAGGGTTCAGGCATTGATTTACATGCAGCACCCCATATCTATTAGGTTCTTTCTATTAAGTTTTATGTGTGTATACAATGTATCTTAATCTTATCTGCCCCCCATTTTCCCTTCCTACCTTCATGACCTCTCTGTGTGTGACCTGCTTACTGAGTTCTATGTTGTTCCAGCTGCATAGGTGTGGACATCCTACCAGCAGCCACATCCCCAAGAAAAATGACTCCCATTCACCCAGCAGCCATCAGATACCAGGAGATCCTCCTATGCATGGTTGGTGTGCAGGTCACCATAGCTGCTTGCCATTCTGCAGCACTGGGGCCCATCCCCTGACTCTCACACCACCTCTCCCCTTTCCTTGATGTTCCCAGAGCCCTAGGCCCGTCTTTATACTTCCTGGTGGGGAGCACATGAGGCAGGGGCTGGGTGTCTGCATATGTTTTTTTTTTTTTTGGTTGGTTGGTTTTGGGTTTTTTTTTTTTTTTTTTTTGAGACAGGGTTTCTCTGTGTAATAATAGCCCTGGCTGTCCTGGACTTGCTTTATGACCAGGCTGGCCTCGAACTCGAACACACAGAGATTCACCTGCCTCTGCCTCCCAAGTACTGGGATTAAATGCATGCACCACCATGTCCAGCCTGCATATGTATTTTTTAAAGCTTTTATTATGTTTGATTTATTTTGCACACATGTGTGCATGTGTGGGCATGGACACAATGCCATACATGTGCAGGTCTGAGGACAATGGTGGGAGTCAGTTCTCTCCTTCCACTGCATGGGTCCCAGGCGCCTTTACCTGCTGAATCATCTAGCTACCCTCATACTTTCTTTTTAATCTGTGTGTGACAATGCAAGTGTGGAGGTCAGAGGATAGCCCCAACTGTTGGTCTTCACCTCCCACTTGTTTGAAATAGGCCACCTCAGAGCATAAGCCAGGCTAGCTCATGGGAAAGCTTCTAGGGCCACCACATGGGGCTTTTATGTGTGCTCTGAAGACTTGAACTCATGTCCTAATGCCGGCATGTCAAGAGCCATCTTCCCACTCCAGGTATCCATAATAATTCCCCCAGTTTATTTTTAATGTTGTTTCCTCAGCATAGAGAAGGAGGACAATGCTCCCCACACCCGCTCATGTTAGTCACTCTGGCCCAGACCAGTCTGAGGTTATTGAAAAGAAACTGATTCTTAATTACCAGGAACAGCAGAGCCCTGGGGAGAGCTTGACCCCACTGGCCCTCTGAACCCAGAGTCTGCCCAGCCCAAGGAGCTGAGGCCAAGAATCCTCACCCCACCAAGATGAGAATCACAACAAATCAATCTGCCTCTTATTAAAATATGCCACTAAAAAAATTATTTTGACCCTTAAGCCACAAAAAAACACCCAATCACATAAAACTTCCTGAGTGTCTGTTGATTGAAAAGGCTTTAAAGAGCGTGGTAAATATTTTACCAGAAGGATGAGTGACTCAGTGAGATTAGTTTTTGAGAACTGGCTGTTTGTCAGTTTCTTCTTTAATCCATGCATACACCTTTCTGGCTTAGCTTGAGGTGATAACTCCATGACACCGAAATGTATCTAAATGGGATTTCACTTGTGAAAATAAATTTTCAATACTATCAAATCTGTGGTGGTACCCTTTAAAAGAAATTGTGGAGGAGTTAAGCTGTCCACCAGCCTTGGAAGGTAATGATGCTGCCTGTTTAGAAAGCCAGAACAAGACTAAGGCACGGCTGCTCACGGATCCTGGGGGATCTAGCTCTGTGGACCCCCATCCCAGTTCAGGGGAAGCTGTCAGCGCTTCTACCCCAAGTCAAGACAAGGTTTCAAATCCTGTCTGGCTTTTTCTTTTTCTCTACAGTGAAAACATTAGAACCCTATCAGCCACCAGCAGTGACTAGAAGTGGCTTAAACAGAGAGTATGACAGCCTCGGGGCTCCAGAGGTAGATGGTCCTGGGTGTTGCTGTGTTAGTCCTGGCTGATCGCCCATGCTGGTCTTGGCTTCCCCCAATGGTGACTCAGTGTCTCCAAGCATACCTGGATTAACCCAGTCCCCTCTCCCAAACCCTGCTTTCCTGTCTACCAGGGTGTGGGTGGAATTGTGTCCCAAACCCTGGCTCCTGTGAGTGTGACCTTACGTAGAAATCTGGTCCATGCAAACATTGTCACATTCAGGTGAGCTCCTCGTACGAGGAGGTCTAGAGACAGCACAGGGAAGGCCATGTGATACCAGAGACAAGCGGAGGAGTGCTGGCTGGAGAAGCAGGAGCAAGCTTTTCCCTAGCTCATCCAAAGAGGAGCTGAAGTGCACTGGACTGGACTTACAGAGATTCTATCTCTGTGGTCAAAGTCACCCAGAAAGTAATGGGACCTGGGTCTTGTGCTTCTTGGTTACCGCAGCCCAGGACACAAGGACAAGTTACAAAAGCTTCACGTGTGCTTTCTCCACCCTACAGCCAGATGTGGCCACTGAGCACCAGCCACAGGGATTGCTGCTGTCTGTGAGCAGGTCAGGGACGCCCATGATGGTACTGGGGACAGAGGCACCCATGATGGTACTGGGGACAGGGATGCTGGGTGTGTTTTCCTCATTCAGGGTTGCTTGAACACAGCCCCACAAGAGGCAGCCTCTGTCTGGGAGGTGACAAGTGAGAGTCCACAATGGTGACAGAGGAAGATCCAGGCATACGGAGCCTGTGGCCTATCTACTCAGCTCTTCAGCTGAAGCCACATCCATTCAGTGGTTGCTTCCCTTCAAGAAATAGGAACATGAAAATAAAGGAGTCTGGGTCTTGCCACCAAGGTCATAGCAGGGTTGCTACACCCCAAGCCTTCAGCACCCACCCACCCACCCATCCTGGATGTCCCCATCATTGAGCCCTAGCATGGTACCACTCAGAGCTTGTCTCTGAACAGCAGAACAGCAGTCCTGTCTCCAGCCCTGAAACCATCAAAAGCCAGGGTTGTCCCTGGGAAGGACCCTGGCAGCCGTTCTGGGCCGTCCTTGGCTTACAACTGTCTTGTTCAGTTGCATCCTTATCACGTGGCCAGCTTTTTGTGTGGTTGTCTCTAAGTGATGTTCTTACATCTGTGTCTGAATCAGCCTCTGACAGGAAAAGCAGATGTCAGATTCAGTCTACCCAGGCCCCGTGATCTCAACGCACTTAATAATATCCACAAAGACCCTACATCCATATTCAAAATACTGGCCACTAAAGGAGTGAGATATCTTGGGGAGGGGGAGACTTCACCCTTAACACTGCCTCTGTTTTCCCAACTCCCATGCCAGGAGCCACTAACTCAGACATTAGGCACAGAGAGAGATTCCCATGGGTCCTTTATTGATGAGTATCTGCCTGGGTCCAATAGAATGGTGTGGGAAGCTCCTGATGGGTTGGGTACCTGTCATGTCCATAAGAACATCTGTCTGTCCCTGGGGTCCTAGAGGCATCAAAACCTCTGCATGTCTGTCACCCACCTGTGGCCCAGGGCCTATCTCTACCTCTTTCTTTCTTCAAGGCCTTCCTTGCAGATTGTCTCACCTGGGAAAATGCATACAGTGTCATTTCTTCCTCTGCCTTGCCTTGGAACTCAAACCCTGACCCAGTCACAAACCAGGCCTCCCATTTCCTGGTGCAGCTAGCCTGTCTCCATGCAGACCACTTGCTGACTCCCTGCCTGCACCCAGGACACTGGCTTAGCATTTGACAGTCTGCTATTTAAAGAAACTGCATCTCCAGTATATCAAGGGTTGATTTGGTTTGCAGAAATTAAGATTTTTTTTTCCATAAGCAAGTAAATGGGGAATTAAATTAGGTCTAAAATGCATGCAAGGCTTCTGACAACTTGTTTGCAGAAAGTAATTGCTCTGGAGCTGGCAACTTTAGCAATCAAAGGGAAGCTTAAGAAATAAGGAAAATTGCAAGAGGAGGGAAATAAAAATGTGAATTAGAGTTCATTTTAAACGCCCCCCTCCCAACAGTTTATCATGAACATTTTCAAACACAGCAAAACTGAAAGATTTGTTATTTTTATTGTATTCATTCTGTTTTTTTGAGACAGGGTCTCACTATGTAGCCCTGGCTGGCCTGGAACTCACAGACATTCCCCTGTCTGCACTGTGTGAAAGATTTTGTTTGTTTTGTTGTGTTGCATGAACAACGGTATGCCCGTGTCCTGAATCCAGCAAACATACAACTGTGCTGGCTCCATGGCATCTTGGTCCCCTGCCCTAAAGAGGTCTGTTCTTATTAAGTGACAGATATCCGGGTTGTTCCGATAAGCACAGAACAGACACAGATCTTGGCCTCCCAAGTTTACAATCCAGGAGGGAAACCCTTCACCTTTGCCCAAGCCCACATTTACACCCTCAACTTCTCACGAAGCCTTTAGAATGCTGTTCCTGGAACCTGGACTGTCTCAAACCCCTCAGCTGCCTGTGACCACACCCCTCCTGAACCTTCCAGAATGAACTATTCCTCCTCAGTCATAAAAGAGCAGTAACCACCACCTCTTGGGGTCCCTGGGTGTGGTGTGAACTTTTCCTAGGGAGACAAGCATCTCCAGAAGAAAACTCCAGATACAGAATCAACGACAGACCAAAGAAATTCCATCCAAGTCCACCTTGGTCCAGTGAGTTAGACAATGGCATCTGGGACAGGAGGCACAGGATTTCTAAAGAAGGGGAAGTAATCGTGTGAGTGTGTGCATGCATGTGTGCGAGTGTGTGTGTGTGTGAGTGTGTGCATGATAAATGCGTTCATTGCACATGAATGAGAGTCCAATGTCTGTCCAGTATTTCCAGATAGGTCTCCACCTTTATTTTATTTTATTTGTTTTTTGAGACAGCATCTCTCACCTGAGCCTGAAGCTCATTACTTTGGCTAGGCTGGATCGCTTACAGTCTGGAAGGTACCTGAGATACTTGTCTGTGAGGTGGGTCAGGAGCCAAAGTAGGGGACATTGAGTTCAGGATGGCCACAGCCCTTGTCACCAGTCTGCTTTCAGCTACCAGCGACGGGAAACCTACTTTGACTTGGTAAAGCAAAGATGGTATGTAGCTTCCGAAGAGGGAAGTGAGGTAGGATGGGGTCAAACTCAACAGGAACTGGCCTAGGTGTGGGCTTTGACTGTTGTGAAAACGCGGCCACCAGCAGTTCCCGGTTTCCTCAGACAGGCTCCTGCAGAGTTCATATGGTCATCCTAAGGGTGCATCCGCTGGTTGGTCTGGCCTGGGGACCTTGTCCATCTCTGAGCCAGCTGAAGTAGCCAGGAAGGATGGGGGGCTCTGGTGACACACCAACAATTGAAACAACCCAGTCCTCATATCCTGGGAATGGTTATGGCGTATTGCCTAATCCCGGCCATTGCTACTTCAAGACAGACCTCTAACCAGAGGCTCAGCAAGAAGGGTGCATCTGGTTCCCTGCTCCTTCTGGCTCTCTGTAGCCCTGTTTGCAGTGCTCTCCCCCAGCTCTCTGCCCCCCCCCCCAGCCAACTCCTGGACCAGTCCTTATTGCCTGATTGAGCAACTGGTTTGATGTAAACATGGAACCCAGAGAGGAATCCTGCTCCCAGCTCCGTGTCTTCCTCAGCCTGAGATTTCCAGCCATATGCATGGCTCTGAGAAGTGGGAAAACATTTGTTGAATGCTCCCTAAATACTGGGAACTGCACCAGGCTCCGCGTCACTCCTGCTCTGTTCTGCTTATTCAGTAGAAACACCTGGGAAACTTTCCCGCTCATTATTGCTCAAGGGCCCTGTGGCAGAAATCCTGCTTCTACCATGCTGGGTCCAGAAAGTCGGTATAATTCCCATGTCCTCCCCCAGGGCAAGTCCAGAACGCAAACACGACGCTGTACCCCCAGGAACTAGAGAATTCATCTGGGGTGGGGATAAAGGAGGAGGAGGGAGGCTCCAGGCTCACATTTGAGAAACAGCCTAGAGCCACCAGGAGGTCTCTACAACACAGAGAGGAACAGCATGCTGGGCTTGAGGGGAAAGGGGCTCTGGTCTGGATGCCTACTTCCAGAATTACCAGCACTTGGAGGCCTAGGGCGAAATGAAAACGGAAGGTCTTTGTTTAAAAACAACTAAAAAGTTCAAGATGGCAGCAGCAGAGATTCAAACCCACCACCACCCTACCCTACCCACCCCAACAGGGTTCTGTGCACCCATTACATTCCACCCTCCACCCCAACCCCTGCCATCCCTGTCTCCACAATTTACTGCTCATAGCCTGGAAGGTCATTTGCCACTCTAAGCCTCCTGACTCTCATTGCTGCAGACAGCACTCTGGGGGCTGAGTGTGCACTGTTCACGGTAGGGCTTGCGTTCCCAGCTAGAGTGGGGAAGAGAAACTTGAAGGCTGCCCACACTTTGATGGTTGGGATGAAGATGCAGTCCTTTCCCTGCTTAGCCGTGACCCCTGACCTCCAACTCTAGCCAGCAGAGGGCAGCACTGCACAGCTAAGGAAAGAGGTGTGGCTGGAACGGACAATTCCCAAGCTACAGAAAATGAAGCCCCAATGGAGGATTCTTTAAAGGTACATGACCGGCCTGCAGGTAAATAGACAATACGAAGCAACCCTTTTCCCAACATCTGTAAAATGTCTTCTCATCCCTTTCTCCAGGGTAGGGAAACTTCAAAGTAGGAAGTAACTTTTCAAAGCTAGAAGAAAAAAACAGCTGATGAACCTTTCTCCTGCAGTATTTCATTTGATGACAGAAGAATAGGGGAAGGAGAGATGGGTCAGTGGTTAAGAGCACTGACTGCTTTTCCAGAGGTCCAGGGTTCAATTCCCAGCACCCACATGGCAGCTCACAACTGTCTGTAACTCCAGCTCCAGGAGTTCTGACACCTTCACATAAACACACATGCAGGCAAAATGCCAATGCATATAAAATTTAAAATAATAAACAATGACCTGCCAGGTGTGCAGAGCTTCCATCTGGGGTCTTTGTGTGTACTGTTCCTTCTGCCTGATACCCTGCTGTGCCCCAGCAGTACATGCTTGACTGAACTCCAGCTCAACTCTGACATCATGTCTCTAGGAGAGCTGTTCAGATTTCACAGACAGGATCAGGGTCCCTTGCTTGTTGCTTTCCTGTCAGTGGACTCTCATCTCTCAGATTCCTGGGGCCACACGTGTCTGTGACTGTTTTATTGATAGACTTTTTTCCCCTCACTTTTTTTTTTTTTTTTTTGGTTTTTTCGAGACAGGGTTTCTCTGTGTAGCCCTGGCTGTCCTGGACTCACTTTGTAGACCAGGCTGGCCTTGAACTCGCAAAGATCCGCCTGCCTCTGCCTCCCAAGTGCTGGGATTAAAGGCGTGCGCCACCACCGCCCGGCTTCCCCTCACTTTTTAAAACCAAACATTTCTGTATTATTTTTGTGTGTGTGTGTGAATGCCACAGCATGCATGGGGAGGTCGAAACTTGAAGAAGATAGCTTTCTCCTTCCACCAGTTGGCTCTGGGCATCGAACTCATGTTGTCAGGCTTGCCGGCAAGTGCTTTTACCCACAGGAGCTCTCTTGCCAGTCCTTCCCCACTGATATTCTAGAAGTATTTTTGCTGATGCTCAATGGAGGTGGTGGAGCTGCTGAGGGGCCTGGCAGCATCCCTGCCACTCCTCTGAGCTCTCAGTCACTCCTACTCCTATTTCTGGTGCCAGGTATGGGAATGTCAGTTACAAAGATGTTAAAAAGCAGTGGTGTTTCACTCAAGGCAACTAAGCTTGGTGTTGCTTTGAGGTTTCTGAGCTCATACCAAAAAAAAAAAAAATGCCTGGCCTGCAGAGACAAGACCCTGAGTCTCTTCCTGTCTGCCTTTGAGAGCATTAATAAATAGAAATATTCTAATGCATAGATGAGCTAGGGTCCCAAGATTGTTTTTGAAAGTCTCCAGTAAGAAGAAGCAGGTTGTGGAATCTGTGGTTCCAAAGCACGAAGGCCCTTCGGAGGTCAACTGGTTCCCCACTGTGACTTAACAGGAGAGTCCAAGCACGAAGAGCTTACGTGAGTTACCCCCAAACTACACAGCGCTACTTCTCTGGGCGCCTGTAGCCGTGGTTGCAGTGGGAATCTTACTCTGTTCACACCGCTACCTGGCTGAGCCCCGCCTCCTGGCTGAGCCCCGCCTCCTGGCTGAGCCCCGCCTCCTGGCTGAGCCCCGCCTCCCTTCCTGACACAGGTGCTGTCAGTCTGTATTTTGTTTCACAAAGATCCACCTGTCTCTGCCTCCGGCGTGCTGGGGTTGGAAGCACGCAGCACCACTCGCGCCTCTGAGCCTAGGTTTTTACATTGGTTCTACATATCCAACTTGGGTCCTCATGCAGGCACAGCAAGAGCTTTACCAACCGAACCATCTCCCCAGTCCCAGTAGCTGGGATTTGAACCCAAGCCATCTGATTCCAAATTTTACATCCTTCAACAACAATGTGTGGTTCTTCTGCCTCTGGCTGACAGGTTGGGGCAAAAACAGCTCCCCCCTCCCAGGGGCGGGAGGCTGGGGCAGGGGGAGGTGGACTTGTGCAGCATTGAGTAGATACAAGAAGGTCCTTGGTCAGGATCAGGGCACTCTCTACCCTGTCCCCTCTCACCCTCCTTCCTGCTCTTCCTCTGTCTTTCTGCCTCCTCCCCCTGGGGAAACCCTTGCATAAAGCCACAAACATTCAAAGACTGTTTCTCTGTGCCCCTGTCACCCCTCTGCCCTAGACCGTCACTAACTCACTTCTGACTCTTTGGATCACATAACTAAATGACTTTTGCAATGTCAGCCATAAATAGATTATGAGAAGAAAATCTTTTGTTTAAACAGAAATCCTAATTTTCCTAGAGGTGGTGAATAAACACTGTTGGAGATCAGCAGCTGTGTTTGCTTAGAGCCAGGCTTCAGTTCTTTATAGAAGTCAAAAATGGCTACTCTAGTGTCCTTTCCAGAGTCTCTTTGTGCCAGAGATTCAGTCTCCCCATGTCAGTGTGGGGCAGGGGAGCCCAAAGTTCCCAGCCAGGTGGGAGGACACCAAACTGAACCAGGAAGCCTAAGGCTCGATGCAGGGAGCCAGGGTGGCTGTGTCCTCCCGCCCTTCTTGAAGCCACGGCAAAGAGATGTGGCTTCAAGGCAAGAGATGGGAAGAGGGGCAAGAGTCACTTCACAGTAGGGAAAGGTGACCCCAAGCATCCGATCAGGTCAACATTATCTCCTGCACAGGTTGTGATGTGTGTTGAGACGGGTCATCTGTCCAGCACCACTGATGTCTCAGGCTCAGTCTCCAGCACTGAAAAACGGAAAAAGAGAAGGTGTGAGAGTCCATTTGTCAGGGCTCTCTACAGAATAGAGCCAATAGAGCACATGTATGTTGTAATGGACGGTTTGTTGAGTTAGCTTTTTCTGTATGGGCTAGGTACTCTAATAATGACATCTACATCCTGGAGAGGCTCAGAACGTGACAGCTTGTCAGTCAGCAAAGCTGGATGCCTCAGCAGGCCCAGTAAGGTGCTGAAAGCC
This sequence comes from Lophiomys imhausi, assembly GCA_907164525.1. Lineage (NCBI taxonomy): Eukaryota > Metazoa > Chordata > Mammalia > Rodentia > Muridae > Lophiomys > Lophiomys imhausi. The sequence continues at coordinate 4,293,893 of CAJQZJ010004953.1, read as the reverse complement.
TGGGAATTTCCCTGCAGAACGGCTGGTCTTTGGTCCGCATTGGAAGGCCTAAACCTGCAGCAACAGAGTAGATGCACTCACCAGAAGGAAGCAAAGGTGGACAGGCAAACAGCACTTTTTCTTTGGACCTTCTTATGTCAGGCAACTCCTGGACAGTGTCACCCACTATCAAGGAGGATCCTCTCCACTCCGTTAATTCCCCACAAATCCACCCAGGGATCAGGAAGAACCATCACAGGCATTTGCCGTTAGGTTTTGCCCTCAAAACTCATAAGCCAATCTTATGATAAAACCACATTTTCCAGGGCTCTCCAGTGGAATAGAACCAACAGAGTGGATGTATGTTGTAATAGACAATTTGTTGTCCATTACATTTAAAAAATAAACTCCAGGCCGGGCGGTGGTGGCGCACGCCTTTAATCCCAGCACTTGGGAGGCAGAGGCAGGCGGATCTTTGTGAGTTCGAGGCCAGCCTGGTCTACAAAGTGAGTCCAGGACAGCCAAGGATACACAGAGAAACCCTGTCTCGAAAAACCAAAATAAATAAATAAATAAATAAATAAATAAATAAATAAACTCCAATAGTGGGAGTACTCTGCAGAACATCACCCAGGTAGGTCATCAGCAACAAGAGAGGTCTGAGAAGCTAGCCAGAGTTCTCAGCAAGTCCTGGGGGTTGGGGGGTGGGTGGCTGGCAGGGATGAGATTCAGGACATCTGCAGAGAGGGACAGAGCTGACCACTAGAGAAGGAGGGAGGAGTGGCATTAACATGTCCGCATGGTCTCACAGGTGACCATAGCTTCTAGAAACTGGGAGAAGAACCCCATGGCTGGAGCTCAGAAGGAGGTAGAAGCCTGGGAATTACAGGTACCTCTCAGAGGGCAGGTAACCATGTCGGAGGTGTTGGAGTGCCCACCTTCTGAGAGACTCTGGGCACCACTGAGATCTGGAGCTGAGGAGGAAGACTTTCTCTACCGTGGGTCCTAGAACTACAGCTCTTGAATTTTGTGGACTCTGATTTGAACCTCCCCCCAGTTTATTGGTCTCATCCTTTAGGCTTGTGACAGCTGGGGCCACCCTTCCAGGCATCACAGGTAGGATTCAGGAATGAGGACCTGTGCTTGGGGTTCTCTGGCAGGCATGGACCTCCGCTCATAGCCCAAACTAATGACTGCATAGCACACAAGGCCACTCTAATAGCTCAGACTTCCCAAGACCACTGTGGCCTGGTGAAGGAACACCTTTCCTTGCTCCCCAAAGTTCCCACACTGTCTGCCATCAGGATTGGAGACCAGCCTTTGCTGGCTCCTGCAGCTGAGCCCCCTGCAGGGCCCAGGCTTCGCCATACATGTGCCTTGGGCTATTAGGAGACATTGAGAGACCTGCATGAACCAAATGCATTTTGATTGTTTTGTTTTGTTTTTAGAGATTCGGTTTCTCTGTGTAACAGAGCCTGGCTGTCCTGGACTCACTTTGTAGACCAGGCTGGCCTCAAACTCAAAGAGATCCGCCTGGCTCTGCCTCCCGAGTGATGGGATTAAAGGTATGCACCAACACACCTGGTCCAAATGCATATTTAAGAGGGAGAATTAATAGAATTTTCGGGTGGACTGGAGAGATTGTGTGGACATTAGTTCTTCATATGAGGAAGTGTTACATGGTTGTTCTCCCACATTCAGCTTCCTGATAAGCATACCCCAAACCTGCCACAGAAGGCATTCTCCTAGAGATGTGGATCTGAAAAAGAGGGACCCCAACACTTCACCAAGAGTATAATAGGAAATCACAGAAGATTAAGGACAGGCTGGGAAGATGGTTCAGTGGATAAAGTGTTTGTCGTATAAGCATGAGGACCTGAGTTCAATTCCCCTGCACCCACATAAATAGCCAAGTGATATTGCACATACCTATAACCCCCAACTTTTAGCACAAGAAGGACCACACTAGAAATCAAGGAGAGGCCGGGCGGTGGTGGCGCACGCCTTTAATCCCAGCACTTGGGAGGCAGAGGCAGGCGGATCTTTGTGAGTTCGAGGCCAGCCTGGTCTACAAAGCGAGTCCAGGACAGCCAGAGATATTCAGAGAAACCCTGTCTCGAAAAACCAAAAAAAAAGAAATCAAGGAGAGACAGAGGATCCCTGAGATTCACTGGCCAGCCTAACTAGCCAAATTGGAGAGTTCCAGGTTCAGTGAGAGACCCTGTTCCCAAAAAATAAGATAGAGAACAGCAAACGAAAACACCTGGCAGTAGCCCCTAGCCACAGTGTTCATGCACACACGTGAGTATACATTTGTGCACACACACACACAACTAAAGACCTAATTTGTCGGGATCTATTTTGTTTTTGAGACAGTCTCACTATGTAGCTTCAAACACACAATCCTCCTGACTCAGCATTTGGCATGTTGTTATCACAGGCGTGAGTCAGCACACCCATTTCTTCAGGAACATTTTATATCCTTGCCAATAAGTTTAACCAGCATTCCGATCCTAAGAATTTAGAATCAATTCAGCCCAATTTAAAGTCATTTTTAAAGAAAAAAGAAAACAAACACTGTGTGCAATCAACCTCATATTTAATAAAATTATGCCTCTTAGGACTTCAATATGAGGAGATTTAAAATATCAACATCTAGGTAGACATAAAGAGGGCCTTTTATTAAACCAAATCCTATCAAAAGCTCCACTCAGACTTCCTGGAGTTTTCTGTCTGCATTCCCTTGTGGCTGCTTTCGGGAACAGTCTCAACAGAGATGCCATCCTGCCCAGTGCAGGACATCATCGTCACATTTTCTCTGCTCAGAAAGGAAGTTAGCTTTCCAACGTGTGTGATTCCCCAAGACGGAAGCCTGTGAGGAACACATCATGGAGCCCCAGAGCACTACACCTTTGCCTTGAACCTTTCACCTCATTTGGATCCAATTTAACCCTCTATCCACGGACTATTGCAGGGCATGGAGACGTTTCCCAGCGCGAGTCACTCCGCAGGTGAGACATGGCCACTTTGACACACGAAGGGCCACCGTAGAAACCAAAGTGGTTCAAGCAATAACACGTTTCCAAAGTCTGTGAGCGATCACTCTACACCAGGGGAATACCCATCACTGCAAAGCATCATCTTTTCTGCTTGGCTTCCCCAAAAACAAAACAACAAAACCAGGGTCTCGTGCAGCCCAGGCTAGCCTTGTACCTGCTCCTAACCAAGAAGGACCTTGAATTTGAGATCATTTTGTCTCCCAAGTACTGAAATTGCAGGCATGCGCCACCACCACTAGTTTATACAATGCTAGAAGTGGAATCCACGGTTCTGTGCACGCTAGACCTAGACAACACTCTACCAAGGGAGCTGCATCTCCAGCCTCCCTCTCTCCCCCCCCCCCCCCCCCCCCCCCCCTCTCTCTCTGTGTGTGTGTGTGTGTGTGTGTGTGTGTGTGTGTGTGTGTGTGTGT
>CAJQZJ010004953.1:4254151-4272287 GCA_907164525.1 Lophiomys imhausi | reverse complement strand
GTTTGAGCGAGTCTACATGGTGTTTGAGCGAGTCTACATGGTGTTTGGTTTTTGGTTTTGTTTTTGTTTTTTATGTCTTGCTTATTTAACCTAGCATAATAACCTCCCATATTAATGCAAACATCAGGGTTTTCTTTTTAAGGCTAAGTAGTAGTAGTCCATTGTGTGTTTGTGCATACTACAGTGTACTTTTCAATGATGTTTCCCTCTCTCAGCTGTTGTGACTAATCTCCCAGTGGACTCAGGAGTAGAAATCACCCTGGTGCACTGATTTTTGATCCATCTGGATGGGGATCATTGCTGAGTTATAAGGCAGTTCTATTTTTAAATTTTTTTAAAGGACTGACATATGGTTTTCCATGATGGCTGCATGAATGCATTCTTACCAACAGTTTGCTACCGATCTCTTTTTTCCACTTCCTTACCAACCTGGCTGTTTTTTTATGTTTTTGTTTTTTTTTTTCTTTAAGTTATGGCAATTAAACAAATGAGACAGTAGCATGAGTGTTTGTCTGCATATGTGTATGTGCACCATGTGTGCTGTGCTCATGGAGGCTAGAAAAGGGCATTGTATTCCCTGGAACTGGAGTTACAGATGGTTGTGAGCCGCCAAGTGGATGCCCAGGTCTCTGTAAGAGCAGCCAGTGCTCTTAACCACTGAGCCATCTCTCCAGCCCAATGACTTTTATTTTTGTGTGGAGGATTGAATCCAGTGTCTTTCACGTGCTATCCAAGTACTCTACCTCTGAACTAGGACCCGAGACCTTTTACTACTATTTTTAAACAAGATCACTAAGTTGCCCAGGCTAGCTTTGAACTCAGTCTATAGTCCAGGAAGCCCTTGAACTTGAAGTCCTTCTGCCTCAGCATGCAAACTAACTAGAATCACAAAGACTGCATTCATGTGGTGCAGTCTTACTTATTTTTGTTTATTATCCGTATTTTTGGATAAAAAAAAATTACCAAGAGCAAAGTCAAAGTACTTTGCTTTCATCAAGTAGTTTTGTGGCTTCTGGTCTAACATTTAAATTTTCTATCCATTTTGAATTTATTTTCTGTGAGGAAAAGGTTCATCTTTGTGGATAACAAGTTTTCTCAGCATCACTCCTGTTTTATTTTTATTTGGTTTGGTTTTGTTTTTGTTTGTGCTTTTGAGACAGGGTTTCTCTGTGCAGTCCAGGCTGTCCTAGAACTCACTTTGTAGACCAGGCTGGCCTTGAACTCACAGAGATCCACCTGCCTCTGCCTCCTGAGTACTGGGATTAAAGGCGTGCACCACCATCGGCTGGCTTCAGCACCACTGCTCAAGGAGACTGCCCTGTTGTCCTGGGCTCTCTCTACTCTGATCCATTGGTCTGTGTGTCTCTTTTAATGTCGGTGTTGTACTGTATACGTACTGTTGCTTCTTATTATTGGGTCGGGGGAGGCACAGTGCAATGGTGCATTTGTGGGGGTCGGAGGACAGCTATGTTGAGTCAGTCCTCCCCTTGAACATTTTATGTGGGTTCCAGGTATTGAACTCAGGTCCCCGAGCTATCACAGCAAGTGCCTTTGGCCACTGAACCTTCTCACTGCCCCCAACTCTACAAATTTTGAAATAATGAAATATAGTTCCTTCAATTTTGTTTTACTTATCCAAAATTGCTTTGAATTTTCATGGTATTTTATTTCCATATAAATTTTAGGACTCTTCTATTTCCACAAAGAGTGTCTTTGGGGTTTCAGTACGGATTACACTGATCTGTGAATCACTTTGGGGCTTATAGGAATTTTAACAGTATTAAGTCCAACCTACATCCACATGACATCTCTCCATTTAGCCACGTCCTTTGCAATCACCTTTATCAGCATTTTCTAATTCTTGTTGTGCAAGATTTGCACCTCTTCAGTCAAATTTATTCCTAAGAATTTTATTCTTTGTTGTCATTGTAAAAGGGACTATTTTCTTAATCTCCTTTCTGGAAAGTTCACTGTCCGTATAAAGAAATGGTATTTTTTGTTTTGTTTTGTTTTTTGTTTTTCGAGACAGGGTTTCTCTGTGTAGCCCTGGCTGTCCTGGACTCAATTTGTAGACCAGGCTGGCCTCGAACTCGCAAAGATCCGCCTGCCTCTGCCTCCCAAGTGCTGGGATTAAAGGCGTGCGCCACCACTGCCCGGCAGAAATGGTATTTTTTATATATTGACTTGTATCCTACATCTTTATAATATTTATTAATCATAACAATTTTTGTTGCATCAGAGTGTGTATATGTGCATATATACATATATTTATATGATCATGTTATCTGCAAGTGTCCTGGTTTCATATCTGTTATTGTGACAAATACCTGACAAAAAAGCAACTTAGTGAAGAAAGTGTTAATTTGGCTTAAAGTTCCAGGTTATAGCCCATTATTGCAGGGGAGTCAAGAGAAGAACTTAAAGCAAAAAAAAAAAAAGAACTTAAAGCAAAAACAGAGAGAATAATGCCCAGCATAGTGACACACACCTTTAATCCCAGCACCCAGGAAGCAGAGGCAGGTGGATCTCAGTGAGCTCAAGGTCAGCCTGGTCTACAGAGTGAGTCCAGGACAGCTGCACAGTGAAACCCTGTCTTTAAAAACAAACAAAAAAATTAAGTTAAATTTAAAACTTAGAAAGAATAAATGCATGGATCCTTTCTTGCTCTCAGTTAGCATTCTCCTCTCCTTTACTATCCATGTATACTGCCTGCAGCATGGTGCTGCCCACAGTGGGCTAGGTGTTCCTGCCTCAGTAGGCAATTAAGTGCTGAGACAAGGATAGCTGCTTTGTTTTCTACTGAGCCAATGAGGAGCAGCGTCTAGGTCTCACTCAGCACTTCCTGTCCTGACTGAATCTGACCCAGTGTTGAACTGAAACACTCCCCAAAGGCTAGAAGGTTGGAGGCTTGGCAGCATTGGGGCATGATTGAACTTTCAGGGCTTTGACCTCATCAGTATATGAATCCCTCATGTGCTCTATAAGGTTTTGACACATATCTGAGTTATACAACTGTCAGGGGGGAGTCCTCTCTCCAGGTGACAGTCTTCTCCAGGGTGGCATCATCAACACCCTGCTCAGGGACAGGGCACTCAAAACATCCTTTTCCAGGCAGAAGTTGGATTTTTTTTGTTTTGTTTTGTGACTGTTTTGTTTTGTTTCATGTAACAATACCTCCCTCTACTGGAGCTTGTGGATTTTGCTACAAATTTGTATTAAGCTCTCATATGTGTAAGAATATGCAAGAATGATGTTAGGTTCTTTTGTTGTTTAATAGATGTATGTGTCCCATGATAGATGCTAAATGTTGTTTGGCACTATCCGAACTCTGCTGCCGTCTTCATGAGACCAGCAGTGTCCACTTCGCAAAGGATAATCACAACTGGGCTGGTTGACTGTTGACACTTCCTCATAGAAGAAGAGGGACAGGAGGGTCATAGGACCCCCACCTGAGTATTCAGACACTCCTCCCAACCAGTTTTATCTGATTCTACCACAACTGCATGTGGCTTCAAGGTCTCAAGGAGGCCTAGAGTTTATAAACTGGTGAAGATTGAGGATGGTGGAACAGGTTTTTATGTTTTGTTTTTTTGTTTTTTTGGTTTTTTGGTTTTTCGAGACAGGGTTTCTCTGTGTATCCTTGGCTGTCCTGGACTCGCCTTGTAGACCAGGCTGGCCTCGAACTCACAGTGATCCGCCTGCCTCTGCCTCCCAAGTGCTGGGATTAAAGGCGTGCGCCACCACCGCCCGGCTGGTTTTTATGTTTTTAAGTGTCATTCTTATTTCTTCTAAGAACACTCTGGCCATCTCCTTTCCCCCATTTTCCTATTATGTGGCACCTTCTCCCTTAGACCTTATCCTCATCACCTTCCATGTACTAGGGAAATCAGTTTTAGATATATCACGCTAAAAGTTGTGTTTGTTTTAGCAATGAAGTTTTGTTTGAAACTATTATATTCTCTCTCTCTCTCTCTCTCTCTCTCTCTCTCTCTCTCTCTCGGTTTTTGGTTTTTCAAAAGAGGGTTTATGTGTAGCCCTGGCTATCCTGGAGCTCACTCTGTAGACCAGGTTGGCTTCGAACTCAGAGATCTGCCTGCCTCTGCCTCCTGAGTGCTGGGATTAAAAGCGTGGCCACCTCTTGCATGGCCTGCAGGGTTGTGTGTTTGTCAGTCAGGAGCAGTGCTCCATGTTTATTCTACTTTAAATCACTAAAAGCTTCAAGCATTTGAGTTTTTGTATGTATGGTCCAAGCCTGGCATCAAACTCTTGTCTTTCTCCCACGAGACACAGATAATTTCCCCAAGTAATGTGCAAGGTTTCTGTGACAGCTACTCAGCCCCACCCACCCCTGGTTATGATCTCTGTCTCCCAGTGGTTCATACCCAGAAATTTAAACATAACTGACCAGACCATCTGTAAAAAGAACCATAGCCCCTCCTCTCACTTCTGAGAAACTTCACACAAGATTTCTATGATGGCTAACGACCCGGGTCTTCAGCCTGGTTTCCTCATGACTCCTGTGTAAGTGAGAACCCCGAAATGAGTGTTTTCTCTCTCACACACTATCCACTCCAGCAACTGGCTTGCATTCTGTGCCTAGAAGCTCATCTTCAAGGACAGAACTCCGTGGAGAAGAAGCAGGATTGCACCTGCTCATAACTTCCCTGACATCTAAGCTCAGCCTCGAGTCGAATACAGAGCTGCAGCTGAGGCACTTCATGCATCGAAAGGGCTTGCCTCAAGTGCTCCTCCTCGGTGCATCGAGAGTGCTCCCCTCAAGAGCTCCCTGCCTGCCTCATCAATAAACTTGCTAACTGTGTCCCTAAGACTGGATCTGAAATTATTTTCTGTGGTGTACAATAAGGAACACCCTCCCCCCCAAAACCCCAAGGCTGAAAGGACTCCTCAGGCTGCACTGCCAGAAACATTGAATTCCATTTCCTGTTGCTAGTAACAAACCCTGCTTGGCTGCTTCCTCCCTCCTCCAAGTCATTGACTAAAGGACAAGCTGGTATGGGGAAAGGATGTAATTAGAAAACTAAAGAAAATGCAGGCTATCACCAACAGGGGTTCCTGGTGCAAGGTCTACATATGAGACTGTGTTAGAAGTGAGGAGGTGGGGGGATTGATACTTTTCTGATGCACTGGTTGCTGCTTCTGAAAGTCACTGGTTGTTCTGTTCTGTTTTCTGTGAATGAAAAGTTACTGATGACAAAAGTCTTATGACATGTCTTCTTAGTTCCTTTTCTGCCAGAAACAGTTGGTTCTGTGGTTAGTCATTAAGATACAAAACATAGGAGGCTGGAGAGATGGCTCAGCATAGTTTTTTCTTTTTTTTTTTTTTTTTTGGTTTTTCGAGACAGGGTTTCTGTGTGTAGCCCTGGCTGTCCTGGACTCACTTTGTAGACCAGGCTGGCCTCGAACTCACAGAGATCTGCCTGCCTTTGCCTCCCGAGTGCTGGGATTAAAGGCGTGCGCCACTACGCCCGGCAGCTCAGCATAGTTTTAAGAGCACTTGCTGCTTTCGCAGAGGACTCAAATTCAGTTCCCAGCACCCCCATCTGGCCAGCTCTAGTTCTAAAAATGTGACGCCCTCTTCTGGCCTCTGGGGTCATGTCAGCAAAGCCAGTCGGTTTATTTAAGGTTTTTCTCAATAACACATCCATTATTATACACTAAATACACCAACATCACTGGGCCTCTTTCAGACTTTCAACTATGTTTTACAGCTGTTCACCCACAGTTTTCATCACTGTGGTGGTTTGAATGAAAACGGCCCCATAGGCTAATAGGGACTGGCACTACTGGGATATGTGGCCCTGTTGGAGTAGGTGTGGCCTTGTTGGGGGAAGCATGTCACTGGGGTCTGGTTTTGAGGTCTCCGATGGTAAAGCCTGGCCAGTATGTCACTGTCTCTTCCTGCAGATCCAGATGTACAACTCTCACTTCCTTCTCCAGCACCATGTCTACCTGTACGCTGCCATGCTTCCCTCCATGATGATAATGGACTAAACCTCTGAAACTGTAAGCCAGTCCCAATGAAACGTTTTCCTTTATAAGAGTTGCCATGGTCATGGTGTCTCTTCACAGTGATAAAACCTCTAAGTAAGACAACCACTTTGTCTTGTTTTATTCCTGTACTGGAGACTGAATCCAGAGCCTCACACACAGTGGGCAGGCGCTTAACCACCAAGCTCTACCATCTTTTTGCTTATTATTTTGGCCCAGGGTCTTACTAAATTACGCAGGCTGGTCTTGAACTCTGTAACCCAAGTGGGACTTGAACCAGGGATCGTTGTGCCTCAGCCACTCAAATAGCCTGGTTCACAGGCCTACTCCAACAGATCTGGCTAGCCCCAAGAGTATTAAGGTCTGTTGACTATCCTCTCCCATAGTAAGGTCTCGGCAGGTTCTTCCTGGACACATCATCTGTACCCAGCTGAGGAATAAAGACAATATTCCTATGGCCTCTAGAAAGAGGAAAACTCTAGAATCCCCTCTTAGGGGAGTAGAATAAATAAAGAGTTTTAGCATCACAAGACAAGGGTCAAATGTAGGCTTTGCCTCTCACTCACACATTTGTCCCATATGTCAACTGATCCTATTAGGTCCTCACTTTATCTGCTGACTGATGTAGGAAATTTGAGAATTAGAGCATGGAATAGCTTGACGGTGGATAGGATGTCTGTTACATTCTAGCCCTTTGTGTTTCCCTCAGCACTGCAGCACAAAAAGAAACTCAAGTCTCATGATACAAACAAATGCTCATTTCAGCAAGGAAAGCCCTGAGGCAGATGAAGCCATGGCTGGCCTGAGGCAGGCTCAGGTTCAAGTCCTAACACCCTACCACAGTCTCAGAGCAGTCTAGGGACGCTAACTGCCATCTCTCAACTGGGACCCCTCATGAAAGTCCCCATACCTTCCTGGGCTTCTGGTCCACTTTCATCACTGGGAGAGGAGTAACAGGTCTCACTGTATAAGGTTATTGTGACATTAAATCTGCAAGAATAGTAGAAGCCGAGCCTCTAGCACACACCTAAGTGATGAAGGGGTTCGTGTATGTGAGTACAGAAAGGGCTCAATTGCTTTGTACATCTGTCTCTTCAAGGCTTCTCAAGGGGGCAATTAGCTACTGATTACTGTGACTACAGAAGAGAAGGGCCCACCCTTTAGTACCCATAGATCTCCTGGGGGTCCTGTTCAAATGAGACCCAGAATCCTTTATCCACTTCCTTGGGTCCAAGTCTCATCTTTGGAACCCATCCCACCCTCCCATGCTGGATCCATCCCCTCTCTGTTTTAAAAGTCTTTTTTTTTTCCAAAACTGATAGTCAAATTCACTATGCTAAGGAGGCATCATAATGCAAGGGGAGACAGGAGATGGGCTGGAGAGAGTGGAAGTGTAGAAGTCTGTGTGTCAGACCACGGTGCCTGGTTGCTGAGCAAGTGAACAGCATATGCTCATAAATGGACAAGGGGAAAAACCACACTCAGCAGGTGGAGCAGATGGTGTGCTCAGGGGAGCAAGCCTGGATGCAAAGAAGTGCTGGGGGATACAGGAGCAACAGGGGCAGCGGGCCAGACAAACATAGAAATCAGTGACATTTGGATACTGCAATGGAGGGCAGGGCAGGAGTAGAAGTCACATTCTTGAGCTAGAACAGACTGGAGTTTTCTTTGTCCCTGTTCCATAACCAGCATCTGCTCTCAACTTAAAGGTCACCACCCCTAATAGGCCACTCCTGGCTATCTCATCCATGACAGCAAACTCTTCCAAAACAGCAGGTCCTAGTGTGCACAGGCCAGCCTGAGGTGCGGTGAGACTGAAGAAAGATGAAGGCATGAAGAACTGGAGAGTACTGTCTATTGGAGGACTTACTAATAAACGTATAGTCTTGGAAAACAGCAAAAGCAACTGGATCCCACCATATGGGTCAGAAAGGGAGTCACATACATGGGTTAGTATGAAGTGACTTTCCCCTGGCTGGGATGTACATCATTCATCTTAACTCTTTATCACAGAGCCAGGCACAGGTTGGAGCCTGGGTCTGGTTGTAAGGTCCCATACATCACTCTCAGGATTTGGTCTTTCAGTAGTTTAAAGTGAAAGTATGTATCAAAAATGGACTGTGGTTTCTCTAGAACAGTCATGAGAGCCTGGATTCAAGATGACTGTGGTGGTCATATCAAGCTGTATCCATACAGGGCCTACTCCAGCACTCTGCTTCCTTTTTGTTGTTTTTTGTTTGTTTGTTTAATGTCAGCAATTTTTTTTTCTTCTGACAGCATTTATTGAACAGCTCTTTTAGATAGCATGGTGGAGAGGGCATGTCAGCAATTTTTTAAGATTTATTTATTATGTATACAGTGTTCTGTCTGCAGGTATATCTGCAGGCCAGAAGAGGGCACCAGATTTCATTATGGATGGTTGTGAGCCACCATGTGGTTGCTGGGAATTGAACTCATGACCTCTGGAAGAGCAGCCAGTGCTCTTAGCCGCTGAGCCATCTCTCCAGCCCTTGTTGTTATTTTAATGTGTCCCCCCCCCCCCCCCCCCCCGTGAAAATGAGGACGGGGCAGAACCATTTCAAATGCAAGTCTAGTATGCGGCCTGGAACACACAGGGCAATTGAAAAGCATTCTGTCGAATGGATGAATGAATTGATGAATGAATCAATGAATCAATGAGGCCCAGCAAGGAGGATGGTAGGGAACAGATTCTTAGGATACCCATTTGCAGCATGACCAGAAGCTCTCCAGGGTCCAGCAGGAGGCGTGAACTGGGTCTTTGGCAGTGCCCTCTGGATGGTACCCTTGACAAGGGCCTGAGAGTGCCTAGGCAGAGTCAAACAAAATGTCAAGCCAGAGAATTACTCTGAGAATTACTTCATCCGTGTGCATATGCATTTTCTTGTAAGCACATGAGCAATTCTGAAAGCCAGAGGATGCCTTGGGTGTTGGGGGCTGGCCACTATGTTTGTTTTGTTTTTGGAGATAGGGCCCCTGGCTGGCCTGGACTCATCATGTAAGCTAGACTGGCAGGTCCACCAGTCCCAGGGATCCACCCGACTCCATCACCCCAGCGCTGTGAATACAAGCGTTTTCCCACGGGTTCTGGACATGAACTCAAGTTTTTAAACATTTTACCAACTGAGCCATCCCCATCCCTAGGAGCCTTTGTTCAGCATGAAAACCCAAATTTCTCCGCTCCTCGCCCGCGCTGTATCCAAACCAGAGCCCAGGAACTTGCGGTGCACAGCATGGTCCCCGGAGGAGCTACAATGGCAAGCACTCAATTCAAGAAAAGCGCGTGCGTACTGGGCAAAGAGGCAAGAGGCTGAGAGAGTGACTCCCAGGACAAGTGTCAGGATGCAGGCCAAGGGGGCGAGTCAGGCGTCCTGAGGCTACCCGGTCCTGGGGACCTTTGGCTGCACTTGGCTTTCAGCCTGAGAAAGCTGCCTCACCCCTACCCGAGGTTCCGTCCTCCGATTGGCCGATGGCTCCGTCCGTCGTCTCGCCCTGACCAATGGGACCGGCGAGTCACCGGAAGCAGGAACCGGAAGTGCGGCAGGAGCTTCTCTCCAGTGGCGTCTCCTGCTAGCAGCTGTTGGGAGCTGTCATGAGAGGCCTCGGGCCAGGCCTGAGGGCTCGGCGCCTGCTCCCACTGCGGTACCCGCCGCGGCCGCCGGGGCCTCGGGTGCCTAGGCTGTGCAGCGGGCTCACAGCCGGCGCCATGGACGAGCTGCTGCGGCGAGCCGTGCCATCCACGCCGGTCTATGAGCTGCGCGAGAAGACGCCGGCGCCCGCCGAGGCGCAGTGCGCCGACTTCGTGAGCTTCTACGGCAGCCTGGCCGAGGCGTCCCAGCGAGCCGAGCTGCTCGGGCGCCTGGCGCAGGGCTTCGGAGTGGACCACGGCCAAGTGGCCGAGCAGAGCGCCGGAGTGCTGCAGCTGCGCCAGCAGTCGCGCGAGGCGGCCGTGCTGCTGCAGGCAGAGGACCGGCTACGCTACGCGCTGGTGCCGCGCTACCGCGGCCTCTTCCACCACATCAGCAAGCTGGACGGCGGCGTGCGCTTCCTGGTGCAGCTGCGGGCCGATCTGCTGGAGGCCCAGGCCCTCAAGCTGGTGGAGGGGCCGCACGTCCGGGTAAGGCCCCGCCCGGGCCACCGCATCCCCGGGGTCCCCGCCACCACCCCGGGGCCCTGCCCCTTCCTCCCCACTTTCCAATCCACTGCAGCCCTTCAGCCCCACCTCGCCGGCCTCAGGTACACAGTGCTTACTTAAATGTGGTGTGTAGCACTGTCCTCTGGGTGACTGTCAGGTGTGGCACCCATTGTGCTGAGTCCAAAATAGCTCTGGTTTTAACTGCGCTGTACCTGGACAAGGATGGAGCACAGCATTGGGCAAAGTTTGGGCACTCACCATGAGTGCAGCATTGCTCATAACAGGTTACATGGAGTACACAAAGATGGCCAGAAGTAAAGGTCACCACCGTCTGAGTCCCTTGCGACAGGAGATATGACTCCACGCTCGGCCCTAGACACAGTGATTCTCTAAGTTTACTTTGAGTACTTGAGCTAGTCCGCTGCTTACCCAGCAAGATCGTGTAGCAGACATACATATAACGGAGGTTTACATAGGTGTCGCCCAGAAGATTGTGTAGCGTTTTCCCCAGCCCTTTACACCATTAGTATTCGATAGAGAGGAACACTGACCTGAGTTCATGCACAGTGATACCCCCATTTCAGAAGTTCTTGGCATTCCGTGCCTCATCTACTTCTTCAAAGCCAAACAATGGTGTGATTCTGTCCTGACCCACTTAAGAACTCTGAAACAGGCATGGCACCTTTTACTTCCATTCTCTCATTTTGGGTGGCATGTGTCTCTTTTACAGTGAAGGATGTAACAGTCCCAGACCTCATAGCAAATACATATATGTCTCTGATACAGGTCCCCAATCCAGGCTCCTTTGCACTGCCCACCACCATGATTATGTGGGACTTTCTTCTTCTTTTGGTTACTTAGCCTTGGGTGTAGTTAAGAGACTAATATGAATAACAATGGTGCATATGACTAGATTTTTCAGTAGCTGGTTCATTTCCAAGGCTGTGTTACCCAGGACTGAGAAACCTCGGATGTTCATTGGGTATTACAAAATCTGTCTTGGTTTCGGTGATACCTTGTTCCAAGCTCTGTCACAGTCTGAGTGGCTACTGTTTTGTATTCCATGTTCTATGGTATTCAAAATGCCCCTACAACTATACAACCAGTTATTTGAAAACTGGAACTTTATCCTAGGTCCCCTGCATAGTGAAATGATGCCTGAGTCCTGGAGATAGCTCCCAGGGAGGCAAATGTTCGTGTTTGACCCCAGGGTTCAGAACTAGAAAAGAAGTCAAGAAGGGCCTGAAAGACTCAAGACCAGCCACAAAGCCAAACCAGCAGCTCTTGGATAGCTTCTAATCCAGAGTCTCTGATTCTGCAAGTTCCTCCACCAGCCAGAGCTCTTGGTAGCTCATGGTCACTGACACTGTAACATTGAGACTGACTTTGGGGAGGAGCTTGCATCTAGCAATCAGAAGCCACACTTAGACATTATATGTACAAGTTCCTTTGCTTTTTAGCCCTAATTGTCCTCCACATAAGGGAGAAAGACACTGCCTACTGCTGTCCAGGAGTTGTGAATGAGACTTAGAGGTATTTGTCAGCAAAAACAACAGCCACAGCCTGACCCTTGCCCTTCCACATGGTGAACACTTTGAAGGCCCTGTGATTTCTCCACTTAGATCCTAGAGTAATTGCCATGTTTAACTGTGCACAGTTAAACCAGTCAAGTGCTTTATCCTTCACATAGTTATATAACATTTTATCAGTTAAGTCATTTTGAGAATAGAGATTTTATCCTCTGCCTATCACTTGTCAGTCAGGATTTGGTATTGTCACCTATCACTAGAAGAGCTAAGGTGTGGGTATATACATGCATGTGCTCATGCACGTGGAGGTCAGAGGTCATCCTTGAGTGTCATCCTCAAAAGCTCTCCACCTCAGTTTGTGAGGCAGAGTCTCTCACTGAGACATGGGACTCACCAATTCGGTTAGGTGGACTGCTCAGTAAGCCAGAAATATTCCTGTCCTACCTTCCCACTGACAGCTATCAAAGTGCACCACTATGCTGGCCTTCCTTATAAAGATTATGTGTGCCAGTGTTCTGCCTGCATGTATGTGCACCATGTGCATACAGTGCCTGCAGAGGCCTGAAGAAGGCATCAGATCCCTTGGAACTGAAGTTGCAGCCAGTTGTGAGCCGTCATGTGGATGCTGGGAACCAAATTGGCCCAGATCCTCTGCTCTAAACCTTTGAACCCTCTCTCCAGCCCCCCCCCCCCCCCCCCCCCCCCCAACCTCCCATGAACCATCATGGATGGAAGCCAAGGCAGGAGCCTGGAGCAGAAACTGAAGCAGAGACTAAGGAGGGATGCTGCTCACTGGCTTGCTCAGCTACCTTTGTGATACTGCCCAGGCCCAACCTTTGTTCTACTGCCCACAGGAAACACCACCCACATTGGGCTGGGCCATCCCATGTCAACATCAATCCAGAAAATGTCTCATTGGCAGTGTGGTGGAGCTGGCTCCTCAGTGGAGTTTCCCCCTTCCAAAGTGTGTCAGGTTGACAACTGAAGCTGCCTAGGGCAGGAATGTGCTCACTGCTAGTGGCCCCAGATCTCAGAAATACTGGTTGACAGGCATGCAGCTTGCACTCGATTACAGACAGTTACTCTGAACTTGCTCCTGAGGTCTCCCATCACATGGTTCACGTCTCTGTGTGGTGCCATCACCTTCGAATAAGTGGCAAGTGGCAGCCCCAAATACATGCTGATTCCATGTGTTTCCCAGGACGTAGTGGAAGAAGTGCTGAGCAATGAAATAAGTCTGCCCTTGCCATGTCTGTCATAGTGTGGTTTAGATGATTTCAGCTGCATTCCTCAACTCCACGGGATTCTTGGACTGTGCCATTGAGGTGAGCTGATGCTGATCTCGGGGAACTCGAGGTCAGCTACAAATCAGAAGCCAACCTGGCTACATAAGACCCTATTTCAAAACACCAAAATGTTAACCCATAGAAAAGAGAACATGAAAGGGTTATTCAATGTGGGGACTAATATAAAATCCTAAAAGCAGTGTTACCATGCCAGGAAAAGTGCCCCTGAGTTACAAATTAAACAGTATTGTTTGAAAAAAACAGAAAAGCTGCTGAGTTCAAAGGCTCTTCGCTGTGCATGGTCTTTCTGGAGATGGGCACGGAGGGCTTTGGGCTTAAAGAGGCACCAGTTCAGATCTCAACCATCATTGGGGTTGAGCTCCTGTGTTCAGATCTCAACCATCATTGGGGTTGGGCTCCTGTGTTCAGATCCGTCTCTAATGTGCCCTGAGGTGACCAG
The DNA here is from genome assembly GCA_907164525.1 of Lophiomys imhausi. Classification (NCBI taxonomy): domain Eukaryota; kingdom Metazoa; phylum Chordata; class Mammalia; order Rodentia; family Muridae; genus Lophiomys; species Lophiomys imhausi. The sequence continues at coordinate 4,258,850 of CAJQZJ010004953.1, read as the reverse complement.
GGAGCAGTGTAAAAGGTAATACTCAATGTCAGCCAGACAGGGACTCCTAACAGGAGCTGAGGCCTCAGCAGAAGACGATGGCCCTGTGTGACAATGCCTGCCTCAGGCTTTATCTGTGGGTGTGTGAGGGGCTGCCGGGGAAGTACCCACTGGGTGGAGTTGACAGGCTTTTGTGGTTTTTCCCATACATTTGCAGCAGTCCACGCAGTTATCAGTTGCATATCTTATAGGTAAAAATGCAGTGAAGGGGGACTGTCCCTCAGTTAGGGACATCCATCCAGTCAGAGTATTCTTTAGCAGTTGGCAGGCATGAGACCAAAGGTGGCAGTTACAGACCCCAAAAGGATTCTGGACATGCAATTTGAGAATAAGACAGGAGGTAGTGACTCTTGCCAGCATGGGAGTCAGAGGAAGGAGACTGACTTATCTTCTCCCACAGAGACACCATGCTTGGTGCTACCGGACAGCCTCTCTGCCTGTTAGACTGTGGGTGCCTCCTGAGCAATGTAACAACTCTTGTGTTCTAATAAGTGTAACAACTCTGTGTTCTAATAAGTGTAACAACTCTGTGTTCTAATAAGTTCTGTGTTAATTTTGTGCTTTTCTGTGTTAGACCAAAGTTTGTTTGTTGGTTGGTTGGTTGGTTTTGTTTTTTCTTTCTTTTCTTTTTTTTTTTAAGACAGGGTTTCTCTTCTGTGTATCCTTGGCTGTCCTGGACTCACTTTGTAGACCAGGCTAGTCTTCAACTCACAGAGATCCGCCTGCCTCTGCCTCCCAACAAAGTTTATTTTTTTAATAGGGATTCCATTATCAAGCACCCTTCCCCTACACCATGGCCCCATGAGCTGGAAGGGTACTCTTTCTGGCCTCGCAGTTCTTCCCTGATGATAACTTCACCTCCCTCCCAGTTCTGGGCTTCTGTGCAAGGCAAAGAGGCCACTCTAGAAAGCCAAGCATCTCAGAAGAGGCCAGGAGAGCTTTCTTCTGAGAAAAGAGCAGCCTCTGAGCCAAGCAAGCACGGGAGAAAGGCTGATAGCCTTGTGGGCTTCTGCTATGGCTCATATGAGCAGAAAACACAAGACACTGTTGTTGCTTATTGTCTGTGATCTGGTGACCTGGCCTCTTGTAGTCACTTCCACTGGAACAGCTGTTATAGAACTAGACAGTGAGACTTCTCACCTTTAGCCCACATTCCCTGCTCTTGTGTCCAACATCACATGTCCCAGCTGTCAGCAGCCCAAAATAGAAGAGGCTTCCAGAGGAGAAGCATCATCAATGGAGCGAGGGTTCCTGCCCTTTTCCTGCCGTGAGTGTCAAAATGTAGCTCATCATGCCTACAGTCATCCTGTTCTAACCCCACAGTGAGGAGCACAGAAGCAGATCCGCAAGCCCCAGAGGCGAGGTGTAGGATGTGTTTGCATTCTTCCTAGGGTAGAGTTAGTGATTCTTAGCTTATGCTTTAAAAGTGGGGAGGATCTCAGGACTATGAAGAACCATCGTAGTCAGGTGCCAAGTACTGAGGGCTTGCTTGATTGTTTTGCTGTGGAGACAGGGTCTCACTGTGTACACCAGGCTGCCCTCAAAGTCATAGAGATCAATCTGCCTCTACCTCCTGAATGCTGGCATCAAAGGTATGTACCACCAGCACACCCAGATATTTTTTTTTTTTTTGGTTTTTCGAGACAGGGTTTCTCTGTGTAGCCCTGGCTGTCCTGGACTCGCTTTGTAGACCAGGCTGGCCTCGAACTCACAAAGATCTGCCTGCCTCTGCCTCCCAAGTGCTGGGATTAAAGGCGTGTGCCACCACCGCCCGGCTCAGATATTTTTTTAAATCATTGTGTATGTGTTGTGAGTACAAATGCACATACCATCAGGACAGCTGTGGGTATAGGCCCTTGTCTTCCAACTTGTTTAAGATAGGTCTCTTGTTTACTGCTGCGAGTACTCCAGGCCTGTGGCCTCCAAGTACCTCTTGGTACCCACTTCCCATCTCTCCTTAGTGCTATGACTGCAGGTACACAGCCCATCTGTCGGCTTCGACTCCTCATGTTCTAGAGACCCACTCAGACCCTCATACTTGCGAATGGGAGGCACTTTGCCCATTGAGCCATCTCAGTCAGCATGACATTTCATAAAAAGCTGTGTTGCCAGCCTACAGCTCTACAGTCACCATTCTCAACCCTTTCTCTTTCTTCTTGGGTGGATGGTTTGACTGAGGTGGACTTTGCCCTGCAGAGCCTTTGCCAAGTAAAGGAAATGAGGTTGAGAACCTGAGGTAAAAGACCTGCCCCGTTTCCACCCAGCCTCTTTCCCACTGTGTGTTGTTTCTCAGAAAGAACTTAACTCTTTCTTTAAAAGAAATGACTCTTGCCCTACTGAGTTCTCATGCACCCTGCATGCAGTCATTTCCAGCTTTTACACTCTCCCATGAGCCTGATAGCTGTGGGCAATCTGCCATTCAAAGCACCATCTCACATTAAACAAGGTCCCTTGGTCATGGGTTTGTGCTCCGCACCCTGTGAAGCCACACAGGATAAAATTGTGCCTCCTCTGAGTTCTGGTACTTAACCCTGTGAATGGAAGCATCATATTTATGTAAAGGCTTTTCTCTATAGCCACCGCCCACCCCTTGCCTGCAGCTTCTGCCCAGGTCACCCAAGTTGGAGATCTTTCATCAAGAGTTATGATGCATTGTAAAGTTTTTGTTTTCGTTTTTTTTTTTTTTTTTTTTTTGGTTTTTCGAGACAGGGTTTCTCTGAATATGTCTGGCTGTCCTGGACTCGCTTTGTAGACCAGGCTGGCCTCGAACTCACAAAGATCCGCCTGCCTCTGCCTCCCAAGTGCTGGGATTAAAGGCATGCACCACCACCACCCGGCACATTGTAAAGTTTTTGTAGGTGTGATAAAACTAATTTCCATAGATGCAGGTCACACATGTATTGAACTTACAGGGTATGTGGAAGGTCACCTTAGTGCTAGATACACTGGGGTGTTTGCCATTCTATCTGTTAGAGTGGGATTCACCTATGAGTAATAGGTCCAGAGTCACAGAGGTCTGGGTAGCAAGAGGCTCAGATCAGAGTCTGGAGTGAAGTAGCCGCAGGTTGGACCAGCTCTTTGGTGTCCTGGATTGTGAGCTTACTATTCTTCCCTGAAAACCATCAAAGTCACTTCCTGGCCTGGTGTGGCTACTCCAAAATTATCCATCCTAGCTACTCAACTCATAGTGGAAAAGACGAAAGAAAAGAAGGTCAGCAAAAGCCATGTCCCTGATGTCATTTAAGACTCCAAAGCCATTACAGGACTCTCTCTGCTTACAGCTCATTGGCCAGAAGCCAGGCACATTGTCACTGCCATGTGCAGTATGAACTTGACTCTACAGCCATGAGCCTAGGTGGTAGTGTGGCTCTGGACTCATCAGGATATGGAAGCATGTGTCTTTGAGTGGGTAGATAGAATCCTGGATGGACACTTGATTCTCTGAAGCCTGCCTTCCTCTCTCTTGTCCAGGAAATGAATGGAGTGCTAAAAAGCATGCTGTCTGAGTGGTTCTCCTCTGGCTTCCTGAGCCTGGAGCGGGTCACCTGGCACTCACCCTGTGAGGTGCTTCAGAAGATCAGCGAGTGCGTATGGCAGCCATGGCCTGCATGGGTTTTACATGAATACACAGAATGTGTGGGTGCTGGGCTATTATCACAGGGAGGGTGAAGATGGGGATGTGCCCCAAGGAGACCCTAACCAGTCTGTTAGTCACCTAGGGTCTTACACCATGTTATTTAAAGCAAATGGGCCCATCGCCAAAGCTGTAGGGACTTGTTGGAATAAGTGCTATCATGAGTGGTCAGAGCAATGCTATCTCATCCAGTTGTTAAAATGCCCTCCTGGCATAGTTTCACAGCATGGCCAGCGTACAGTGCAGTACATGACCTGCTGTCCTGCCCACATTCTATGCAGGCCCATAGAATCGAAGGCTGGAAAGCATCCTGGGATGTAAACCTTGGTAGTGTCTACTATTCTAACCCCTTCCTGGCAGCAGGAGCATGTGGGATGAGGCAGGAGACAGGTGTAACCAGCAGTGTTTGCAACATGGAGATCTACTAGCTTGCAGGGACCCAAAGTAAAGATAATACACTGCTCAATAGCAAGACATTCCAGTAGGTTCGCATGAAACTGCTGCGTAAGTGTTCCTGGGAGCCCCACAGAGTACTCTGAAAACAGGTGTGAACTGGCGGCACATGTCTACTATCCCAGTATTTGGAAGGCTGAGGCAGGAGGATCACTAAAAGTTCAAGGTCAGCCTGAGTTGTAATCAGCCTAGCCAGGGCTATAAAAGAAGACATTGTCTCAGATAGAGCAGACAAACTGGTGTTAGCAGCAGTGGCTAACATGAACAGGACTCAGGACCTGTTAGTTGGTGATTCTCACTTGTCTGATCTCTGTATTACTTGCTCAGGTGTGAGGCTGTGCACCCTGTGAAAAACTGGATGGACATGAAGCAGCGTGTAGGGCCATACCGGAGATGCTACTTCTTCTCCCATTGCTCCACCCCTGGGGAGCCCCTGGTTGTTCTGCATGTGGCTCTGACCAGTGACATTTCCAACAACATCCAGGTACTTATGAGCAGTCCTTTCAAGACAAGATGGGCCTATCACTGTGTGTGTGTGTGTGTGTGTGTGTGTGTGTGTGTGTGTGTGTGTGT
>CAJQZJ010004953.1:4206916-4242645 GCA_907164525.1 Lophiomys imhausi | reverse complement strand
ACATGCCCTCCCTCCTACCACCTCTCCTACATGCCCTCCCTCCTACCACCTCTCCTACATGCCCTCCCTCCTCCCACCTCTCCTACACACCCTCCTTCCTCCCAGCTCCTCTCACCCTCCACTTACACTCCCTGAAACCCTTCCTCCTCCCACTCCCTCTCAAACACCCTCCCCTCCCACCTGTTCTCCCATACCTTCCACTTCCTCTCCCACAAACTATCCCTCCTCCCACATCCTCCTTCCATCTTCTCTCCCAAACACCCTCTCTCCTTCCACATCCTCCCTCCTCCCACTTCCTTTCCCACACATTCTCCCACCTTCCCCCTCCTCCCATCTTCTCTCCCATATCATCCCTTCTATCACACACACCCTCCCTCTTCCCACATCCTTTCTCCCCACCCTCCACCCCAATCTCCTCTCCCCCAAATCATCCCTCCTCCCACTCTCTCTCCAATACACCCTTCCTCCTCCCACCTCCTCTCTCGTATCTTCCACTGCTCTCCTCCAAATCCTCCCTCTTCCCACTTCCTCTTCTGTATGCCCTCTCTCCTCCCCCCTCCTCTCCACACCCTCCACTTCCTCTCCCCCAAATCCTACCTCCTCCCACTTCCTCTCCCACACATCCTTCCTTCTTCTCACACCCTCCTCCTACTTCCTCTCACACACCCTCCCTCCTCCCACTTCCTCTCCCCCACACCCTCCACCTACAATCTCTTCTCCCCAAAATCATCCCTCCTCCCAACTTTCTACACCCTCCCTCCTCCTACCTCTTTCTCCCATAACCCTCTACTTGCTCTCTCCCAAATCCTCTCTTCCCTCCCGCTTGCTCTCCCCATACCCTCCCTCTTTCCACTTCCTCTTCTATATACCCTCCCTCCTCCCACCTCCTCTCCCACACCCTCCTTCATCCCACCTCCTTTTTCCCAAACTCTCCCTCCCCCTTCTCTCTCACAATGTCCCTCCACCTTCTTCCCTCCCACATACCTTTCTCCCACCCCCTTCCCCAGATACTCTCTCCTCTGACTTCCTTTCTCACACCCTCCCTCTTTCCATGTCTTATCCCACACACCCTCCCTTCTCCCACCTCCTTCCACATAACCTTCCTCCTCTCACTTCCTCTCCTACATCCTTCCTCTTCCCATTTCCTCTCACCAAACCTTCCCCCTCCCATACCTCCTTCTCCCACATATCCTCCCTTCTCCCACACATCCTCCCTCCTCCCACATCCTTTCACACACCCTCTTCTCCCACCTCTTCTCCAAACTCCCTACACCTTTTTACCCACAACCTCTCTCCTACTTCCTCTACCCCAAACCCCCCCTCCTCCTACTTCTCTTTCTCACATCCTGTCTTCCCACCTTCTCTCCCAAACATCCCTCCTCCCATTTCCTCTCCCCCAAACCCTCCTCCCTTTCCACCTCATATAACACTCTCCTCACTCCTCTCACCTCTCCCACAAACCTGCCTTCCTCACCCCTCCTCTTCTGCCCTTTCTCTCAGCTTCTTTCTCACCTCCTCCCTTATGCCCACACTCTCCTATTACCTTCTAACTTCCCTTTCACACACTTTTCTCCTCCCACAGCCCCTACACCTCCCCACCTTCTCTCACAAAGGGTTTCCTTCCTCTTCCACATGGCCTCCCTATTCCCATGTCTCTCCCACACCCCTCCCTTTTCCCGCCTCCCCTCTTTCTCTTCTGTGTCTCCCTCCTCCACTCACCTTCCTCTCCCTTCTTGTTGCCTTTTCCTTTCCCTTCCTTCTTCCCCTCTCTCCTCCCAATCTCTGCCCTTTCCTTTCATCTCCTCTCACTCTTCTTCTGTTCTCCTCCATCCTCTCCTTTGTCCCACCCCACCTTTTTCCTGTTCTACCTCCTCTTCTTCCCTTTTTCTTTTTCTCCTTCTTTTAGTTGTCCCCTCTTCTCCTTTGCCTCCTCCTTCTCCATCTTCCCCTTCTTCCACATCTTATCCTCTTGTTTCTCTACTTCCCCAACTCCTTTTTTCACCTCCTCCTCTCCAACTTTTTCTTCCTTTCTCACCCCCTCTTCCTAGCATCTCTCTCTTTCTTGACCCTTTCCTGCCCTCTTTTCCCCTCCACTCTCCTTCCACTCTCCTCCCCCCTTCTTTCACTCTCCCCTCCTCCCTCCACCCCTTCCCTTCATGCTTCCATTGCTCTTCCTCTTATCTCCCCCTCTGCCCTCCTCTCATTGTTCCCATCCTCCCTTTTTTCCTCCTACTTCCCCAATCTCCTCCTACCTTGTTTTCCCTCCCCTCTCTTCTTTCTTCCCTCCCTCTCCCCCTCCTTTTCTCTTTACCTCCCACTCATCCTATTCCACATATTTCCTTCTTCCCTTCCCATTCCAGCTCCTCTCCTCCTTCCCTTTTCTTTCCCCCTCCCCAACACCTCTCTCCTCCCTCTTTCTCTCTCCTTTCTCTTCCTACCACCTCCCCTTCCTTTCTCCCTTCCTCCACACTCCCTTCTTCCTATCCTCCCCATTTCTTTTTTTTTACTTTCCCTCTCCCTTCTCCCTTTTCTCCTCCCTCTTTACCCCACTATTTTCTCCTCCCCATTTCTCCCTTCTTCTCTTTCCCAATCTTTCTCTTTCCTTTCTCTCTTTCTCCCCTTCTGTCTCCTCCTCCATTCTCCCACTACCTTTTCTCTGCCCATTTTTCTTCCCATCGTCCCCTCCCTCTGGTTCTCTCATCCCTCCTCCTCCCTCTTTCTCCCACCTACCTCTTCCCCTCCTCCCTTCCTACCTCCCCCCCCTCCTCTCTTCCTCTTCTCCCTCTATTCCTCCTCTTCCTCCTCCTCCCTCTAGCTCCACACTCCTCCCTTTCTTTCTGCCTTCTGTCTCACATCCTCTGTGAGTCCCTTCTTTCCTTTTTCCCTGTCTCGCTCCAAACCTGCCTTTACTCTACACATTCCTGAACCTGCCTATCACCTAGTCAGCTCTAGGAGGCAGGTCCTATTTGGTGAGCTGGGGCCAGCAATAAGGATTGGGGGCTAGGCTGATCAGGCCAATACTCCCACCAGCCTCAGCTCACCTAGCGAGGGGCTTCATTCTTGAGGTGCCCTGCTGAAGCTGTCTGGACACTAGGTAGGAAGCAGCTCAGGCAGGAACAGCATGTGGCCATCCCAGCCTCTCAGAAGCTGCTCCACTGGCTGAGACCAGGCAGGACTTTGTGATGCAACAAACAGGCACCTGGATCCTTGCTCCCCTGATCCCCTGTTGCCTCATCCATGGGGGTGGGGTCCCCTGGGGGATGGCCAGTGCACTGTGCCTCCCCCCCACCCCACCAGTAGTCCCTTCCATCAGCTCTGCCACCATCACTCCATCATCAGGTAAGCAGACTTAGGGGAGGAGGAGCAAGTGGGGTCTGCTTGGAGTCTGGGGCCATAGAGCAGGGGGACTCCAGGAATGTGGTAGCCAAGCTCCCTGAGGTGTCAGGTGGTTAGATGGGGTCCCAAAGCAGGGCTTCTCCGGTCATCCCAAGAGAGTGCAGAAAGAGTGCAGAAAGTCCCAAGTACCAGTCTCCTCAACAAAATGGGATCACTGGGGTCTCACCACAGGAAACTGCACTTCAGAAGAATGAACTTAAAACATGTGGCAAGGGCCTCAGCCCTGGAACTGAACTCACTCTGTAGACCAGGCTGGCCTTGAATTTACAGAGATCTGCCTGACTCTGCTTCTGGAGTGTTGGGATTAAATACATGTGCCACCACGCCTGACAATTACAGACAGCTGTGAACTGCCATGTAGGTGCTGGGATTTGAACCCTGGTCCTTTGGAAGAGAAGCCAGTGCTCTTAACTGCTGAGCCATCTCTCCAGCCCCCTCAGCCCTGGAACTGACTTCATCATCCCCATCTTCTACAGGCTGGCCTCTCCTTATGTTACATGCCACTATTATTGAATGCCAGATCTGCCACCCCACCTCTGCTCTGGTTCTGTGGCCCTCAGTGGCTTTTTGTCCAGATCCAGGAATAGCTTGGCCCAAACAGTATAGAAACTCAACCTTGGCCGGGCGGTGGGTGGTGGCGCACGCCTTTAATCCCAGCACTTGGGAGGCAGAGGCTGGCGGATCTCTGAGTTCAAGGCCAGCCTGGTGAGTCCAGGACAGCCAGAGCTGTTACACAGAGAAACCCTGTCTCAAAAAAAAAAAAAAAAAAAAAAAAAACAGAAACTCAACCTCAGGTTCAGCTAAGGCTGAACATTATGAATGGGTGTGCTAGCAGTGACAATATGCCCTAGTGAGGAACCCCACAGGAATAGGCCACAGGATTCTCCCAGATACCCATGGCCCTCTCAACTTCCCTTGCCCAGCCAGGGCAGAACCCCTGCCTCCCGGGGCCTGCTTATAAGGCCCAGTTTTATAGGCTGCTTCTCTTTCCCCTTTCTCTGTGCAGAGACCCACAGGGTCCTGCTGACTGCACCCCAATCCACTGCACCTGACTGTCCCTCACAGTCAGCAGAGAGCTTCAGCAACAGAACTGTCACTGCCACCGCAAGTCCTGGGTGGAGTCCTCCAGGCTTGTTCTCCTACCTGGATACCCCTGCCTGACCCAGCAGAAGTGGCAGCTGAGCTCTACATGCCCTTCCAGTCCCTGTCCTGGGTCTGCTTCCTTGGCTTGGCCTCCCCCGGGGCCACCAGCCTCTGGTTGCCAACCTTTCCTGGTCCTGTCTGCTGGTGGTCCTAGGGCATCTTCAACCCAGATCACAGCTCTCTGTGCTGGGACCTGTGTCTATCATGAATCCAGGCTTTCTGGAATCAGACACAAACATCCATTCTGTGCACAGGTTGATTCCCAGAACACAAAAAAGTCAGATACCCTGGAAGGTAGAGGCCTCCAGTGTCCAGGGTAGTTGGAAGCTTCTTGGCCAAACCTTGACCTTCCATGGCACCCTGCTACTTCCTGATGGGGTGGCCTCAGGAAAGTTGGCTTGCCTCAGCGCCCTTGAGCATAGATCCACAGGTCCTCACCACTGCACAATCTCTCCTGCTTTTAAAAGGCCTCCAGACTCAACACAATTCCCAAGCCTTCAAGTTCACAGCCACAGGCAAATGAAGCTGCAGACAGCTGGCTTTCACCTTTCATGTGGCCCTCATTCCCCATTGCCCTGTGAGACTCTGCATCTGGCAAAGGTGCCACTGGGAATGGTCTTCCTGAGGGGGTGGGGGGAGGGACAGGCTGTTGTACCATCACCCTGCCCTACTGTCCCTTTGTCTCCCGCCTTCTGCCTTCTCCCTTTGCAAGTGTCCTGTAGCTAGTATAACCCATAGTCGCAGACTGGGACTTAAGGCCACAGAATGTTTTAGCAGGTAGGGAAGACCAGAGCCCGGCTGGCCAACTCATCCTGGCCCCAGGATTATTCTGGCTGGTCCTGCCATCCAGTACTTGGCTGCCTCAACCCTGGCCTCAGTCTCTGGGTCATCTGGTCCTTTCTCTGATCTGTCAGATCTCCCAGCCCCGTTTCTTATAAACATACTGGACATCAGGCTCAGCCCTAACCAACCCAGGTGGATCTCATTTCAAGGTCCTTGATATATCTGGAAAGGCCCTTTTTCACAGTCATGCTGTCGGGTTTCTGGGTTTAGTTAGGATGTGGGCATATATCAGCCACCAACTCTTAGTGACACCTGCTCCCTCTCCTCACAGTCACCAGAAGGGATGGTGTCTAACATGGGTGTGGGTCGGCTGGAGCTGGTCATATAAACCTTCAAACCCTCTCTCCCTCTCCCTCTCTCTCTTTCTCTTCCTCCCTCCCCCTCACATTTTCCTCTTGCACTCACACTATTCTCCCCCCCCCCATCATATTCTTCCCCCTTTATAGTAACAGGGGAGAGACTGGATGCAAAGAAAAAAAATGTTCCAGATAGCCACTGGAGGAGAAGCTGACCAACTGGCTTATAGAGTTAGAACTTGGGCCAGCCTGGGCCCTTAAGCCTTTCTTGCTTACTCCAGTCCTACTGTTTACCTGTACACCATCAAGCCTGGCCTTCCCCCACCCTCCCACGCGCCCCCCCATCCCTCCCACCCTCTCCTTTTTTCCTAGGGCTTTCTGACCAGTCTGGTTCCCTGCACCTCCCACAGGGACTTGTTCCTTCCCATCTCCCCTTCACTCAGAACCATGAGGTGCTGGTAGCCATGAGCTCTGTACCCCTCAAAACTCATCTGTACACCTGAGCAGCATCAGCGCTTTGCCTTTCCAAGCCTAGCCCTCTCCGTGGAGTTGCCTCCTCCCAGGCTCGCCCGCACCCAGGCAGGGTTGGAGGCTCCCTGTCTTCCCGAGTCCTTTGGCTCCTCTCATGCTGGCCAGGTCATGCCCTTCTCCACCATGGACAGACCCTTGCCAGGGCTTCAGGACTCTGATAGGCCCCTAAGGCCATTTAGAGCCCATCTCTACCTTGTAGCCCCCAATGTGATGCCCTGCCAGAGCCAGTCATCTGACTTTGTTTCTCTAGGGTCAAAAAGATCCGACAGAAGAGAAGACACCCTAACCTAAACCTACCCCCCTGGAACTCACATCCCAGTGTGGAGGGTCACACGAACTAAAAGGTAAGTATAAATAAAGCACATGAAGCCGGGCGGTGGTGGCGCACGCCTTTAATCCCAGCACTTGGGAGGCAGAGGCAGGCGGATCTTTGTGAGTTCGAGGCCAGCCTGGTCTACAAAGTGAGTCCAGGACAGCCAAGGATACACAGAGAAACCCTGTCTCGAAAAACCAAAAAAAAAATAAATAAATAAATAAAGCACATGAAGGAGCCATGAGGGCTCGAAAAACACAGATCCATCCAGTGAGTGGGTACACATGCATGCCCTGTGTGTGGAGTACATACATGTATGTATGTGAATACCAGGCAAGTATCTGTGACAGTCACAGGAAGACTTAGGTGTCTCCATCTGTCGCTCTTCACTGTACTTCAGCAGGCTCTCAAGTGCTGCTTTTAAAGGCATTTGGCACTGGGCTCAGCCTTTTCACTACACCTGAAGCTCACGGTGTTTTAACCTGTCTCCACCCCTAACAGTTGGCTGGTAAGCAAGCACAGCCATGCCTGGCTTCTATACGGATTCAAATTCAGGTCCTCTGAGTTGCTGGTTTTACCCACTGAGCCATCTCTGCAGGCCGAGAAAGCACATTGTACACAGGTTGCTCTGGTCTCACCAAGGAGACAGTGTTTGAACAGAAGTCTGCAAATGGAGGAACTAAGACGGGTGGGCTGTAGGGCACTGCATGCCTGGGGAATGGCTGTGCAAAGGCTCTGGGGCAGGATAGTCAGGCATGGAACAAAACTGTCCAGCTCCCCAAGGGCTTTTCAGAAGGAGGTGGGGAGATTTTCTGTTGGTCAGGGTGAGCATAGAATCTGAGGAGTCGGGGTGTTTGTGGAGTTATTTGAGCCACAGAAATAGGAGAAACATTTGAGGAAGGAACCCCAGTGGAGGTGGGAGCTGCTTTGCCATGGAGGTGGTTAGGGCTTTCTCACACCTGCAGCAGTCTGAGCCCATCAAGAGTGGGGGCTGCTGGGCCTCCTGGGGGTTCATCTTTTGCTCCTAGCCACTTTCCCTTCCCTCAGCCTGTTGTCATTACCTGCCCTGAGCACCACCCACCGCCAGCACCCAGCCACACCCAGTCATAGGCAGTCCTATCAGTAGCCAGTGGATCACCAAGGGAACACTGTGACCCTGAGCTCCAGGGCCACAGCCCCCCAGTGCCTTCAGAGCCCAGCAAGTTTTGTCATCACCAGCCCAGCAACCCTCGGCTCACTGCTATCCAGAGTAAGTAGGACATGGCCATCCTACAGTACACCTAGCTGTGGGAATGGCAGGCCCAAACTCTTGGAGTAGACAGTGGACAACCAGCTCTAGACACCCAGCTTACCACAAAAGGTTTGGATAGGACCCAGGAAGGCAGGGCCTCAGCCAGGGGTGTCTTCCGAAGCTGGGGTGTGCAGACAGGAGGGAGGGTGTAGTTGGATAGACCGGGAGCCCAGCTCAGTCGGCCTGGAACTCAACCCTGTGGACGAAGCCTCAGTCTAGTGCTCTAATTAGCTACCCCTGGGCACACAGAGACTGAGGCCTTATCCAGAACAGGCAGCTCCATGCTTAGTGGAAAACAGTTTGTAATCACCACTGTCACTTCTCAAACCCACTCCAACCCACTGTACGCCTCTGCTGTGACCCTCAGACTCACCCTTCCACTCCCAGGCCTTTTGTACACCCTGCTTTTCTTAGAGATCCCCTTCCCTGAAACTTCACTGTTCTTCAGGCCACAGGGCAAACAGTCCTCCCACCTTCCCATCCTCCCCACATCTAGAGCCTGTCTTCCTCTGATAACTCTATATTCAGAGGCCCATGTGAAGTATTGAATTTGTGAACTGACCAAGGCACAGCAAGGAACAGTCTAGCAAGGCCAGGCCTGGCTAGCCTATCCCACAGGGCAGGCTACTAACCCTGCCACTATTGCCCACATCCACCCACATGACACCCCAGCCCTTCTCCTCGCCCTCCTGCCCGTAAATATTCAGGAGTTCACCTAAGCATGCCTTAAAGTGACTTGTCTCCCTATACGACCTTGGAGATTGTTCATTGTAGTTAAATGAAGTAGTGTTTGCTACCCCCACCCCACCTGTACCACCCCATGAAACTTCAGTCCTTCATACTCCTAGCCTGACATTTCCACCCTCAGCAGAGAGACTGAAACTCAGGCTGGCTTCAAAGACAAGCCATATGTGGGAGCTGAGAGCTGGCCCAACAGTGGCAAAGCCAGTGCTGTTAGGAATGTTTGTAGGAGTTAGATAAATTAGATTTAGGAAATATATAGGAGTTTCTGATACTGTCTCTGTAGGAGTTAGATAAATTAGATTTAGGAAATATATAGGAGTTTCTGATACTGTCTCTTAATTCGGGGCCTGAAAAGCATTATCAGCATGAAGTCAGCAAAAACAGGAAAGACTCAATAGACTGAAAAACAAGTTTGAAGTCAGGAAAAACAGGAAAGACTCAAGACTTGAAGAAACAAAGTATCTGGCCTGACATTGTTTTCAGCTGCTAAGTGGGCGGAGCCCAAGTTAAGCTGAAACAGAGTTCCTCCTATTTGAGGACAGTGCGTGGAGCCCAGAGGAGAAGAGGCCCCTGATGCTAGAGAGCTCCAAGAGTCCTGCTGAAAAAAGGGCTGGCCATTGATGGCCAGCTCTCTCCCTGAAGCAGAAAGAAGCCGGTGAGCAAAGAAAGCCTGAGCAAGACACCAAAAGGCCAAGGACTGGACCCTGTGGCTCAGCTTTTGCCTAGAGGGGTTTAATCTGTCCAAACAGTGGCCTAAAGGAAACGGTGCCTGGCTTTAAGGACTGAGGCAGAGCAGCTGAGTTCCTGATTCAAAAGAAGTAAGTTGGCCTGCAGACGGCTGGGGTCTCCCACAGAGAAGAAAGCATGAAGCCTTATTTAAGGTGAGACTGCAATAACCAACTTACCCTGACGAACCTGCATCTGAGAGATCCAGAAAAAGGACTGCTAAGTGTGTTAAAGAATCTACAACAAATACTGTGTTCCTGACGACTGAGGACCTGCCCCAGAGACTGTATCATTCTAAAAGGTTATGAAAGTAGTTGTTATGATTATCAATAGGTTTAGTGGATAGGTTAAAGGGGTTGTAGGAATTTATAGGATTAATAGTTAAGAAATTGTTGGTGTTTGTTATAAGTGAATTTAGTAATAAATAAATAAGTGTTAAATAATAATTTAAAAGTTCGGTTACAAATGTTTGTTGTCAGCCAGTGAAAACTGCACAGGGTCTCTCCAGCAAAGAAGCCACTGAGCCAGCCTGTCGCAGCAATCAGATATTTTAAACTGTGTCATTGTTTGACCACATGATAAGTGAAAATAAAGTCAATCCCAGGACTTGAGGCAGGAGAGCTTCCACAAGGTCTAGGTTAGCTCAGGCTGTGTACATAGTAAGTGTTGGGCCAGCCTGGGCCATGTAATAAGACCTAGTTAAAAAAAAAAAAGCATTCGGAAAATGAAGCCAGCCTTGGCCACCCATCCCATTTGACACCATGCTACCTCTGACCCCTTAGTATCTTCCCTCTGTTCCCCACCTCCTCCCTGTCTTCTGCCTTTAAACAGTGGGCATGCTCTTCCCACCAGTGTGTTCACGTGCAACCTTGGGCACCCTTCCCGCCTGCCTTAGGGATCCTCCGACAGGAGAACATGCCAGAACCTCTTTAATGAGTCTCCATGATTGACACTTGGCTTGCGGCCCACATCAGGCCCACATCAGACCTCCACACAGTACACAGCTTCTCACGATCGTCACCAAAAGTCTGTCTGTAATGGCTGTCTCCTAGCCCCATGGCTAACAGGTAACCTCCTAGAGGGCTTCTGACTATTATACCGACCAGCCATGCTAGAGGCTGATGTCACCTTGATCAGCAGCTTCCTGTCCTCAAATTCACCCTGCTCTGTGGTTTCCTGTTGCTAGGTCTCAGACATTTATTCTGAAAGCTCACAGGGAAGGCTGACCTGTGGAGGAAGTGGCTTCAGTTAGGCAGGCTGAGTGGGCGTCCATCTGTCTGCTCCCTGGCTTGTTCCCTCCAAGGAGCCCAACAAGAGACAGAGACACTGACGTACCAAAAGATAACAGCTGAAGGAAGCTTGAACCGCCCGCCCTTGGGCTGTAGATGGGACGCCATGAGCCTGACAGGGGACACAGAACCACAGGGCTGAGCCTGGCTCCAGTGGGGGCCTTTACAGGGGCCCAAGCGAGGAAGTGCCACCCTGACCCAACGGAGTGCCAGCCTGTTCAAGCCCAGCACCCTTCAGGGCGTGTTGTTAAGTTTCCAGGGATCTTTATGACCCAGTTGTTAACTCCACCTGCTATTAAAGGTTAAATGGACAAACTAGAAATCAGCACATTCATAAGGCGATGGGCCGTCTGATCCCACCTGTATTCTGCCCCTGCCTGAGGTCTCCTGGTCTCAAGGCTGTCTGTCTTTGAGGTAGCAGTGTTCAGCCAATGCATAGAATCACCATTCTACTCTGGCCTTCAGAAGCCCCTCATGCCACTCTTGTCATGTGAACGTGGCAGTGGAGGGGCTATTACTCCTTAGAAAGCAACACACAGAATAGCTGTCTATTGTACCCCAGAAGTTGGCTCTTGCTTTTCTAATTTTTCATTGATTTTTATTTGTTGGGAGTGGCACATGTGGAGGGCAGAGGACAATTTGCAGGAGTCGGTTCTCTCCTTCCACCATGGGGTTTCAGTAATCAAACTCAGGTCCTCAGGCTTGGCCACAGGCACCTTTGCCACCCGAGCCACCTTGCTGGCCCTGAAAGGCTGATTTCTTAAGCACTTGCCAGCACCACATTCCCTGCCCTGGCCACTCTCATCTTGTCCTTCAACCTCTGGCTGTGGCTGCCTTGATCAAATGCAACCAAAAAGCTAGCTTGTATAATGCTTGGGCATGGGGTTCCCCAGGGTTCAGCCTTTCAGAACTCAGGGAGAGCCATGAAGGAAGGAGTGTGTCAGGGAAGCTGGTGGGATATGACTGGCAAGCAGCCTCCACCCTTGGAAGGGAAGATGCAATGCCTTAGGTTGCACCACCTTGCCAGTCATTAGCACATCACTGATGATGACCTAGGGACTGGCATGGGCCTTCATGGAGGCTCTGCTTGTGTGACAGACACTATCAACCCATGTGTTGTTGCCTGTGTTTAAAACCAATGAGTTGGGCATTGGTGGCCCACACCTTTTATCCCAGCACTGAAGAGGCAGAGGCAGGGGGATCTCTGAGTTTGAGGCCAGCCTGGTCTACAGAGTGAGGATAGCCAGGGCTGTACAGAGAAACCCTGTCTGGAAAAAAAACACAAAAGAAAAACAAACAGATAAATAAATAAATAAAATGTTCCTCTACTTGAAGAAGTGGACCTTCCAGTTTGGATTCTTCATCCCTTTCTGAGTGACTGTTTGGTGACCAGGGACTGTGGGAAGCCACTGTGGCCTCCAGTTTAGGCTTGGGATTCAGTGAGTCCAGGTTTGTATCTCCCGTGTGCTGCTGATGCTGAAGGAGACCCATGCCCAAGAGTTAACCTACCTGCTCCAGCCCACTCTCCTGACAGCCAGAGGCACTTTGACACTGGGCCACCCAGCACAGGGTGGCCAATGTTGTTCTCCCTGTGGGGTGTGGTGATCATGTGGACCACACTGTGTGTAACTGACTGACTGCAAAGCCAAGTGAATCTGTGTGTAGCCACAGGGTAGTCTTCCATGAGCAGCCCTGACCGGTGCTTTGGCTCTGACTCAGTATTTCAAGGATGTTCTGAGGCCCAGAATGTCAAGGATGCCTTGCTGAGGACAGGAAGCTAGGGCCTTGGGCCTGTCTACAGAAAGCAGGAACTCACAGGCAAAGCCATGGTGAGGAAGGAAACAAGAATTCAGAAGCCAGGACAAAACAGCCAGCCACAGTCTAAGGAAGAATCCTTATGTCGGGCAGCGCTTGCTGGCCAGGCCCAAAGGATCTGCTCATCTAGAAGTGTGGGATTCTAGAAGATTGCTGCACACCAGTGGAATGTTCTGGTCCCTGGACCCCACTTACGCCAGCACTGAGAAAAGGCACTGCCAAACTTGGGGGATAAACAGAAGGAAGAGATTAAAAACAAAGAGAAGGCCTGAAGGAAGTCCTCTAAGGGGGCAGGCATTCCCTCCCGAAATGCAGATGCACACCCCATGGAACTGACGCCCCATCTTCTTGGGCCCCTCTTCCCACAGTGTGCCAGAGAAGGCATGTGTTTGAGAGTGGGCCAAGGGACACATAGTTCCCAGCTGTACCTTGGCCCACAACTGCCTGCAGAAATGGCTGTGCGGGGAGTGCAGCCATGAGACCCCAGCTGGCACCATACTTTTCACCCTAAAAGAAAGGAGGCACTAAACCACACAGACTCGGAGGAGGAGAGAGTCTCCAACTCTGGGCCACAACTCCATGACCTTGGTCCCCAAGGATGTCCACTGCACATCCTGCCACTAGAGCTGAGATACTGCTCCTGACCCACACACCCTCTGCACACACACAAACATGCACCCATACATTGACGAACTTGCACACGAGCAATGCCCACTTATAGGCATATGCATATGGAACTCCCTGGAAGCCAGCCCTTCCTGTGAAAGCTCCTTCCACTTCTTCCTGGGAACAGGTCATAGCTGTGACTTTGGGGGTTTCTTGGGACAACTGACAAAGCTTCTGACCCACACTTACCCTCCTCCTTTCCAGTCTTCAAAATGTATGTGATTGTATGTCACCTTGGGCTCTCCCTTTTGCCCTTAGAAGAAATGGCAAGCTCCTCTAGTGGCTACTGAGTCCCTTGTTATCATAACAACCCCCAAGCCTCACTGACTCCCTCCCTCCAGCATCTACCCCATCCATTTCTCAAACCTGTAACCTCAAGGCCTTTGTGCCTGCCTGCCCTTGACTTGGCAGTCTTTTCTCTCCTCCACACTTAGCTTTCTTTCTGATCCTAGCCCAGGTGCTCTCCCTCAGAATGACTGTTCCCAACATGGCCAGCCTGGCCAGCCTGGGTATCTTCTCATGCTTGCCTGGGCAGTCACCTCCATAGAAACAAGGCCTGAGTCTCCCTCCGGCTTCAGGTTCCCAGCATGGCGCCAGGTGTTGACTCCTTTGTCTGAGTCCGTGGAGGTCAGAGCTTTAAGCCTTTGTGAAGAGCATACAGCTGCCGATCAGAGGAAGCACATAGGGCTGAATTTGATCCTGAGTAAAGGTCTCCCCACTTAGACCTCAGCTTCTCTTCCCAGGAAGTGAGGTATCACCTCACTGTGAGTCTAGATGTCCCTATTCCCAGAACTGTGCACCCTGCCATTGGCAAGCAGAGTTTGGGTCTCCACAAGCTCAGACCTCCAAGGTAAGGAGGGCACAGTGGGGGGAATCCAATCCTGTCCTTGGCTGGGGACATGGGGACTGCCCTCTTGACAAGGCAGAGGCTAGAGGACAATGTCATGCATAGGAAATGAGTCATGGAGGTTTGAGGTCGACCCGGAATCCTTGACAGCAGCCAGCAGGTCTGTCTTGGAGCATATACCAGCGGGAGCAAAGCCAGGCCAGCAAATGGTGTCTGACCTCCATGCCTGGGTGTCAACTCCCTGAGCTGGAAATGCACAGCAGAAGAGGATGCCTGCACAACAGCTCCTCTCCAGCCCCAAGGGCAAGGCTGACCCTGCCCTCCACCCATGCACCAACCCTGCACAACCTCCAAGCTTGCCCAGGCCCGACTGGGCCGCTGGCATGCAATTGTAGAAAGCCACAGTGGCCAAGGCTGTAGGACAGGACATGCTTGCCAGTACGCTGGGGTAAGGAAAAGCAGGCCAAGAGCCTGGGCTTGCCTGACCCTGCCCAGAGGGGCCATGTCAGTAGGGCGGGGCTTCCACTACTCCTGCCCCTTGTTCCTACACTCCAACTCACGCTCATCACCGTGCTCCTGTTTAAAGGTGGGTGCGTCCTTGATCCCCAAGGGAACCTTGCAAATACAGCTCAGAAAGGTCCCCAGACTCCCCACTGTGCATTGACAATGACAATGAACAATGATGATGGTGCTGATGAAAATGAAGGTGATGGTGGCAATGATGCTGAAGGTGGCAACAACTACTTAGAAAGCTCTGTGTCTGTACGGCTTCTTCTCGGGGTGATGTGAAAGGAGACACAGTGGGTCTTATTTCCTCCAAGACCAAAAACGCCCTCAGAGAAGCTCTGCTTTGAGTTTGGAGAAGGAACTAAGGAGCCTGGGTGGGGGTGGGCAGCCAGTCACCCACTGGCCGGATCCACCCATCTCAGGTTTCCTTCCATTTGCCAACCATATCCTTGGTGATCCTGCAAGCCAGTCCAGTTTAATCTGCATCATCCCAGTTCTTCCTTCCCTGGGCCACATGAGTCACCCTAGTATTAGCCAGCAGGGTACTTCTAAGCCACTTAAGAGACTCTTGCTGGTGTGGTATGAGGACTGGGCAATGCCAGGATCAGAGCCAGGGGGACTCCTAAGCCCTAGGAAGCACACTGAGGTTTGAGCCAGCAGCAGACTTTCCCCCAGGGTACCAGGAATAAGCCATCTCCCAGCTCGACCCAGCCCTCTTCTCTTGAGTCCGGTGGCCCTGTGAGGGCCTTGTGCCCCATCTCTTTGCCAGTGACAGCATTTGCACTACTTACTACAGCCCCATGCTCCCCATGCCCTGGACTTCTGCACAGTTGCACGGGTAGACAGGTTTCAAACCCCCATGAACACTACCCAACTTCTGATCTCTCTTCCGCTCCTGCTCTGCCCTGCCTCAGGGTGCCCTCTGCCCATAGCATACCATGAGAGTCATGCCCACCCCACAGAGCTTTCCACTCACCCACAGCTTCTGGTCAGCCACAGCTTGTGGTCAGCTACAACTAATGGAGTCTACACCACAGAAGTAATGGCCACTACTCTGGGCTTTTCTTTTGGGACACTGGTTGTTCAACACGTAGGACATTCCTGCTGCTCATGTTCATCCCCAAGTCTACCGTTGCAAGCCACATCACTCACTGGCCAGCCGGAAACCACTCCCACCCTGTGGTGCCCATCCTCACCTACCCCCAGGTCGAGCCCCAACACCCAGGCAGCTCAGAAATTTCAAGGTTCTCTTCCAACCTGGCAATGGCTGGCGGCCTCAGGTTTCCTCTGGTTATCTGTCTAGCCCCAGCTGGGACTTGTCATAAAGAGCCTGCCCTGCCCACCCCCCTCCTCTGCCTAGCTCCACATCCCACCTCCTCCCTGCTACAGAACCTTCTTAGGGCTTCCCACCAAGCCACCACACTACCCCCTAACTCTTTCCAAAGTTCCTTTCTGTTATTATCACCCTGACACACATAACTTATGCAAGATACATGTGTTGGCTTGCATAATCTCCTTTGACAAATGGGAGCCTACTGGGTCAATGTGGAATGTGCTGGTGGATGGATGGCTTGGCATGAGCCAAGGCACCAGGCAGCTGGAAAATGACACAGCTGGGGCCGTCCCTGCCCATCCCAACAGGAGAAGCAGAGATGGACCCAGAGAAGAGTGAGGCAGGGGCTCAGAGGGCAGCAGAAGGATGCAGACAGAGTCCTGCTTCACCAAGCAGAGCCTTGAGCAGTGGGGCTGGGCCTTTAGGTACCATCCCATCAGAGCACCACTGAACTCTGGAGGTAGTCAGAACAGCAGGGATGCTGGGGCTCAGCAGGTCCAGTGGGGAAGGTTTGTTTTTTGTTTTGGGGGGGTTGTTTTTTGGGGGGTTTTTTTGGTTTTGGGGGTTTTTGTTTGTTTTTTTTTTTTTTTTGAGACAGGGCTTCTCTGTGTAGCCCTGGCTGTCCCAGAACTTACTCTGTAGATCAGACTAGCCTTGAACTCACAGAAATCCAAATGCCTCTGCCTCCCAAGTGCTGAGATTAAAGGCATGCACCACCACCAGCCCATGGGATAAGCCTCTCTTGCTTCCCACATCCTTCCACAGGAGCCTGAAGACATCCCAGTGCTTGGTATCAAAGCTCTTTTGCAGAGAGATGGAAAAGGCCCTAGAGCTAATTCCAACCCTCTCTGTGACCTTCTGCAGGCCACTAGCCTTACCTGTCCTAGAAGGAAGGTCTGTGGAGTTTACAGAGGCTGATAAAGGTGACAAACAACAAACTGGGTTTAACCACCACACACAAAACCAAAACAAGAAGGGATCAATGGCACCAGTTGTGTGGGCCAGAGAGCAAACAGCTCGATGTGGCTTCTTGGAACTCTCAGGGCAATGAACTTGAGCATGCCCAGCTTGTTAGCTGGGAATGGAAGTGGGTGTGAGATGTTGGTCAGACAGCCAGCAGCCCTAAGGTCTGCAGACCCCTCGTTTACAAAGTGGCCACCAGCATGCAGGCCTGGTACCTGGGTCCTTGCCCCCCAAAGCCACTGTCCCCATGGATGAGTCATACATAACAAAACCCTCAAGCACAGGGAGCAGTGAGGTGGGAGGCCTGTGCTAACGCTGCAGGCCTAGAGGCAGAGTTCTCTTCTGCCTGAATTCCTTCCCATTGCAGGACCAGGAGCAGTGGTCCTAGGCCCTAGCCCATGTCCCCAGAGTGACTCAGTCATCTGTCACTCTTTTGCATTTGTCACAGACCGATGCCTGTGGTGGATGTCTCATCCCATATAGCTGTGGCTCTGAAGTGCTATGGAGCATCAGAACTGTCACGAAGGCTTGAGACAGTGTGAGTGACAGGGCTTCCCTAGACCTGCTAGCTCACTGGGAGGAAGCAGGCCTGGCAATTTAGGGATGCCAGGGCCTCCCTGGGCTAGGTGTTGGGAACAACTGGCCACTCAATGTGAGTCAGAGGAGGCCGAGTGTAAGGATGGGGTCTCTACCCTCTGCTAAGGACCTGCAGTGTGCCAGCCCAAAAGCCACGGTGGGCAGCAGGTACTACTATGCCTGTCTTGTGCATGGGTACATGGAGGCTCAGAGTAGGCTGTCCAAGTGTGGACAGCTAACAAGATCAGAGCCAAGATGTAGACCAGAGTTGTCTGACTTCACAGACAACCCTTTCCACTCTCCTTGTGGTTACAACAGAGCTGTCTTTCCTGAAGGAAGGGTGTCATGGTATGCCACAGAGCTGTCTTCACCTTTCACCAGTTCAAAATTGTTGCCAAAGATTAAATCACAGAAGACATGTCAATCAGGTACCTGTGATATGACACCAACAGGGTCATCTATACTCAGGAATGTTCTAGCAGTCAACCAGAAAAGCCAGAAAGCCACAAGACTTCCAGGGATGTGACTCAGTTGGTAGCATGCCTGCAGCCTGGGTTCCCTTCCCAGCATTGCATAAATGGGCATGGTGGCACATGCCTGTGATCTTTTTTTTTTTTTTTTTTTTTTTGGTTTTTCGAGGCAGGGTTTCTCTGTGTATCTCTGGCTGTTCTGGACTCGCTTTGTAGACCAGGCTGGCCTCGAACTCACAGAGATCCGCCTGCTTCTGCCTCCCAAGTGCTGGGATTAAAGGCGTGCGCCACCACCGCCCGGCTTTTTTTTTCTACTTTTTTTTTTTTTTTTTGCCTGTGATCTTAATACTCAGGAGGTAGAGACTGGAGGATCAAAAGTTCAAGGTTCTCCGTGGCCTCTCAACAAGTCAAAACCAGCCTGGACTACATGAAACTTAAGAAAGGAGTGAGGCCCAGAGGAGCGAGGCTCACTCATTCGGTCATTCAGTGAGCATTTGATTGAATATTTGCTGAGGTAATACTGTGTGTCTCAGGCCCTGGGCTGGGCAGGGGAGACACGGTGTGAATGAATCTAAATTGAAGGGCAGAAAATGCTTGTCTGACCAAATCACTTCTGATTTTTGAAAATCTATTTGGGCCTAGTAGCACAGGCCTGTGCTCTCAGCCTCTAGAGAGGCTGAGGCAGGAGGATTCCAAATTCAAGGCTAGCCTGGGCAATTCAGGGAAATGCTATCCCAAAGAGTTTGAAAGAGAGCTAGGGGTGTGGCTCAGTGGTAGAGCATTTGTCCAGCACGGTGAGACCCTGGCTTCCATCTGCACACTGAAAAAAAAAAAAAAACAAGCCAAAGCAATCCATGTAGAAGCCCTTGGCACCAGCGATCCAGCCAGCTGCGCTCCTTCCCTCTTTGACCCATGGGAGCTGGTGTCCGTGCGGTTTCATGATGTGCACCTCTCGTTCCTATGGCGGACACTGCCTGCCACCTCTGCCTCTATGCTTGTATCTTTAACAGCTGCAAGATACTGGCATCTGGGAACAACCAGTGGTGCCTGGCCTCTTCCTAGTAGGTAGCTGGGAAGTGGCATACAGTGTTTGCTCTCAGTGGTGTGACACACTGCCCCTCTATTAAGACTACCCAGAGTGCTGAGATACCAGGATGGACACTAAGTTCAGAATTCATTGTCAAGAGAAGAAAGCAGTTCTTGGGACTTCCCCTGAGGCCCTTGAGTGGCCTGTGACCCAGCTACCCAGCTGGCCTACCTTTCTTTTAGACCCCATGACTTCTTGTAATCCGTACATGTGGCTGACAGGAGGGGGACTGCAGGAGGAGGGGTCTGGCATATGTGTGACTGCCTACCCAGTGATTGCTAAACTCTAGTTACTCATTCCCTGAATCCCAGGCCTGAGGTAGGACAACCCTGGAACTCCTCCTGGGTCTGGTAGCACTGCTTCACCATGAAGGTGTGTGTATCCGAATGTCTCCGTGTCACTGCAGGGAGCATCAGGAAGCAACATGATTGGAGCCCAGAGAGGTTAAACCTCTTGCCTGAGGTCACACAGCTTCAACCGATGAAGCCAGAATACTGAGGCCACAATGGAAGGCTTTTGCACACCAGGGCTGGACCCTTGTACACCCGCTGCCTTTAGAACCTAGAGCAAATGTCATCCCTTTACTCCAATATGTCCCCTTGCAGTTTAAGGAAAAGAGGAAGGAACCAAGCAAATAGAGGAAGCTGCTGCTGCCCTGGAGCTTCTCAACCTTCCTGTGTGGATAAGCCCCTGGGGCTCACCCTCTCTCCTCTTCCCCCTGTGGGGGGGCTCTGGGCCCCCATCTTTGACAATCTCCCTAGGGGCCCACAGGGTTGATCTCTAAAGAGTCTGTTCTACCTGGGACCAGGCAGACACTGGGCACCCTCACTGGATCCCAGTGTCAAGCTGAGTTCTGCTAACAGGATGGGCTATAGTGGAAGTCCCTCGCCCCACTTCTGGCCTTGGGAAGCTCCTATGGGCTTCTTTATCTGTAAACTAGTCATTGCTAAAATATCTGGCCACCTCTGGGCCTCTGAAGGGACTGAAGAATTTGAGGGTCAAGGCCAACCACGGATATTGTGAGCCTGAACAAATATTGGTTGTATATCATGTGTGGGAAGGGGCTGGGCTTTTTGTACCAGAGCCCAGCCTAGGAGGTCACAGGCCCAGCTCTGTCCCAACTTGAGGCTTCCTTGGCTCAGGGCCTCAGTTTCTCCACTGGGGATTAAGTAGAGCAACATACCTGCTCCCACTACTGGGCTAGTGTGCCCCTGGAACCACCCTGAACCTGCCCCGAGTGTGGCAGAAGTGAGTGAGTGTGGCTCTGCACACCCACCTGAGGGCTGAATACTCAGGACCTTCTGTGCTTGCCTACCTGAGACTTACTCACTCCCTTTATTCCAGCAGTTCTCGGCCTTCCTGAGGCTGTGACCCTTTGATACAGCTCCTCATGCTGTGGTGACCTCCAACCAAACAATTATTTTGTTGCTGCTTCATAACTGCAATTTTGCTACTGTTACAAATCAT
The DNA here is from genome assembly GCA_907164525.1 of Lophiomys imhausi. Taxonomy (NCBI): domain Eukaryota; kingdom Metazoa; phylum Chordata; class Mammalia; order Rodentia; family Muridae; genus Lophiomys; species Lophiomys imhausi. The sequence goes on along the minus strand of CAJQZJ010004953.1, from coordinate 4,222,342 downwards.
AATGTAAATATCTGATATCCAGGATATCTGATATGTGACACTCCCTCCCCCCAGGTTGAGAACCACTGCTTTATTCTTTGCCAGCCTTTCCTGGAAGATGCCCAGTTCTGCCACCATTCATGCTGTGTGACCTTGGGTTTGAGATGAACATCTCTGAGTTCATTCTCTTACAACCTTGTGTAAGGACTTTCTATCCACAGTGGTGCCTGGGAACTAGAAGAGGTGAAGTTGGGTGGAGAGAGGGTCTACTGGGTGGTTCTGGGATTGGTGAGGAGAGAGAAATGGTAATATGCTGCAGGAGTGATGAGGGTGGCCCCCAGCCCCTTACCCACTCCAGGCCCTTCCTTCAGCTCACACCCTTCACCCTTTGCTCCCTGGGAAGCCCCATGCTGGCTGGAGCAGTGCTCAGGTAGGGAAACTGAGTCTCAGAGGTCACCCTGCCCAGCTCTGTCATGTTCCAGGTGGCTCACACTCCTGGATATTGGATCCTGGGACTGACCAGGTGTCAGGCTCCCACTACCCCAGGTCTGACACCTGAGGCCAGTGATATCTGAGATGAATACAGCAGGATCCCAGAGCAGAGAGAGACAGGCACGGTGGGAAAGGACAGGGGTGCGGCGTATTCTCCTTAAACACTTCACCTGTGTACATACATTTCCAGTACTTATTTTTATGTGTGTCTTTTCCTGTGGCTCTGGGGCTGGAAGTCAGGCCTCCGGTGTGCTGCAGAAGCATGGTAGCACTGAACTACAGCCCCAACATTCCCTGTTTTCACTAACATATATAATCCACAGCCCTGCAGTGTACCCAGCATGTATGCCTAGCATCTACAGAATCATGGATTTGATCGACAGCCTTGAAAAAAAAACCATGAAATCTGTATAAAAAGTATTAACAAGACATATTCTCCTATTGGTGGGTATACATGCACACATGTGTACAGCTGCAGAGGCCGGAAGTCAACACCAAATGTCTTTCTCCATCCCTCCCTCTCAACCTTTTCATTTTGTTTTGTTTCTTTAGAGACAGAATCCCTCACTGAGCCTGGAGCTCAGCAACTCAGCAAGCCTGGCTGACCAACAAGTCCCCCCAGGATCCATCCGTCTCTGCCAGCACAGTGCCGGGATTTCAGGTGCGTGTATCCAAGTAGGGCTTTCACGTGGATACTGTGGAACTGTGTCCTCGTGTCCTCGTGTGTACACAGTGAGCCATCTGTCCCAGGCTTTTCCACCCAGCACTTTGATCCCTCTTTGGGCTGTGCTTTCCTTATGCACAGTTTATAGCCAGGATTACAGATGGAAGGGAAGGCAAGTTCTCTGGGCAAGCTGAATGCCTCCCATAAGCTTTTAGTGTAAGTGGCCTTCCCAGGATGCACCTGTCCTAAAGGTTCATTTCTTATAAGTCTGAAATTCGAGTTTCCCAGGAGCCTGTGTGTATTTACTGGCAAGTGTGCTTGCCTCCCCAAATAGGGAGGACTGTTAGGGATCCAGGTACCCCCAAGAACTCTGAGCAGCATCCCACTCCTGTCAGCCTGCAAGGGCTGGCTATACAGGTCTGCTCTGCCACCCTCTCACAGTGCCCTTTTGCCTGCTTCCTGTGGCATCTATCTATTTTCATCTTGATAGTTCTGCCGCTGATAACTCCTGGACAGGTAAACAAGGAAGAAGGAGAAAGTCCACAAAGTCCCTATTGCATAAGGGGACAGGACCATGGGCAGGGCCAGCCTGGAGAAAGGCCAGTCCCTCCTTCCTGGCTTTCCAGGCCCTCGTCCCTAACCTCCTCTTCCAGTTCCCCCCTTAGCAGTTAGGCTCCTGGGTTTGCACTATGTCTGCCTTACTTTATATATCCAAAAGCATGGGTGAGTCGCAGCCAAGCCCTGTGGGATGTGAATATAGAGGCAGGGATGCAGCCAGACCCAGCGGCACACCAGTGCCCCGCAACTCTACTCTAGCCCTCCGGATGCCTCACTGAGCTCAGAGCCCCACTCCAGGTCCTGGCATGTGGGAAGTACACTTTAAGACTGTAGAGGCCTGCCAAGGGAGTTCCCTCGCCCCAGGTCAGTCACAAAGCCCATCTGTCTGCAGTGAGCTGAGGCCTGTAGCAGGATCTGACTGACCATCGGGCCACTGCTGCTGAGCCCTGGCTTAAACTAGGCAGAATGCATGTCCTTGTTAAAAAATGACCAAGATATAGACATAATATAGGAATGACAAAGAAAAAAGGACAGATTATTGAATATGCCCTTATACCTTTGTAAATTGATACAAAATTAAGATGATATTTGGCAAAATTTGTATTGATCTTTGTATATTGATACAAAATTAAGATTATATTGGCCTACATCGGTATTGATCTTTGTATATTGATACAAAAATTAAGATTATATTTGGCGGGCTGGAGAGGTGGCTCAGAGGTTAAGAGCACTGGCTATTCTTCCAAAGGTCCTGAGTTCAATTCCCAGCAACCACATGGTGGCTCACAGCCATCTACATTGAGATCTGCTGCCCGGGCATATATGTAGAGCAAATATTGCATAATAAATAAATAAATGTTAAAAAAAGATTATATTTGGCCACATTGGTATTTATCTTTGTATATTGATACAAAATTAAGGTTAACTCTTTTTAAGGTATTGTACCTAGGTAATGCTTAAAAATGAAATGTGAAGTTTTGGCCTTTTGCTACCAACTGTCACAAACTGTTTAGAATAATTAAGAAATGCAAACTAGGGCTGGAGAGATGGCTCAGCAGTTAAGAGCACTGGCTGTTCTTCCAGAGGCCATGAGTTCAATTCCCAGCAACCACATGGTGGCTCACAACCATCCATAATGAAATCTGGTGCCCTCTTCTGGCCTGTAGATATACCTGCAGACAGAACACTGTATACATAATAAATAAATCTTTAAAAAAAAAAAAAAAGAAATGCAAACTAATAGTCATCCAAGCATGTCATTTTATTAGGTACTAGGACAGTCTATCACAGTTATTTTCTTTTTTGTTTTGTTTTGTTTTTTTGGTTTTTCAAGACAGGGTTTCTCTATGTATCTCTGGCTGTCCTGGACTCACTTTGTAGACCAGGCTGGCCTCGAACTCACAGAAATCCGCCTGCCTCTACCTCCCAAGTGCTGGGATTAAAGGCGTGCGCCACCAACGCCCGACCACAGTTATTTTCTAAGCTAATCAGAAATCAAGTTGCTAAGAGACAAGCAACATTTGCTTATCCAAATATAAGAGATAGATAGGTGGTCTTCAAAAACCTCAAGAGATCTGCAGAATGTGGTATTCAAAGATGTTTTCTTAACTTAAGATTTTTTTGATATTGAGACATGTCAACTCCTGACAGCACCCCCTATTCTACTCCAAGTAGAAGATGAGCATCGAAGAATCTCCAATTGGAGATGGTTGAATTAGTGGCAAGCCTTTCTCTTGGCAAGAAAAATCCCTTGCTTCAACTGCAGACAGAATGCTGTCCAAACAGGACAAAACTTAGAAGCAGGTAAGTCGACAGCCTAGTTCTTCCAAGACAGAATGGGCAAGTCCTTCATAATTCCTGCTCTACAATCAATGTCTGTCAGAGAAACAGGGCCAAATGGCTGAAGATTGATGCTGTAGTGTATGGAGAAAAAATGGGAACTGTCCAGGCAGCCACTGGTATGTCATTTCTTAGTTTTGGAAGCTGCTGGCCCTGCGCTTCCTGTATAATCAGATATATTTATCCCTCTCAGGTCTCTGAGGTGGTTGAAGACTAGATAGCTAGAGTCTCATAGTTAAATTTTGAGTTGTTTAGGAATCAAGAGGGTGTTCTGGATCTAAGAAGATGTTTTTAAAATTGTGATGCAAGTGAGGATGGAAGCTGAGTTGAATATAGAACTCACGGAGATAGTTAGATAGTAGAATGTTAAAGTCAGTTGCCAAATATGTATGGACTGGGCATTGGGAATGTATGCTAAGCCATATAACTCTCATAATTGTGGCCTAATTATTACTGTTGTTTTGTATTGTATTTGTTGTTATAAGAGAAAGAGCCATTTGTTGGACTGAAGGGGGGAGCTTTTGGGGGTGAAAAGATATACCTTAAACTTAAAAAAAAAGAAAGAAGGGGATAGGGAGTTGAAGGGGAAGATGGTGGGATGGTGGGACTGGAGGGGGGAGTAGGGAGGGGATTGCAATTGAGATATAACTTGAAGAAATAAAAAATATTTTTTTAAAAAATGACCAAGAATTTTAAGGAAAACACCAAAGTACTGAACCAAGATTCTGATCACAGAGCCCTAATCAAAAATTGTAGCCCACGACCCCCAGAGGAGGAGGCCAGGCAGAGAGAGGAAGCAGCTTCCAAGACTTGATACCTGAGCTCTGGGTTGCAGGGACCTGGCTGGCCTTTCCCTTAAACCCCAGGTGAGCAGTCAGCCTTGCTCACCTGCCTCCTACCCACAGGGTGGCCTCCCTCTTCACACACCTGCAAGGCTTGCCCCTCTGCCAGGTTGTCTTCATGTGGCACCATGCACTCCTTGGAGAACAGACTCTGCCACTGAGACTACTAGTGCACACTAGGGCTCAGGGGTTCTGTGAGTGTGTGTTTAGCAGCACTGGGACTAAAGCCAGGGCTTTGAGCATTAGTGTTCTGTCACTGAGCCATCCCCCAGCCCTGAGCCCAAGGGCTTGAACATGTGTGCATGTGTGCATTCTGCAGGGGCAGAGGTGGGCGCGGGTTGTGTTGAGGGCTTTTTGTTTTTCCCAGTGGCCTGGGACTTGAACCTAGGCCCTTGTGCAATGGCTCTACTAAGCTTTCCCCCAGGCCTATATGCAGTATCTTCAATAATAATTTTTAAAGATTTATTATTCATTATGTATACAGTATTCTGTCTGCAGGTATGCCTGCAGGCCAGAAGAGGGCACCAGATCTCATTATAGATGGTTGTGAGCCACCTTGTGGGTGCTGGGAATTGAACTCAGGACCTCTGGAAGAACAGCCAGTGCTCTTAACCTCTGAGCCATCTCTCCAACCCGAATAATAATTTTTTAATCTAGGAAAAACAAAATATGAATTTTTAAAACAAAAATGCTGTATAGCAGCCAAGACTCTTGCAACTGGAGGCTGTTCTACAAGGTGGGCCTAAGGATCCTGTCTTTCTTTACAACTCTGAAGGCTTCTTTATCTGGCATTTGTATTCATCTTTATTCATTTTATTTTAGAATATTGGATCAAAGTGTCACTTTCTTGATTAGTGAGTGTTTGGAGTCCCTCTTAAAGTTGGTACTTAGAGCAAGAGCCTGACACCAACCACCAGTCCTAGTCCTGGTGGCAGAGGACCATAATGACAGGAACAGGTAATGGCCACCAAGGTCTGCACTGACATAACCTCTGCCCAGCTTCTTCTGTCGAGCAAATGCTGAGCGCCTATGTGGAAAGTACTAGTCCAGACCCAGTGTGCAGCAAGCAACACCTCCCCAGGACCCAGCTTTGGAGCACAAGAACAGTTCAGACGGGTGTGATCCCCTACAGGTAGAGCCATCTATGAAGACCAGGGAGATGCCACACACACACACACCACACACCACACACACAGGAGGGAATCAGATTCAACCTCACTTTTCAGATGGGGAAACTGAGGTTTGTCTAGAGCCTTCAACCAGGAAGTTGCAGAGTGGGAGTTGTTAGGGGTCGGGCTTGGTGACTGAGGGTTTTTCCTGCACCCCTACACACACACACACACAAGCTGGGGTGGAAGCCTCCTGGAAAAGCTGCCTTCTGTGCCTCTGAGGTCAGCTGAGCAGTCATTTCAATTGCACATGGCAAAGCTGTCCCTCTGGTAAGGAAGAGACCAGGTGGTCTCTTTCAAGGGTCACAAGTTCCTCCTTCAGACTGAGCCCAGGAAAGGGGGTGGGGCCTGACCAGCAGGGGCCCTTTAAGGCTGGCCAGGGGCAAGTTCATTCACCCAGGGGCCCCTGCTGACTCATGCTTATGAAAGTGATTTTCCTGGCCCCGCCTCTGCCTCCGCCTCTTCCCAGCCCTGCTGTGAAATACCCCTGCTAGCCTTGGGCCTCGCAAAGCCTCTGGGATCCCCAGGGCTAATGGGCATCCTGTTCTTGCAGTGGGGCACCGTGACAAAGTCTCTCACCGTGACCAAGTTCCTCTGAGTGTCCAGCACTCAGGCTCATCAGCTCCTCCAGCTACTGCCTGTCAGGTGAGTGGCCCAGGCAAGGTTGTGAATGGGAAACAATAACCATGGGAACAGGGTGGCCAAGCAGCGGAGCTGGGCAGTAAGAAGTCTGGTCTTGAGTAGGACTCTGGGACTCTTCTCTGCTCCTCCCAGCCAAGTCCATGTCCAGGTGTCTAGGCCCCTGTCCCCAACAGCCTCTGGCCCAGCAGCCTCAGCCCAGCCCACCGAATAGCTGTTCTGGCAGGAAGAAGTATAGGTAGCCCTGTGAGGCATCCATGGCTTCTGTGTCTACAGCCCCATGAAGTGCTTTCCTGGGGTCCTGTGTATTCGGCACAGATGGCACAGCCAAGGCCAAGGGTTCCTGGCACTTGGCGTATGGAAGGTGCTTTGGAGAGAGTGGTGGGCCATGGCGGTGGGGCACCAGACATCCTTGGGCTCAGATGCGGTGGGCATTTGGAATGAGGGTTCAGTATGACTAAAGCTTGGTAACACTTGGCTGACTGTGCACTTCCTCATGCCCCAGGGCTCTGTGTCATTAGCAGCTGTCACTGGTAGTTGTTTAATTGGGAATGGAGGGGAAGAGGGCCCAACGAGGCTGTCTAGGACCTAGACAAGAGGTCTCCCTCCACCCTACCTCAGTTTCTTTCTCTGTTCAGTGAGGATAAACCCCAGTTCTTGAGTGTCTTAGAGGAAAATGTTACATGGCTCCCAGCCCTCCCCAGTGTGACAATTTCATAACCTCAGAAATATCTGCAGTGTAACACTAGGACAGCTGCTATCTCTACTTTTCATTTTTATGTGTTAATACCTGTGGAGGTCAGAGGTCGACATTTAGCGTCTTTCTCAACCTCTATCCACCTTTTTATTCTTTTTTTTTTTTTTCTTTTTAAACTATAAAGAGATATTGTGTGCAGAGGTCAAACAACAACCCTCAGGTCAGGGGTCACGAGTCAGTTTTCTCCTTCCATCCCTATGTGTGTTTGGGAATTGAATCAGATCACTACCCTTGTGTAACAAGTTACTCGCTGAGCCATTCATGGGCTCTTCTGGACTGAACCTGGAGCCTATCATTCAGCTGGCTGGCAGGTGATCTCCAGAGGCCTTCCTGTCTCTTCCTGTCTCTAGATCTGGGATTATAGACATCTGCTTTTTACAGGAGTCTGAGGAATCTGAACTCGGGTCCCCATGCTACGAGGCACACACTTTACCCACTGAGCCATCTCCTTGGCTCCTCAAACCAACAATTTAGAATGTTAACTTTTTCTGTCAGCATTGCCCAATCAGAGGGACTCAAAAAGATACCAGTACTTTAAAAATTGGTTACTCTAAACTGGCGATGGCAGCTCCTGTAATCTGAGCACTTGGATGGTACAGGCAGGAAGATCAAGATTTCAAGGCCAGCCAAGGCTTATTTTAGTTTAAAACCAGCCTGGACCACATGAGATCCCGTCTCAAACAAACCAAGCAGCTTATTCTAACTCTTCAGCCTAAGGCTGGTAGGTGGAACTGAAGTAGGGAGCTGTTTTGTTTATAAATTTGTGGTAGGTATTTGTGGGTGGTTGTGAGGGTAAGCAGCTTGGGGGATGTGACCTCTGGGGGGGCAGGCCTGGTGGTGACCTCATGTGTATGGCATGAGGTCCAGGAAAGCATCTGCCAGCTGGGAGGGGGACCTGGTCTTGAAGTGCAAAGTCCTCCAATGTATTAGCCCATCCTACTTCTGGTGAAGCAATTTGGGCATCCCTTGGATCTAGCCTATGTGGACAGGGCCTCCTGCTGGCACCAGTGAGGAGCCATATGTTGGGATATTAAGAATGCCATGTGGTCTCCAATATCAGTAGGAAGCCACCTGCACTCTCCCAGGGAGGAGGAGGACCCAGGGGGTGCTGGGGACATGGGCCCCATCTTGACAACTCAGAAAAGCTGCTCCAAGCCTGAACACAACTGAAGCTAGAAAGATGGTTCTTGGCCAGCCTAGCTGTGAGCCTATAATGAGGTGCAGGGGCATGTACCACAGGCTGACTGTTCCTAGCCTTGTGAGACTGGCCTCTAACAGCCCCCAGCAGAGGAGCTATGAATGCCAGCGCCAGGTGCAAGCCGCTGGGAGGTCAGTTGTCCCGTCTGACTGGTTGGACTTGCCTGATGGGAGATGCCGGTGTTTGTGTCCCTGCGGACAAGTCACACGTGGCCTCAGCTGGGTTTTATTGGCCCACGAAGGATTTGCGTAAAGGTGCACCATTGGCTGCCCACTTTTCCAAACTAGAAAGTGCACACACAACTCCCAGGTTTCTGCCACCTTTATAAGAGTTCTGAGGATGTGACCTCAGACCAGCATGCTTCCACTAGGTGAGCCTGTGGCTCTCAGTGACCCGTATGATGGCCCAGAGTCTTAATTATAAGTTAGCCTTGGGTTAAAGTCCTACCAGCAGCTTCCGCCCAGGGTCAGCATTGGAGAGACAGGGTCTCTGGAGGAGCTCATCGGGGCCGTCGCGCTCCAGAGTTTCCTGTGGCCACTGGAGGGAGGCTGCCCGCACCCCTGCTGCTAGCTTGGGAACGCAGCTCAAGTGCTCTGAGCAATTAGGCATTGTGGCCAGCAGGGGGTGAAGGAACTTCAAAACCGGGGCTGTCTGGCATTTTTCCCAAATCAGCTGTCAGAGTCTCCCCAAGTCCAAGGTCCAGCCCCGCCCTGAGTAGGGCCTTCCTGGCAGTAAATCCACCCCAGCAGGTGTTCCAGAACATTCTCCTACTTGCACAGCCTACTGAGGCACAGTGGGTCAAGGAAAGAGCCAGTGTCACCAGTGAGGAAGTTGGGTAGGCGCACCACAGCTGCCATAGAAATCTTGTTTTGCTCCTCCCTTACTGGGCAGGGAATCCTGTTCTTGGGAAGGTGAATGGCTTAAGGCTCAGTAGAGTTAGTGGCTCCTGGTCCCCAGGTAGCTGCCCCATTTGGCTGAGGACAGGCATGTTGGATGCAGAGAATGTGGGAAGGGAGGAGGGACAGGTGCACATTGTGGCCACCTCCAGGGGCCCTGCATTCAGCCCTGAGCTCCACGCTGTTGTTGAGAATTGGTGTGTCATCCTCCAGCCTAACAAAGGCTTTCTCTGCTCTGCTCCCCAGCTCAGCCGCCAGCCCCAAGCTGACCTGCAACCACAGCTATGAGTTCCTGGAGGCGTGACTCCCTTGGAGCCAACAGCTCAGAGCCCCTCCCAGTGGTTATCATCGGTAACTGTCCCACTGGCAGGGTGGGGGGGCACGCTGGTGCTCTGGGGACCCCTGAGAAGGGCAAGGCCAAGGCTGGCCTCTAGATGGTTGTCTTTAAATGAAGCTAGTCTGCTAGCCAGCATGTGTATAAACACTTGTACCCTTACCCAATGTTCACAACTGTGCTAGACGTCCATATGGGGAACACAAAGATAGGGCCCATGGTTCCTGTCCTCAGCTCTGCAAAATTGAGAAAGACGATGCGGTCATCAGGTTGAACCATATGAGCAGACATCTTAAAAGTGAGAAACAGCCGGGTGTGGCATGTTAATTCCAGTACTCGGGAGGCAGAGGCAGGAGGATCTCTGTGAGTTTGAGGCCAGCCTGGTCTACAAAGTAACTCCAGGACAGCCATGGTGATTACACAGAGAAACCCTGTCTTGAAATAAAAAAAAAAAAAAAAGTGAGAAACAGATGGCAATGAGAGCCAGAGAGAGATGGATAGGATTGGAGCTTCCGTCCTCTTAGCCTCAGAAATAGCCATCATGCCTCACACACGGGGCTTGAAGCAATCCATCCTACTGATGGACTGTGACCTCCAAGTCATTGTCACAGCCGTAGGCAAGCACTCTGCCTCTGAACACATCCCCATTCCCACCCCTTTATACTTTACTTTTTTTACTTTTGGGCTCACTAAGTTGTCCAGGCTAGCCTTGAACTTCAGACCCTCCTGCCTCAGCCCTCCCACGTTTCAGGCTTACATGGCTATATGGTCTGTCTCACTGAGTGTGAATTCCTGCTTAGCCTTTTGTCAGCTGTGTGAAGACAGGCCACTTAACCTCTCTGACCACTTCCTCAAGCACAAAGAGAGAACATTCTAGTATCCCTCCCTTTACATCACTGTGGCAATGAGCTTAGAAATCCTTAACAAAGGACCCACACACAGGAAACCTTTGATCATTGTTCTTTAGTTTATTTCTTTTTTTTTTTTTTTTGGTTTTTCAAGACAGGGTTTCTCTGTGTATCCTTGGCTGTCCTGGACTCGCTTTGTAGACCAGGCTGGCCTCGAACTCACAGAGATCCGCCTGCCTCTGCCTCCCGAGTGCTGGGATTAAAGGCGTGCGCCACCACGCCCGGCTTTAGTTTATTTCTTGATCATTATTATGATCATGGCATCCGACACAGAGTAAGGGCTTGGTGAATGTTTCATGGGATGAAGGCGTAGCCAGTCAGCCTGAGTCCATCCTACCATCCCTGTCTCTACAGGCAATGGTCCCTCAGGTATCTGCCTGTCCTACCTGCTCTCTGGCCATATCCCCTACATGAAACCAGGAGCTGTCCACCCATACCCCCTGCTGCAGAGAAAGCTGGCTGAGGCTCCAGGGGTCTCCATCCTGGACCAGGTGAGTCTGACACATGTGTTTTGGGGGGGCATTCTCCTAGAGAAAAGCCAGGGGTCCCTGGAAGACCAAGCACAGAACAGAGGAGCCTGCAAAACCAACCATACAACAGGAAAAGAGCAACTGGGCTGGTCTCCTGAGACCCACTAATGCATGTCAGCTGTCTGAGCACGCATTAGTCCCAAGGCTCTCAATAAAGGACTCCCTCTAAGAACACTCATTGGGGCCCTTAGTCTCCCAGAGGGACCATAGTGACAGCACCCAAAAATATGGAACATAGAGGTCTCTGACCAGTTTCCCTCAGTCTCAAGGTGGGACTCGACTATCCCCTGGGGGTCCCATTGACCTGTAACCCCTCCTCAGGACCTAGAGTACCTTTCTGAAGGCCTTGAAGGCCGAAGCCAGAGCCCTGTGGCCCTGCTCTTTGATACCCTCCTGCGCCCTGACACAGACTTTGGAGGCAGCATGGACTCTGTGCTCTCCTGGAAGCGGCAGAAGGAGCGTGCTGTTCCCCACCTTGTCCTGGGGCGGAACCTCCCTGGGGGTGCCTGGCATGTGAGTGTCATCTTGGAGCTACTCCTGTTTTCCCTCAACACCTTTTCTTCCTGAGTCTCCCCCACTGCCACCTGCCCCAACCCTGGGGAGGGGAGGGGCGCTGGCTCTCCTGGCTGGGCCTGAGAACTCCTTTCTCGGCAGTCCATTGAAGGCTCCATGGTGACCCTGAGCCAAGGCCAGTGGATGAGTCTCCCAGACCTGCAGGTTAAGGACTGGATGAGGAAGAAATGCAGGTAAGGGGGCCCTGGGAGGCTGGGCCAGCAGAGGAGATTCCCCTATAGACAGACAGATAAAACTGGCCTTTAGGTTCTAGCTCTGATGGACACTGTCCCTGCAGATGAGGAGGGGTGGCAGGTTTGTATAGTGACAGGAGCATGTGGTTCCCTTGCCTTTTTGCATAACACTTATGAGAAGGACCTTATGGTGAAGCCGCAGTGCTTACAGCCTTCCCTTAACATGGCTTTGTAATATTCCTAATGGGGCCGTGTCCCTAGTTCAGCAAATACCCCACTCCATTGATCCACTGCCGGCCACTTGCTTCTCTCCAGTGTGCCATGGTGATAAACAGGCCTGCAGGTAGCCTCTTAGGATGGTTATCTGTTACAGGAAATGACAGATGGAAGGAAGTCTGAGGTTATGACAAGCCAGCTCCCCCACAAGCATCACAGGTCCTGTGGCCACTGTCCCTGGAAAGGGAGGAGATACAATATAAATAACAGCAGAAATAATGAAATAGCCTCCCCCCACACCCCTCCCCATGCCTTTTCTGTGAGGCCTAGGACCTGCTGAGGGCTTCAGTGGGATATTTTTAAGTCCATACTTCAATCAGAATGTGATTCATGGGGTTGGGGATTTAGCTCAGTGGTAGAATGATTGGCTAGCAAGTACAAGGCCCTGGGTTCAGTCCTCATCTAGAGGATGGAGGATGTGACTCACATAGAAAAAGGTAGGGAAGCCCTGAGTACCCCTGATGAACACCTTGCCATGGCACTCAAGGGCAGATTCTGAGGCTGGTACCCAATGCCCCACTGCCCTCCGCTCATCCACCCCTCCCCTCCAGTGCAGCCCTGCTTTTTTTTTGGTCTTTCGAGACAGGGTTTCTCTGTGTAACAGCCCTGGCTGTCCTGGACTTGCTTTGTAGACCAGGCTGGCCTCGAACTCACAGAGATCCGCCTGCCTCTGCCTCCCAAGTGCTGGGATTAAAGGCGTGCACCACCACGCCCGGCTCTTTTTTTTTTTTTTTTTTTTTCTTGTTTTGTTTTTGTTTTTTTCTGAGACAGGGTTTTTTTTTTTTTTTGTGTAACAGAGCCCTGGCTGTCCTGGACTGGCTTTGTAGACCAGGCTAGCCTCAAACTTTGGCCTCAAAGATCCACCTGCCTCTGCCTCCCTGGTGCTGGGATTAAAGGTGTGTGCCCTTAGCTCACCCAGCAGCAGCCCTGCTCTCAACTCTAGCTGTATAGACTCTTGACCTCATCCTGAACTTTATAGATGTGAGATCTTACTACATTTACATAGATCTTTTGGGTTTTGTTTTGTGTTTTTGAGGCAGGGTCTTGCCATGCAAGACTGGCCTTAAACTGGTAATCCTCCAGGGTGCCGGCTTTTGGACCGTAATGACATTGCTGGCTGGCCACCCCAGACATATCCTTCCCATGCTCAAGTTCCAGTCTAGGCACTTGGTCTGCACCCAACCTTGTAGGATCTCCCTAGACCCTCATGGGTTGTTCCTGACACACTCACCACCCTTCCTCACAAGTAGAGAAACTGAGGCACAGGGAGACTCAGGGTTTGGGAAGTACCCTTGTTAGTTCCACTTTACACAGGAGACACCCAATCCTGGCCTCAGCTGGGTGTGCTGTTGCCACTGGCCATTGCCTACCTCCATGCCTGCCTCTGACACCCAGCCCCCACATGTGCTTCCTTTTCAGAGGGCTCCGGAACAGCAGAGCCACAGCCGGTGACATCGCCCACTACTACAGGGACTATGTGACCAAGAAGGGTCTAAGTCACAACTTTGTGTCTGGCGCAGTAGTTACTGCTGTAGAGTGGGCAAAGCCTGAGCATGTCAGCCCTGAGGACCAAGCACCCAGTCCCCTCTTCCAAGTGAATGGCTACTTGACTGCCAGGGACCACAGCCGCCAGCCCTTCTCTCTGTGGGCCCAAAACGTGGTCCTGGCCACAGGCACCTTTGACAGCCCAGCCATGCTAGGCATCCCAGGAGAGACCCTGCCTTTCGTCCATCATGAGCTGTCAGCCTTAGAGGCAGCCCTTCGGGCAGGCACTGTGAACCCAACCTCAGACCCAGTCCTGATTGTGGGAGCTGGGCTGTCTGCGGCCGATGCTGTCCTCTTTGCTCGCCACTACAACATCCAGGTGATCCATGCCTTCCGCCGGTCTGTGCATGACCCTGGCCTGGTGTTCAACCAGCTGCCTAAGATGCTGTACCCTGAGTACCACAAGGTACAGCAGATGATGCGTGATCAGTCCATCTTTTCACCCAGCCCCTATGAGGGCTACCGCAGCCTCCCTGAGCACCGGCCACTGTTCTTCAAGGAGGATCATCAGGCAGTGTTCCAGGACCCACAGGGGGGCCAGCAGCTCTTTGGAGTCTCCATGGTGCTGGTCCTCATTGGCTCCCACCCCAACCTATCCTACCTCCCCAGGGCAGGTGCTGACTTGGTCATAGACCCAGACCAGCCACTGAGCCCCAAGAGAAACCCCATTGATGTGGACCCCTTCACCCATGAGAGCACTCACCAGGAGGGCCTGTATGCCCTGGGGCCACTGGCTGGGGACAACTTTGTGAGGTTCGTCCAGGGTGGGGCCCTGGCTGCTGCCAGCTCCCTGCTGAGGAAGGAGACTAGGAAGCCCCCATAACATCAGACAGATACCCTGTCACCCAGGCCCTGAAGAGAAGGAGCTTTACCTTAGCCCAGAGGGTCATGAGCCCATCTAAAGATTTCCCATGCGGGGACCATTCTCCCCGGCCGGAGATGAAGACTTGAGCCCTGCAGATGGACTACTGTCTGGCCCAGACGCATGGGGAACACAGGCTGCCCTACCTGCAGGCTAGTCAAGGCCCAAAGAGGGAGCAGTAGACATAAGCCAGAGGGGCCTGGGCCCCTTGAAGCTGTCAGGGTGTGTCGGTGTGTCGTAAGGCCAGCTGAGTGCCCAACTAGGAGGCTCCAGGCCTAACCTTTCAGACTCAGGTCCATAATAAAATCAACTGTGCCTCCACTGTCCCCGAGGAGTTTATGCTTGGGGAGCGGGTAGGCAAATTGACCCTGCACTGGACTCCTGGGTAAGGCCCATGGCTCCAGGAGAACAAGGGATGGGGCCTCAGGGTGGAGTATCCATGGGCAAGGTGCTAGAGACTCTCCAGTCTGGGCAGGGAATGAGGTTTTCGGAAGCCTGCTGCAACCCTGCCCACTCTGTAGTCCCCTGGTCTGTTCGTCCCTCTCCTAGTCTCACCTCTCTCTTGCCTGTCTCAGGGCCTTGCACAGGGTGGTGTCTAGCCCCGGATCCCCTATTCAGGTTTCTCTACTCTGAGTCACTTGCATACATCTCTCTCTGTCTCTCTCTCTCTCTCTCTCTGTCTCTCTCTCTCTGTCTCTCTCTCCCTCTCTCTCCCTCTCTCTCCCTCCCCCTCCCCCCTCCCTCTCTCTATCTCTGCCCCCCCAGCCTTCTGGGCAACTGACCCTCACAAGTGGAGGAGGGGAAATGGAGGATCGGCCAGCAGAGGGCGCTCGGGACTCACTGGACACCACACCACCGGGGAGGGGACCGGGGGTCAGCGGGACCCTGGTGGGGACAGGGCACAATCCCGGGGGTCCCCACCCTCCTCCACACCGGCCCTCAGCCCCGCGTGAACGCAGCCATCCCCCTGTGCGGTCGTGCCAGGGTCCGGCCGGCGGGGGACCCGCGGCCCCACGGGCAGTCCCCTGCCTCCGCTCCTGGCCGGCGAGGTGGGGACGGCGGGCGAGGAGCACGTGGCTCGGGGTCCGGGGAGCCCCCCCCACCTCCCGGCACTGGCGGTCCCCGCGGTGTCCGGGCCGCGGGGCCGGCGGCGGGAGCTACGCGCGCGGACGGGCGCGGGCAGGGGGCGCGC